>VZRE01010263.1:426446-807319 GCA_013396775.1 Cephalopterus ornatus | reverse complement strand
CTTTGCCGGGCTCCCGGCAGCAGCGCTTCTGCACAGCGACCCGATCCTTTTTAGAAAGGAAAACCCTTTCCGTGCAGAAGTTCATGGAGATGGGTCCTCGGCCGTCTTTTGTGTCAGGCAAAGTCGAGACAAAGGGACGTTTGAGGTTGTTTTTTTTCACAGGTGCCCTGATCCCATAGGCATCAGGTGGAAATGCAACCCGTAGGTCACTTGTAAAAAGCCTCCTCCTTTATGCCTCCAAAACCAAAGGTGCCTTGGACAGCGTGTGTGTCCTGAAGCTGCAAAACGGACACAGAGTCTGTATCTGAACTTCCAGATGCAGTGAGGTTAGAGGGGTAGGGAAGCCCTACTCCTTCAAGGTTAATGAAAGAGTTGAATGTGAATCTTCACCACAAAAGGGCAGGAGATGGTGGAGGCAGATGTTTGGTTCAAGTCCATCTTTAGTCAGTGCAGAAGCTTTCTCCAAAGGGGAGTCTCTGACTTGTGAAACTTGAAGACAGATCTGTTAACTGAAAACAGCTGGTTGCTTTTTGGTGCTCTTGCTAGCCAGCTCCTAATTATTTTCATTTAAACAAAGAGCTTTGCTTCTTCCTGGCTCATCTGTTCTTTTTACTTTTTAATTGCAGAGAAATCAAAATAAAGCAGGCTTTGGCAGTAGCATAGTTTCCTAGAACAAACTACAACACAGGTAAAACCCATCCCATATGCTTGTGGTCATGCAAATTTGAGATCAGAAAGTAACCATCCCAGTGGCATGCTTGTCTAGTCCCCCAGCTATCTATCAGTTCTCCCAATCCTGAAGGGTTGGTTGCAGATTCTGCCTGTTGGTCTCCATGAAGGAAGGAGGAGTGGCCTATATACAACACTAAACCTGGACTGTGAGCAGTTGTGCATAGAAGCAACTCCACCTGTATCTCGACTTGAAATAACTGGGGCTGTCCCATAGAAGCACAGCCATGCTGAAACTGCTCACCAGATGTAAGGACCAAGCAGTGACTGTAAGGCCTTTGCCACTCTTTTAGCACAGACAGAGGGGATAGCCCCTTAATAAACAAGTTTCTGGCTGCTAGAAGTGTAGTTTGGTACTCCTGGCAGTGCTATAAAAGTGTTCTGCTATGTGATATGGCAGATAAGTCTGGATCTAGCTAATTCTTGGAATTGAACTGGTCTAAGCAGAAGTGGACAATTTGCAAAATAGTAGGATTTTTTTAAAACAGAGCTTAGTCAGCAGTTACCCTTCCTGACTCCCCACAGGCTAGTGAGACATGCAGGTGGGGGGTACCAAAGAAGCAAACAGTTAAAAGGTTGGGATGGGGGCAGCTAAGTGATCTGCTTGCAAAAAGGAGTGATGTTTGATGATTAAGCACTCTGCAAAGGAATCCTCAAATCTTTGACTCACTCTCCTTCCTCTTTCTATAAATAGTTTCCCTTTCCAAGCAGAAACAGAACTAAAACTCTTGTGGTGAGCTCCACCTGAGCAGCTACATCATGCTATATCGGGAAGGCAGGAGAAGAAAAACAGTGATTCCTCACTTGAAACAGCAATCTGAGGTCTAGAAATTCAGTGCTCTGTTGGCACACAAGCCTGCTCTCAAGTTGTGGAGAAGTCTTCTATTCTTGGCAAGGAGCCCATTACAAGGGTAAACCTCATGTTGAGACTGATCCAGTGCCTGCTAAGTGTCTGGGAGTCCTGAAGAGGGTTTTCCTTTCCACATTAGAGGTATATAAACTCCTTCCTCCTAAATCCAGTGCTGTTCCTACTTCAGTGGCAGTGGGAAGATAAAGTCAAATGGATACTGTTTTTCTGTTTTATATAAAGTATCGCCCAATGCTGTTCAACATGAGCTGATATCATGGTAAAAGCATCAGGAGATTTCCAAAATTCTCCCCATTGCTGCACTTGTGCAGCTGCACCAATAGGAGCCACAGAAGGAAGATAAGGAGGTAGGGTCCCACTGATCAGACAACATGAATGATGCAAAATTTGATTTGTCCTTATAAAAAGGCATGTCCCCAGAGGAAAAGTAGAAGCCTTAGATATAAAATACTGATGTTTGTATGAGTGTAAACAGCTAGAAGGGGATCAGAGACTCAACACACAATGCTTCTTTATCTTCTTGCAGAGATTCCATCACCACCATATCTGACTTCCTCTGTATTTTCTCTTGGGTACTTTTTGGCACCATGTTCCACTTAGTTTTGAATTAAGTAATGATTTTTTTGCCTTTTATTTTGGGACTCTATTTCGCAATTACTCCTAGCCAGCTTTTTCAATCCAGAAGTTCACATGTCAGGAAAATGACATAATTGTTTTTCTTTACAGTTTTCATGACATGTTCATAATTTCAGTAGAAAAAGGTCTGTGTTTTTCATTTACTCAAACCATGATTTTATAAATGATTTATTAAGGACTCCAAAAAATGTTGAAATTCGAAACTTACTCCTTATTTACTAAGAAGCACAACCTTCAAAATTTAATCTTATTTTGATGGCAAAGGCAGCCATTTATGGGCTTCACATCTGCCAGTGAAGAACTAAGGTCAGGTAACTCCAGCAAGTAATAATGGAAGTTTCGTGCCTAGAAAGTTTTTGGTGGGATTCAACCTTAATTTTAAATTTCAGTATTGTGTTCTACTTGTGTGCTTTCTACAATCCAAAATGACCTCTTTCTTTGGCATATACATGAATTGCAGACACAAACATCAAGGACAGATAATTTTGTCAATAATCTCAGCCATGCTTAGCTGTAGTTTCCTGAAGAGATTTTTAAAAGAATCTCAAACTGTTCTTTATATAACTCATTTTCTGCTTCATAAATAAAAAAAATAATGTCTACTTAGAAAATACACACTATTCAGTAGAGCTTTCTATTGAAATGACACAAAAATAATTATTATAATATTCATTTTCAGAGAGTTCTTCTCAAACAGTTGCAATGTAACTTCTTTAATTTAGTGGATTTACTTTAAGTAAGGTGATACAATTCACTGCTTCATTTCACAGCTTCACTGGGGCCATAAAACCAGTATCTCTGCCTCCAGCACTCCTTCAGAAATAGAATGGAAATACTTTACTTGCTTATTTTGAAGATAAATATGTGTTTGTGTTTCAGGAGCTGATGTCAGACAAGAGTGTCTGCCAAAACGCACATCCCTTTTGTTAAAATCTTGCTTGTTGATGTGCTAGAAAAGTGTCCAGAAATGAAAAATTCATTCTCTCAAGAGTTGAAATTCTCATTAGTGTTTGAGTACAGTACAGTATTCACATAACAGGAAGCTTAACGTTCACAATTTGGAGGACATTTCATGCTTTGCAGAGTACATTGCAGGGAGTGCTTGCTCACTGCTGAAATATGGTTCTCTGTCTAGTGGATGCCCTCAGACCAGTAGATTACACATTACAAGTCACATAGGGAACACATTGCCACAATACACCACTGGTCAAAAATAGATCAGTCTCTGATATGACTAATAAGGACACTCTTAATGTACATTAGGAAGGAAGTAAAATGAGTGTTGATTCCCATGCCTCAGAAAATCAGTCCAGCATAAATCAGTTAGGTCAGGAAAGGAAAATCTTCCTCTAATGAAGAGCTATGGACACTTCTTTCAACTGTCACCTGTTGTTAGAAGTAAAGCAAGAGGCAAACAATTAGTCTAAGTGAGGTTCATGATGGAGAACATTAATGACAAGAATCAGAAATTAATGGAATAATGAAATAATCATTTGTCCTGATATGATCTCACGTCATATTTTATCATGCAAATAACGTCAGATTAACTTGAATTGTAGTCAGAAGGACTAATCTGGTAGATTTAGCCCAGGTTTCAAATGACCATTTAATTATGACAAGGAGAATATTCCTTAAAACAGAGGACATGGGGAACTGTAGCATATAGTGAGTTCAGTGGTCCTTCAGTGATCAGCGATGGAACAGTATGATGTAAGGTTTGCACAAATAATGTTTAAAAGAAGTACATGGAAGCATACATGTTGAAATTATGACCTTATCAAATCAGCAAAAGATGAGGATAGCACGTAGGAAAAACTGAGGATGGGGTAACAGGAATGGAGCAGAAGTTAGTAAAGTCAAGTCACGTACTTGAGGATTAGTAAGAATTTCTTTGATACACTAGGAACTGAACCAGAAATAACAAAGAAGGGAAAACACCCAAGTATGCTATTTATTTATAAACTGACATATAATCACATGTGGAAGTGTCATGAAAAGGGACAACATAATTCTGGGATATAGCAGACAAGGTATATCCCAGTCAAATCTGAAAACTATTGTGAGTATTCCACAGGACAGTGGAAAACTTCTTTCCAGATGCTGACTATAATTGCAGTCAATTACATTAAAAAATTTAAAATTATTACAATCAACACCAAAATTTAAACTGTAACTAATGCAGAGAAGGGCTGCTAAGGTGAATAGGGAGAGGAAGACACTATGTACTAGAAGAGACTAACAGAGCTTGGCTTCTTTAGCTCAGCAAAGCGAAGGAAGGCTGAGACACCAGATAATTACTTTATATAGAGAGTCAGGAAGCAAGCTGAGAGAAGAAAACACTGTTTCAACTTAAAGTTGGCACAGGAACAAATGGGCACAAACTGGCTATTGAAACCATTCTTGTGGGTCCCTTCCAACTCAGCATATTCTGTGATTCTGTGATTTAGCCTGGAAGCCGTAAGAAGGATGTAAATTGTCAGAAGAGCTGGTCATGGAACAGCTTCCCAAAAGCCATTCTTGGCTCTTGCTCCAAGCGAGTTTTAGATCAACATTTGTTCAGACTGATGAAAGATTGCATGAAGTTGATCCTATGACAGCAGCAAGGTCTTCCCATCAGCCCTGTGTTACTGATCAGCAACAGCAAGAACACTAGAGCAGACTCACTGAAGGAGGGCCTCATACCACCTTTAATATCCACAGAGAAGCAGATGATTTCAAGTTACATAAGCTCATTAAATTGCTGCACATTAAACATGCCATCAGTTTATCTGCTGTGTGCTTGCACACTGGGACAGATTATGATGCTGTTGTGTCAGTATGGAGGATTCTTATCATCTTTTCTTTTCTTTATAGATATTTGTGAGGCTTTAAATGTGACGGTCTCTCCTGGACCAACAGTGCGGTACTTCGAGGGAGATAATGCTACCCTTTACTGCCACATTTCTCAAAAGAGAAAGACAGACAATTTGCTGGCTGTGCGGTGGGTCTTCGCTGCATCACCTACGCAGGAGCATCTGATGATCAAAATGACAAAGTTTGGGTCCGTCCAGTATTATGGAAATTATACTCATCATGTCTACAAGCAAAGACTTCATCTTCTTAAAGAGAAACATGGAACTATGTACAAATTTCTTATTGTAAGTCTCCAGCAAACAGATCAAGGACGTTATATATGCAAAGTGCAGGAAATTGGCAAACACAGGAATAAGTGGACAGCATGGTCAAATGGCACAGCAGCTACTGAAATAAGAGGTGAGAGACTACTGGTTTCAAGTCTATAATTTTTTCTTGTCCTGTGATCCCTTTTTTATCTTGCAAGTTCATCTGTAAGACTTTTGAACTTACGTTATTTTTAAGTGTTATCTGTGGGTATGAGAAGAAAACCTAATACTCAACTTCTTTACTTACTCATTACAAATAATAAAATGTAAAGAAGTGAGAAGGTTGGTAGAAGACAGTCTATTTCCATAGTCTTTTATCAGAATAGCACTAATTAAAACTCCTTTCCATTCAGCTACAGGTCTCTGGTGGGTTGACCTTGGCTGGACACCAGGTGCCCACCAAGCCACTCTATCACTCCCCTCCTCAGCAGGACAGAAAAGGGAGAAAATAAAATGGAAAAAAACTGCTCACAGGTCAAGAGAAAAGCAGTTTAATAAAGCAAAAGTAAAGGCCATGCACAGAAGCACAGGAAAACAAAATAATTTCCCATCAGATGGTGATGTCCAGCCACTTCCCAGGAAGCAGGGCTTCAGCATACATAGAGGTTGCTCCAGAAGACAAATGCCACAATCATGCCTGTCTTCCTCCCCACCCCTTCTTAGCTTTTATTGCTGAGCAGACATTATATGGTAGGGAATATCCTTTTGATCAGTTTGGGTCAGCTGTCCTGGCCATTGTTATTTAAATACATAGAGACAGAAATAGGAGAGAAATTAACTTTTCTGAAGAATAGGCAGTGAGTCTGTCAGAAATAGAAGCATTATATTTTAGGTCTATGTTTTGCCTCTTTCTCTTGTTGTTTCCCTTGCTCTTAGTTCTAGTCTAGCAGCAGTTGGTAAGTAGCACTTCTAGTATCACTTCTGTACTATTGTTTATACCAGCTGTAGCCAGAAAGCAGAGCTAGAAAAGCATTGACCAGCCTGGTATTGAACTTCGAATAAAATGACCAGCAATGAGTGATGGATGTGAACCAAGTTGAAAATGATCCATCTCTTTGGGATAGGTTAGCTCAAATCTTATGCCATCACACCCACACTTTTAGAGATGGGTGAAACTGGATTTAGAGGACAGACTCCAGGCCATTAGTGTTAGCTGGCAAACTACCCCTCACTTGTGGCTTTATAAACAGAAAAGTTGTTTTCCCAAAGGGTCAGCTCTGGAGATAATGCCAGAAAGCAGTTAAGACTGTTTTCTCATTCACTGAATGATGTAAGTTCTTAAATGCTTATAGTGAAACATATGGATCTGTCAGTAGTGCTTGGAAAGGGAATGGCATGTTCCAAGTAAGTGGCAGCAGAAGAAAAACCAATATAAAATCTTGATACACCCCCTGTCATATCTCTTCTCACAAAAAGCTACTCTGCATCTTTTGTAGCTTCTCAGGCCATTGCTAATTATAATGTAGAAACATCTCATTGCTCTTTACAGCTAAAGTGTGGGGTTTAGTTCCATTTAGTCACTGCAAAGAAGGAAATCTGTAACTTTTCAGTCCAGTCCTTAAATATTATTTTGCCCCTGATTTCTAGTATGAGTTATGAATACATAATCAGGATGGGGATTTGAGAGTCATGACTTCATCATTTTCACATTGTCTGCTCAGCTGTATTACTTCTCTCTGCTTCAAACGTGACCCAAAGCAGAGCAGGAAGGCTGAGACAAGGGAGAAGGCTGGCCAACCTGTAGGCTACACCGACAGTACACCCTGTGGGGATCTGAGGAAAACAGCACAACCACCTTGGCCTCTCGAAAAGGCATTTATTCTAATTCTAAATCCAAATTAAAGATACCAAACGATATCAGAAAAATGACATATCTTTAAATGCCATAGCAACTCTTTTACTGCTTAAAGCCACTTTACTGGAAACACAGGACTGTCTTTACTAGCATTCTGCTAATGCACTGTGAGCGTACAGAACTTGCTACACTTGGGAGGGAAGGCAACTCTTTTCCAAGTAGTGATAAAGTTTCCAATTTTCCCAATGGTAACACTTGGGCTTTTCAAGGAAATTTTATTCCAAACACATTTTGTATTTTATATTATGATCAGTTATACTTTTTATTGCAAAGGGATTTACTGATATTACAGTTAGATCCAGGATGCAACAAAAGAAGCAATACAAATTGCCTCAAGCATTTGGATACTTAAATTGTACTGCTTGTGCTTTATCAAATAAGGTAACAGTGTTCCAACACATCACAGGTGCTGTATTGCCTAACATTTTGTTCTAGTTAATGTGTCTGCAGTTATCCCCAAATTTAAAACAGTATCTTTATGCTAAAGTACCAGGCAAGTTTCTTGAAACTTTGCACATCAAGTGGATGTAGAAACAGCATAGTCCCTTTTCTCTTTAGTTCGCACAGGAAGAGGAGGTCACTGTGCAAGACAGAAATTTCCAGAGAGAAAAGAAAAGGGTCATTCTGCTTCTTCAAAATGTAACTTGCTCTGGAAGCAAGCTGATGGCTGAATCTGTTGTATCTACTGCTATTAATTCATATTGTGATTTTTGCTCACATGTTTCCAGGCATAAATTTGTGTAGGCCATTAAGACGTTGCAAATATATTTTGTTGAAACATAAATTTATACAAATACACATACTGGAGTTGTGGAAAAATAATTGAGTTACAGGCTACAGTTCCTTAATGTCTAATGATGGCAGTTAAAAGTTTAGCTACACATCTGGCTTCTACTTAAGGGGCAGAATACATTTTTTCAGAAAAGAAGCCTCATTGATGGAGATGGAGTCAACTGCAGTACTTTGCAGTGTTTTCAGTAGGTCCAGCTGAAATTTGAACTGTTGCAGTTTGCCCCTTTAGATGTGGTGAATACAAGAAATCAAATAGGATTTATAAAAAGGCTATTGTTAAATCTTGTTGGTAAACCCAGGAGAAATCCATGTGCTGGTGTTGCCAAGAAGTGTTTCCTACTTCAGCCTCAGCAACATCCCCTCTCTAAGCTAAGGTGAACCTTTCCCCCTCCCCTCATCCTCTTATCAAAGGCATTGTCTCCTTTCCTGGGCTTGTGTGGTCAATGTTAACCTAAAACCAAGTTAGTGGTCTTCATTATAGTACAGAATACACCAGAAAACAGTTTATTTGAGACACAAAATAATAATAAAAAAGGAGGCGTCAAAAAAATGTTCTCCCACTCCCTTTCTATCAGAAAACTCAAAATAGTGAGTAGTCCTCTCAGAACAATATGCAGCACCTCCAAAACATCATTTATAGTCAGGTAATTCCTCAAGGTACTGCACATCTCATAGGAAGAGCAATACATATTCCAAGTGTCCAAGTGGTTTACAATCCAAGAGAAGAGACTACTTCTGGTGGGTGGAAAAACCAGAAAATTAGACAGTCCAATTGTAATTGCATGCATGGGTGGGTTTTTTCAGATAGGCAGGTATCATACCCATGTATCTTTAAAAGGCACAGCATAGAAGCTGACTTTTGAGGAAAGTAAAAAGGAAAAGAACATTTGAGCAGTGATCTTGCTTTGGGTCTCTCACTGTGTTATTTGGGTGGTTTTGTAGGAATTGCAGAGCAGTTCAACCTGCTAAGGGACATCCACAAGAGCTTTGGAGGGAAGGCAAGTTGGGCAAGATTGGGGCCTACAGAGTCAGTCCTGAAGCTGGGGAAATGCTGTCACAGAATCATAGAATCGTATAATGGGTTTGGTTGGAAGATATCACAATGGGCCATGTGGTCCAACCTCACTGACTTTACAAGCACATCACCACCCTATTACAAGGCCTAGGTTCTTCTAATGCATGTTTCAATTCTCTTCCTATTCTTCACTGTATTTAACTTTTGATTGAAGAGCCACACATTGCATCTTGCCCAGCATAAGAGGACAACAGGGAGGCAGTCTCAAGCCATGGGGCTCGTGTGTCAAGCCATATAAGATTTGCTGGAAGACATGTCTATAATGCTGTTGTGTAAATTGTTTCATTGAGAGGTAATTATCCTGTGAGATAAAGCACTGAAGGCTAAAGCAGAATACATTTACTTCAAGAAGTCCAAACTTTTTATGCCACACAATTTTTCAATTCTTGTCACGTTTTTTTTTCCCCAGTGATTTCATCAAAGTCTTCTGATCATCCCATTTTCAAGAAAAATCATGAAGCTTGGAAGTTTTTTGAAGGTAAAAATGCATCTAACTGCTACTGCTTCTAAACACAGTGTTAGTGTTTTCCAATGCTACAAGACAACTAAAGTGTCCCAAATCAGGACCAATTTTGCTAGTTCCTGTGCAAACCCAGGCCTTGCCTGAGAATCCATCCCCCAAAGTACAAGGTGTGCTGGACAAAAGACAATGGAAGAGTCCAGCTTCAGTTTCTCATTTATCTGTTATGGTCAATGGAAATTTCACAGAATATTCCAAGCTGGAAGGAACCCACAAGGATCATTGAGTCCAACTCAAATGAATGGCCTGTGCAGGGATCAAACCTACACCCTAACCTTGGTGTTATTAGTACCACGCTCTAACCAGCTGAGCTCATCTCAGGGTCAGCAGCCTATGCCTGATCACACAATGCAACTGCAGACCCTTATTCAGGAAGGCGTTCAGCATGTCTGCAGAGGTACCAAGTACTCTACACTTCTACTGGCCTTAGAAACTGCTCAGTAAACATACTTTGCACTGCAAGAGCAACTTGAAGTTCCCTTGAGTTTCAAGGCAAGCAGAATTTTCTGTTTAGAGTAGTGGACAACTATTCCAATAGTCTGTAATCCAGAATTTGCATGCAGTTAGGATTCCCTCCTCCTCCTCCCCCTCCAATCCAGAGCACTAGGGAAGTGCCAGCACAGCACTTACAACTGCTGTGCTTCCTGCCAGGCAAGAGTGCTTGCTTACAGGATGGCCCTGATTCTGTGGAGAGCTTTGCTTTTTAAACCATAATTTATAAACTATATTGTTGCACTGCATAAGAGGAATGAAACACAGAACTGCAGGTCAGGGGTCCAGTTCCAGCAATGCTATTTTCTGCAAGAACACTTGACCTCTGAGGCTTAGCTTCCTCTCTGTGAAGCAGGAAAGAAGCCAATATTCCCCCCTAAGGACGTTTCAAGACATTAATGGGTAGAGCATCCTTAAAGTACTCTAAAAAGAGTTCTAGTGAAAGCAGAAATAAGTAATTAAAGATTTCTTTTCCTTCTGAACAAAATACTTCATCTTGATCTGTCATGGTACAACTTCTGTGAGCTCCACTGGGAATGTGATACAGCACCTGAATGAAAGCCATAAAGAGAGACTGAGGCTCTAGTTTGAAAAAGAAAAAAAAATCATACAAAAATTTCAAGCCAGTGCTGCCAGCAGAAAAAGCAATTGCAGATTTTCTTTCTTCTCCTCTAGCCACTCAGCACTCTCCCCACTGCCACTTTCCTTATTTTATTGTTTGGGTGTTTGATCTGTTTCACTGTTGTTAAAAAAAAAAAAAAAAATCCAACTGAAGTCCTTTTGGTTTTTGGGTTGCCACTCAAAGAAAAAAAAAAAAGGAACGATCCAAACCAGTCTTTTGCTTGCTCCTGAAAGTCAGATCTCATACGGGTAGTTACACCTATTTGCATTTATGGAGATTTCAACTGAATTTTAAACTAACGAGGATACTATAGGAAAGTTTCAAGAGTGTAAAACTACTTCTGAACCCTAATACTACATCTTTAGGGCCAGAATCTATTTAGATCTTCTAGATGTAATTTTTTTCTATCCTGTCATCATGAAGAATACAGCTGTAACCCTGACTGTCATCTGTGCTTGGTTTTCAGACCTATATATGTATGCAGTGTTTGTGTGTTCCATAGGAATCATCAGCGTCCTCCTCTTTACACTTGTCATTCTCTGTCAGTCACTTCTGAACAAGAGGAGATCCACAGGTGAGTGAGTTGTCATTCTTGATGACTGCAAAGCCCTTATCGAAAAGGGGGGCAGGGGGTGGTGGAGAAGAGAATGCAGAAGAAGCAGGAAAAATAAATATTTCCTTGCCTTGATTGTAATTAAAAAAAAAAAAATTGGTAGGAAAAAAAATTCTGCCAACCAAACTAGAACAAAGTCATTTTCCTGCCTTTGAATCACTATTTCACTTTAATCTTTTTCAAAAATCTTTCACCTCTGCACAAACGTAAGTTGAAGGCTGTTAGAACTTCTTTCAAAGGAGACCAAGTGCTGTATCATTAAGTTTCATTCTGACCAGAATCTAACATTTTGCATGAGTCATGTTTCTGCATATGTGTAGATGGGTTTCAAAGCAGTCTTGCTCTGTTCTGTTTTATTCTCTCTTCCTGAGTAGCTGTCAATATTCTTGGGAATATGAGGGTTTTCATTAGTACTCCCTCATTTGTAGCCTTTTTTGAAACTAAAGCATCATTTCAACATTCAAATCTGCCTTTTCATAATAATCTTTCAAGATCAAGGATTATTGTTTCATTCTTGTCTTCCTCAGAGAGAGTTTCTAAAAGAGGCTGCATCTGTGTCCAAGCAGTCCTGTTGTAAACAAAAGTGCTGTTTCAGATCTGTGGAGTAATCAGTTCAGGCTCTACTTTCATTTCGGTTTAAAAGTGGTTTATTTGGAGACCTCACACAAGCTTCAAGGATGAGATACCAAGATGCTTAGCAGCCTCCATGTTAGAGGAGAGCATAAGGACAACCTCTGAATAGAAGGTTTCAGAAGGAGCTTGGTTAGTGATTTGGCTTGTTAATCACAGGAGACAATCATGACTTTGGTGCCTCTGCAGCACGACACACATACCACAAGGGAATGAGTGACTCAGATACACAAGTGAGAAGACATGTAAACCAAAAATAGATGTATAG
Organism: Cephalopterus ornatus; assembly: GCA_013396775.1. Classification (NCBI taxonomy): domain Eukaryota; kingdom Metazoa; phylum Chordata; class Aves; order Passeriformes; family Cotingidae; genus Cephalopterus; species Cephalopterus ornatus. The sequence goes on along the minus strand of VZRE01010263.1, from coordinate 795,058 downwards.
AGAAGTCTTTGCCTGACCACAAACACATTTCAGCCTGTGGCTCTATCTTCCTGGTAATGTGCTTAGTAGAGTAACTCTGATTCTAACTGAACCCAACAACTCTGCTTGCCAAGAGGAAGGAGCAAGATTGATGTTATTCTTCCTACCCTGTTAAGTGATGACAAAGGTTTTGTGCCAAGGGAGTACCCACACTTAAGTATGTTGGTCATGGTGAGTCACTCTGAAGCCACAAGCACTAACTAGACTGATGCATCCAAGCTTTCCCAATTCTTGGGTTAGAATTCTTGCTTCTGTTTTTGTCAGTTTACACTGGTGTAAGCATATGAGCAGCTTGGAGGAAATGCCTCTTTTCATTGAACCAATACCAGTTAAATATAGAAATAATATACAATATAGAATATGCATGGATAACAGACAAAAAGTAATTTATTCTGAGCTACTAAAAACTTTCTTCATTATGCTAATATTCGAATAATTGCAGGCTTCACCAAATTTTTATTTAGGTGTTGAATATTATTCAGTAAACACTGGCAGCATTAAACTTACGGATTCAACTAAAATATTACAGAAGAAAACTTAGCCAATCATATACAATTACAAGATTTTCAGGCAAGTTGTTCAGCTGGGACCACCTTATCAGAGTATTTTCCAGAGCCACAATAAATGGCTCAGCACCCAGTCAAGAATCAGGATATTGAAATTTCTGAAGCAGCATTGGAAGAATGCCAGTGACAGGCATAGTTTCCACTAGCCCCACATTGCTTTTTCTCCCCACAGCTTCTGGGACATGGCAGCAAGTTCAGCCCTGAGCCTCTGACCCACAGAGCAGCACTTTCCTGACAGGTGCTGTTTCCACTCAGCATATGGGCATGGGGCACAGAAAACCCCCTCCTCCTTCACAACTCCTCTACCACTTTGAGAAGCACTTCCCAGAGGTTACAGTCTGACCACAAGATACCCACCCTGTCAGACAACAGCAGTGCTCTCTCTCATTCAGTCTCTTAGCACAAGGCATTATTCCTTAAAAACCACTACTTACCTCCTCTTCACTGTCAGTACTCTGTACCTCCAATCTAGGCAGGGCTAGACAGGTGCAAGTATTCATTTGAAAAGAGTCTGCAGTGAAATCATGAAGTCCATTCTTCCCTGAGAAAAGGACAAAAGACAGGGTCAGCAAAGCAGTCCTCTCTCTGCATAACCCTAAGCCTCCCAGCAGGCTCCAGACATAGCCTGTAGTGAGGTGTTGCCACATCAGCTTCCTCAGTAGCCCTAAAACAGAAGCCTCACTCTGCTCTTCCATTTGAGACCAGGTCAGGGACCCAGCATAATCAAAACTGTCTCCTTACTTCACGTCGCTGGGCAAATTTCCATCAGGGCTTCTCCCTGAACCTCTATAGTTCCCCCACTCCTGCCACAGAGACACCAACAGCTTCCCTTCCCTCTTCCACCACTCCAGCTTCCCCTCCCCAGTTCCTCAGCCCAAACAGAACAAGGAGGATAATGTGCCCTGCCCCATCTCAGCCCCACACAGATGGAGTGGAGGCAGATACCCAAGCACAGGGAGAAGAGGGAAAACTGCTCAACCCTCTACAAGAACAACCTGGCCTGATCTGGAACATAGCGGAACTTATACCTGAACTAACAGATGGAGTTTGCCGTAGATGAAGATGGAGAATGGTTGGGTCACCGTCCCTGGAGGCACTGAAAAGACATGTAGATGTAGCACTTAGGGACATGGTTTAGTGGTGGACTTGGCATTGTTAGGGTTAATGCCTGAACTCAATGATCTTAAAGGTCTTTTACCTCTAACATCATATCATTTTAACCTAAATAATTCTGTGATCCCTCTGGAATCTCTCTCTGTGAAACCTGACAAGATCCTGGCTCACTTCAGAGCTCTGGCATGAGAAGGGTGACACTGAACCCAGTTCCTCACCAAAGGAGCTCTCTCAGTTTGACTAGGTTGGCACTGCATCTGGGGCTGGCACGTAGCACAGGGAGAGATGTTGGATGCTGTGGGAAGCAGCAATGGTTGCAGCTGACAGTCCCGTTGTGGTTCTGGTAGAAGCCTTTGCCCATTTGTTACAGGAGTGATTGCTCTCCCTAATTTCTGGTTCAAAGGATGGGAGTATTTACTGCAGGTCAAAAAAATAACATCTACCTAGAGATGCTCGAAAGTGTGTTAACACTGTCCATGAGCATTGCCTTACTCCCAAAGGATCAGGCCTGCTGTTCCGGTCACTAGTGGTGTCCCCCAGGGATCAGTGTTGGGCCCAGTTCTGTTTAATATCTTTATCGATGATTTAGATGAGGCGATTGAGTGTACCATTAGTAAATTTGCAGATGACACCAAGCTAGGGGGGAGTGTCGATCAGTTGGAAGGCAGGAGGGCTCTGCAGAGGGACCTGGACAGACTGGAGAGTTGGGCTGATTCCAATGGGATGAGGTTCAACAAGGCCAAGTGCCGGGTCCTGCACTTTGGCCACAACAACCCCCTGCAGCGCTACAGGCTGGGCACAGAGTGGCTGGAGAGGAGCCAGGCAGAAAGGGACCTGGGAGTTTGGATCGACAGGAAGCTGAACATGAGCCAGCAGTGTGCCCAGGTGGCCAAGAAGGCCAATGGCATCCTGGCCTGTATCAGGAACAGTGTGGCCAGCAGGAGCAGGGAAGTGATTCTTCCCCTGTACTCAGTGCTGGTGAGGCCACACCTGGAGTACTGTGTCCAGTCCTGGGCCCCTCGGTTCAGGAAGGACACTGAGGTGCTGGAGCAGGTCCAGAGAAGAGCGACCAGGCTGGAGAAGGGACTGGAGCTCAAGTCCTATGAGGAGAGGCTAAGAGACCTGAGGTTGTTTAGCCTGGAGAAGAGGAGGCTCAGGGGAGACCTCATCGCTCTCTACAACTCCCTGAAAGGAGGCTGTAGCCAGGTGGGAGTTGGTCTCTTTTCCCAAGCAGCTATCACTAAGACAAGAGGGCATGGTCTCAAGCTCTGCCAGGGGAGGTTTAGGTTGGATATTAGGAAGAAATTATTTACAGAGAGGTTAATCAAGCATTGGAATGGGCTGCCCAGGGAAGTGGTGGATTCTCCGTCCCTGGAGGTTTTTAATATAAGTCTGGATATGGCACTTAGTGCCATGGTCTAGTAACTGTGGTGGTAGTGGATCAAGGGTTGGACTTGATGATCTCAGAGGTCCTTTCCAACCCACCTGATTCTATGATTCTATGATTCCCCTGTATATTTAAAAAAGGCCTGACAGGAAGATGGAAGTGCTGCCTTGCCTGGCTTAGGCATGGCTTCTGTGTTAGCCCCAGCTCCTAGTGCTCTCAGCTCCCCTTTCCTTAGGACCAAAATGCACCTCTTAGGAGCTGTGTAGCTCCCTTGGAATGGGAGCATTTAGGTAATACCAAATACGAAAACTTTCCCTTTGAGAGGGGGATAGTCATGTGAGTGCACTGTTGTCTGGTTTTCATGGTCCTCTAAAGGACAGAGAACAAGAAGGGAGGGAGCTGTCTGTGTTGTATTCAACTTCATATCATGGCCCAGGGGTGCACCCTCTCATCCTTCTGAGAAATAAGTTGGCAGTAGGTTGACCAGAAGAGCAAGAGTCTGTCCTCTGAGAGAAGCATAAAAGCCACAAAAGAGCATCTTAATAACCCTGGCTCCTAAAAGGCTGCAGAGGGGGCAGCTGCCCTTGCTCAGGACTACTGACTCAAAGGAATATGTAGTAGAAGGATTTACACAGCTCACACACACAGCTGTCAGAGACAGGATAGTGGCTGGACTGGACCTCTGATCTGATCCCAGGAGGCAATCCCTTTATGCCTGTGGCCACAATCTAACTTACATTAGGAACAGCAGTGGCTCCTGCGGGTGAATGGTTTATTTCAGGCTTCTGGAAATAAATACAGGCACCACAAGGGAAATAAAAGTCTTCAAAGTAAAATTACTGGCCTGCTGTGCTTTTCCTTAGCAAGCTGTCTTTTGGCTGGGCTGACCACTGGAATGTGTGCTGCCCAGGACTTCTACAGCAGATTTTTGTTGTTGTTTGATACATTCCCCTCTCCTTGTCTTTGAGTCAGATTACATTTTAATGCACAATATAATGTATGGTGAGGATCAGTAGCTCTCCCAGTGTAACCATCTGGCAACTCCACAGTCTCAGCAACACAGGCCTATCTGCAGTGCCCATCTGTAACTCATACACTGTGTTGATATGAAGCCACATCTTCTTTCTGTTTTTCTTTTCTTTAACAGTGAAACATTACCTGATGAAATGTCCCCACAACAGGTAGGAGATTATACATGTCTTTACTATAACTGAAGACACCAGTTCTGGTTTTGTTTTGCTAAGTATGCTGAACAAGATAAGTAGTGTTTTCCAAAATGTTTACAGAAAAATAGAGTCCCAGCTCCACGACTCATGAATGTACCTGCTATATATGAAAAGGGAGATCTACTGAGCTAGCTGTAGGCCCTGAAGGTGCTTTAGTCACAAGCTTCTCCTTGGCACTCTGATTTGCTTATTGAAGAAGACAACTTTCATCTTGTGTGACTTTCTAGGGTTTCCCAACACCTCACTGGCTGGTAATGACTTACACCATCCACATAAATAGAATAAATCTCAATGTCACCCAGTGATTCCCACACCCAGGAACAGGAAGTGGGACTAAAGATGATTTTCAAGGCCCACAGTCTATTCCAAGCTGAAGACTCCAAGTGATGGGAAAAATTCTACTTCTGCTGCAGTCATTAATCACTGTCCTTTTAAATACCACCAGCTGCCAAAAGTTTTTGATGGCGTGGTGCTATAAAACTGATTTCTATTGGATGATTTTTCTGAGATACACATTATGCTGGAACTGCAGTAAAAAAATATGACAAGTCTTTTACAAACAAAAAAGATGAAAGAGGTATGCCTCATAACAACACAGAAGCACAGCTGTTTCCCAGTTTTCAGTGACACAAACCATGTGTTTCTAGCCTTGCGGTTTAAATCCAGTACATCTTGGTATCACATACTGTTTCTCATAATATCTCTAGATACTACAGGATACGATGCCAAGTATAGCACACAGTAGAGTGTGATTTTTAGTGCATTCTCATGTGATTATCACTGAATTCAATCTGACAATCAGATGGAAGTGAAGTCACAACAAAGCTGCACAGAGTTCAGGAGAGGCCAGTACAAACCGAAACTTTCATGTTATTCATGGAAAGATCTTTGTTCTGTGACCCTGACCAGCCATTGCACCACACCAAAAATTTACAGAGACAGCTCAGCAGTTTTCGGTTTTCCCTTGGATGTTTTCTCTTTCCCCCTTCTTTATTAGCTGCTGGGACAAAGTTGGAGTTATAAAAACAAACAAACAAAAAAAAGAATGGTGAGGGGCAGGAAATCAAAGAAGATTGGTAGAGAACACAAAAAGTGAAGAAAAATAAGACCTGGTTGAAAAAATGGAGCATGGCAGTCAGATAAAAAGACTCGTACTACAAAATCTGCCTCTCTGGGAATAGATGATGTAGCAGTGATACTGCTGCAAACTCTACAATCAGGAAACTGAATAGCAGGGAGAAAACAAGCCAGTGTGATTTCTTCACTGTAAAACAGAATCTCCAGAAGTGAAAGAAATGCATGACTTTATATGGATAAAAATACAGTTTCATGTATTTCAGTGTGACAAGATTTGCTAATGAAATCCTTGATTACACAAATGCATGGATAAAATGCATTAACTTCAGGGCTTTAAAATTAAATAGCTATGAAAATTATACCAATATCATAATTTTAATTATGTTTTGCACATGGTACCATTTATTTTCCACCCTCTGCTCAAAACACAAACCATGACTTCCTTTGAACTCATTGCTCTTCACCTTCACATTCCTTGTCTTTGAACTTATTCCAACACATTTAGACCCAAAACTCAGTGTCTAAATACCCATTAGGCCAAACTGATTAACTAATTTGCATGAGATTCTTGCAATTAAAATTACTATGCTGTGCAAAATTCAGCCTTGATTAGAGAGGCTCAGCTCAAACTCCCTTAGTGATATTTCAAGCACAGAGCAGAATCCAGGTTCAAAATTACATTAATAGTCTGGTGTCTAAGAAATGTCTGTAATCCCACTGTAGTAATACCTAAGCATCTTAAAATATTTTATGTCTTGACATCAGAATGGTGTTTTTACTTTTAATTGGAATCCGAAGCACAACAGGCGAAGTGATTTGTCCCAGGTCTCACAAAATGGCAGTGGTGGAAAAGAAAATTAAATCCAGATTTCCTGAGTAGAACAAAGCAAATGTTAGGTTTCAGTTTGCTACTTGACCAATAACAAATGAAGGGAAAAAAATGAGTTAACCAAACCCCATTTCTTTACCACATTTTAAAAATAACTATCTAAACAAAAAAGTACGGTTATTTTTGGTTTTCCAAACCACCTAATTCCATTTTCTGATGTTTTCTTTTCTTTAAATATCCTCTTTATTATTATTTTTCTTCTTATTGGATCGTTTTGTCAGTTTGCAAATCCAGAAACCACCAGAAGGTGTAGCTTTGAAAACAGGATTTTTTTTTCTTTCCTTTATATTTGTTTTGGCCTGAACTCTCTAGTCCTTCAGTGACTGCTCTTCTGGAGACAAATAATTTATAATTTGAGGTGAATAAAGTGGTCACCTCAGAAAGCTGTCCACCTTGGCACCTTGGTTCCACAGTGCCAGTCTGACATCATAGGAAAAATTCGCCAGAACAAACCAGAACCAAGAACCCAATCCATCCTTGACACCTTTTCACACAGTTCCCCTATCTGGAAAACATCTAAGCAGCTTCTAGTTCACTCAAGCGAGTGTTTTGTCATCCCCCTGCAGACCTTTGACATGGGAAAATAGTTGATTTTGATGACAACAGGAAAAGTTCCAAATCCTAGACTCTAATAAGGATAGTATAGCCAAATTTCTAGTAGTTTCCCAGCTCTTGGAACAGCCATGACCTCCAGGGAAACTGCTGTCCTGGTTCCATGATTATTAGATACCTTTCACAGGTTCTTCCCACAAACTCTTGTATTTTTCTTGCTCTCTAAATACTCATTAGATCCTTCAAGAAATGCACAACATGACACTGGTGAAATAGAAACCAGGAGGCTGGAGGAGGAGCTGCAGATAAAAAACTAACTTTCCTTTAGTCATAGAACATGACAAGCTCACAAAGAGGCAGTGTTTCAGAGCCAAGGAGTCTTTTCTGAGCCTCCTTGTTTGAGTTCTAAGATAGCAAGTATGGTTATTGTATCTCCCAGAATCAGTTAACCCTGTATGGCCCTGGCATTTAAAAGAAACATGAAAGTCACAAATATATTTCTCTGTAGCTTCACTTTCTCACTGGCAGTGCAGGAATAATAACTAATGCTATGAACTGACACTACCTCTTTTCATCTATTGTGCTTAGAGTAGCTGTATCACAACAATAGTATCTTTAATCTACGCATCTGCCTTTATGAACTTGGATTATTAAACCCCAAATCATTTTAAGAAATCATTCTCACCCCTTTTTGGAGTTTTTTGCAGTTTGCTGTTTGGGCAAAGGAGTCAGGCAGGACAGTTTCATTTCCTGCTGGTTTTAAACCATTTTTAAGTCTTGATTTTAATATACAAACAAACGGTTGTTGTGGAGTAAGTTAACAATAGTGCAGGCAGACTTTGAAATTGTTTCAATGCAGTCCTTAGTTTACATAACTGGGGTGATTTATTTATAAATTGTGAACATATTTTACTTTTTAAACACTTTTTAGAAAGTTTGGCAGCAAACCTATGTTTTCCACTTTGGTACATGAAACAGAACTCAGGAAAATCAGTAAACCAGAGTCTTTTTGTAATCTACACAAATGTAACTCCAGAGTGATTTTTACCAGTGGAAGTGATATTTATTTGGATTTACAACTGTGTAAAATAGTAATATCTGTTACTTTGTTGTTCTTGTGTGGGCAATAGCCGAGACACCTAAATTTTCATTAAGTCTTTGGCCCAATTTGAATATTTTATTCTATTAATATAAAGAGGATGTTTAATATGCAAAAGAACCTGGAGAGGAACAGCAACTTCAGAAAAGTTATTTAAAATTCAGTGAAATCGGTGTTGTCAGTGTTATGCCTATGGAGACTTTGGTTGGATCCCATTGTGTAGTGGAACTCACCAGCACAGAACAGAAAGGTCCCCACAACCCTACTGCATTAATCTTTCCCAGGGTGAGCCCCACGTTAGATGCAGCTGAGCAACTGCTTACCAAGTCACCTCCATCACTGCAGTGATCATAACTAACTTATTTATGTTCTCTTCCCACCCCAGCTGTAAGTTAGAATTTCTTTCATTACCAGTTAAGCCAATACAACTTTATCTCCCTTTAGCTGCAAGCTAGGAGCCCCTGCACAGTCAAGTTACCACAGCTCAGCTGACACGTGGTGACACCGTCGCAGCAACCTGACCGCATATGCAAACCCTAAATATTCACAGCAGGATTTATGACCTCAGGCTGTGGGAGATGACAAGGGTAAAAAATCCAGACTTAGAGGGTGTTAGACTGTAATAGTCCAAACACAGAAGCTCTCTTGGATAGGAATCTGTTGAAATATAACTTGTATTCTTCCCTCATAGCAACTAGCTTTTTCAGCATAGATCTATTGGAGAATGCCCAAGTTAGAGACTGGGGCATAGTTTCTCCATTTTATATTCCCTGAGCATGCTGGCCCCTTGAAGAAGCTTTTGAAAATGTGGGTTTGTGAGCTGTCTGAAGACACGCTGCATGCTCTCCTGGGCTGCTGGCCCATCAGCCAGTCTTAGCCCAGAATCTTCATTGAAGATTTTGCTTTACTGTACACTTTCCATGAGAGTTTATGCAAGTCACCTAATTTGTCTGTGCCTCTGGCCCTCAAGGGCAGGCGGGTAAAAGTTCATCCTGGGTGCAGCACTGAGGTCATCTGTCTTTTTAAGGAGTAGGTGCTATGAAATGAGTCTTGCTTAAACCTGACAGTTTGCATTTTCTGTGCCAGGACAAATGAAACTCTGTGAGTTTCTCAGCCACACTGTATGGCTGAAAAAATGTAGGACCCAGGGCATTTCAAACCCCCAAAAGAGGTTTCTCATTATAGCCCCAGATCACAATCCAGATTATTGGGCAGGGATTCTCACAAGTGGAAGGTGGTGTGTTTGCATGAGCTCACTAGGACAAACTGTGTTTGCCTCCATTGCTTTCATTTTTCCCCCACTTACGGCCCTGTGCTTTGCAGTTCCGGGGAAACAGTTACCAGTGTGACAAGCTTGTCTCCTCTACAGCCTAAGAAGGTAAAGAAAAAGAAAGAGAAAGAGAAACTGGAGCAGCCACCAGCCATCCCAGCAAAAGGTATGAAAACAGAGATGCAGAGGTATTTCAAGCCCTGGGCATAAGCATGGAGGAACGGGAGAGCACAGGACTCCTGCAGTCTGCCACTGAGTTTGCCTGTGAGGTGATCTGTGCTTGCTCCCATCAGTGGGGAAAGGAATGGCCTGTGCCAGCTGCTGGGACCAGGCTCTCATCTCCCTGCAGCTTTAGCCACTATGAGAAGCTACTCACTGAGTCCAAGCAAGAGGTCTCAGCTCCTGCTAACCAGAGGAGCGAGAGAAAACTCTGTAGCAATATTCACCCTGCTCAAAGAGAAGAGTAAGGTTAGGCAAGTTGAAATTACATGTTGGGGGTATTCTGAGGGAAGGCAGCACATTGCACTCTTAAAACTGCAGGTGCACTTGGGAAGTCAAGCAAGCTGAGCAGATACAGACCAGCCCCTTGTGGATCTCACTTTCAAAGAAGATTTGTGTCTCTGGGGCCAGTCTCACAAACTCTTGGTTGTACTTTCAGAGCATCACTGCCAATGCTAAGCCAGTGGAAGACAGGGGGGAAAGGACCTTAAAGTTTACTGTGGGTTAGATCACAAGTGATGAGTTCTCAGTGGGTATATTTGTTGTATCATTTGCACGCAAACAGCATGTCTTGCATATCAGATTCTTTAATCTTATGAATTTTTCTAATTCATGAGCATTATGCTTCATTGTAAAATATGTTACCTGAAATACAGTTAATCTCTGGTATAAATACATGTATTTGCTCCTAATTTGCTATTAATCTGTAATTTATAGATTGCTGATACATAGACTAAAAAATACAGGGAATGATAATAATATGAAATGATCCCTTAACATTTATTTTTATAGCTCCAATTGCCAATAATTTCCCTAAGCCCAAGCTCTTGAAACCTCAAAGAAAATTGATCCTGGTAAGTAATTTTCTATTACACCATTTTCTGCATATTCTTCTCTCTCAACACAAATGCTGTAATGTTGCCAGAACTCTAAATGCAGAAACTATAAATTGGCTTAAAAATCATATGGGTCCTAATTTTTTTTAAGTAATATTTTTTTCAAGTGAGGAATTATCTTGGCTCTTTTCATTTTGAGCATTATGTTACACTGGATTATGTTTTCCAGCTTTCTAGCAGTTGTCGTGTCTACAAATTTAGCCTGTTCTTAAATGAAACCTGCTATTGATTCTCACATGCTTCTGGCAGCTGGTGCTTTGGGAGTATTTACTGCAGGTCTCATAACTGTACTGGTTATGATTATACAAACTGCTTCTGAGACTTTTCAAGTCAGAAATGGCAAGCCTGATTCTGTACTACACTGGTGTAAGTCAGGAATAACTTGAATTGCAGGAATATGATGTATTTGTATAGCTCATACTAAGGAAAAAAAATATGACAGTTTCTCTTGGATACAAGTTTCTGTTTGAAAAATAGCCCTGCAGATCCATGCCAGACAAAACAGATAGATGGTGAGATGTTTCTCTGGTTTTGTAACAAAGCAGTACTTGGACAAGACATCCATCAGTAATAGAGACAGATAGTTTTATACCAACTACCTTCAGCTCCCTTATAGTCAATAGAAAGAGGGATGAGTTAGAGTAGGAGCCTGATGCTCCCAGTAATTCAGACTACTGCTCTGAATTGCCTTTTGGGAATCCTTTCTGCCTTCTCTGATAATAGAGAAAGAGCCCAGAGAGACTAACTCTCTAACTTAGGTGAAGGTGGGTGCCTAAAATTAGGCCACTGGAATAACACAAATGCCATGTGATGGTTTCACTTTCTGGTGAGGGTTAGAATTGGGAACCTTCCCACCAATTGTCAGTAAATAATCTCTACCCTTTAAAGCATGGTCAGAGTACAACCCTGGATACCTGGCCATAATGGTAGGTGACTTCAGAACAGCTCAGCTAATATCCTAGGCAATTCTTCTGCTTGGGTATGGAGCTCATCTCTCCTCTGCTGGTCCTGCAGGACTGCTGGTCCCCTTGGCCTGACTCTGCTCATACAGGTCAGGTTTCAGTAGAGGAAGAGATAGAGTTTTAAAAGTCCATGACAAAAGCCTTATGTCCAGGTAAGTAATAGTGGCAGGCCAAAACTATGCTAAGAGAACAAAGACACAGATGAGAGCACTTGGCACCAGGGGTGACAGCCACCCTTTGCTGTGCATGCTGCCCAGGCATATCAGTTAGTCTTAAGTCCTCTTAGGAAAAGCTCTCACCAGTTAAAGCACTCAGACTCTTTCTGCAGGTCAATAAAGCACATCAACTGATGCTGAACTTGAAGTAAATCTGTTTCCGGATGCTTTTTCTTTCTGGAATAATTCCAAGGGTAGGCCTCAAATAGCTGTTGGCTCTTCCCATCCTGCTATGCAACCCCGGTCAAGGTTCAAACACTTTGGAGGGGACTAGGAATAAGGCCTTTCAGCTTTGTCTTCCCTAGCATGACTGAGGATCCACACGCCTCACGCACACAGCAGACTCTGTTTTAATGCCTTGCTGTTGGACTTCACTCTGGCAGTTGTTTCCACATGTTGCTCTTTTCCCTTTTGTATTTCACCTCAGAATGCACCTGGAGAGACATAGCAGCCCTCAGAAAACACACTATCTATGGATATGAGTTAGTTTTAAGTCAAAAAGTAACCTAGCAATAAAGTGCAATAAAGGACAAAGTAAACTAAATACAAGCCAGTGTATAAGGCACTTTCAGAAGCTGAGCAGGACACTCGTCAGAGCAGTTTCCCATTTCTGTTCCTCTTGCCTCCCTTTACTACACAGTTGTCTATATTTTAGTATTCTCAAGGAAAAAAAAAAAGAAAAAAATCAATTTTTTCTGCTTTTAAAGTATTTTTTTCAGTGAGAAAATTAAGCTAATTGAAGTAAAACAAGCTTCAAGAAAGATAAAAAATGTTATTAAATACAGCGAAAAAAGACATATCAAATTTATCTAAATCAAACTTTTTATTTATTTTCAGGAAGCTTGCCAATCCATTTTTTACTTGTCAAAAATCTCTCAGATTTTAAATTTACGGTCTGCTTTGGGGCAAAAAAGTATTATCATCATCCAGCCAAATCTCAGCACGATAAAATAACTTTTTTTTCCGACTATAATTATTGCTAACTTGATGTCTACACTAGGTCTTTTTTTTACTGATGGCACATAGTTACTAGGTACTCGTCACTGCAGAGACAGACACAAACTGCTGAGTTTCTGGACTACTTCTGCAGCTTCCCTGTGCAACCCAAGGAAGGTACTGTATTGGGGCACCAGGAGAATATTCTAGAAAACCTAAGATAACAAGCTAGAGTATAAAGGAACATTACAAAATAATTCCAGTGTTTTGGGAAATTTTTTTGTAATAACCTGAATACCAGCAAAATTATTTCCAGAGGACATGTGCTTCTGGTTTCTTGAAAGATGTTTATAATAAACTAGAGAATTTCTTTTGTTGTTAACGTGCTGGAGTGGGTTGCAGTATAATTTTACAAGAACACAATAATCTGGATAAAATATGGACATAATCTCAATGAAAATTAAAAAAAAAACATAGAGAAAGCCTAATATCATGTTCAATTTCACAGCCTTGAGTAAAGCCTTTTAAATACTCTACTTAAGTCATATTGCTTTTGCTTTAGCCAGAATAACAATTCTATGCTCCCTCTGTTGCAAAAATATTCCCCATCAGTGTCATTCTCTATTAGCATCAATGAGAAATGTGTACAGATCAAAGGAAATAGAGATGCTGCAATGCAAAAAGGGATGTTTTTTATAGCATGCAAGAAGCACAGAGAGTCATTAGGAAGAAGAAAATTCTAGAGGCCCACAAACTCCTCTCTAAGGGCTGTTCTTCTATAGCCTTAAGTACTTAGCCCTTTGAGTTGGTAGAGACAAATCTTATGCTTCCTCAACCAAATTTTCTGGTAAGCCTTTATTGCCTCCTAGAGATTAGCTGTCATAGCACAAGAGTGTCAGTTATAGAATATTCTCTAAATGAAAAGGCTTTAGTGTCTTTACATGAAGGTTTGAACCACCAAGCTGAGGAGCTCCTGTGTGATTCACTACAACCAATGGAAAGGATGTGACTTCAGGTCAGAACAAACACTGAAATCTTTACTTATGCAAAATTACTGTCGACTTCATCATTTTCACACTAAATTTTAAGGGTAGGAATACCTGCACAGATAAGACAGGCTGTAGGGAATCTTCCTGATTATGCTGCTGACTTCAGTGCACTCTGCTAAATCATATAATCATAACACTTTGAAATCTGGTAAATATATCCTGTATTACAAATGATCCCCTTGGGCTTAGTTCTTCAAGCATGTACATGTAAAGCTCATAGTACACAAGAGTTGGTTTCTGCTGTTCCTACACTGACTAACCTCTTGAATAACCTCTTCATTGGAGTATATCTGGCTTCTCTTCTTCCCTGCCATAGAATACATGTTGTTCCTGTGTGACTTCTGAAGCAGAGTGCTTTCAGTGACCATAGCTGAGATAATTAAGAGGAGCATCCTGCTGCCTTCAGCTCATAGAGCATAGACAGCATTGTTTATTTCAGCATGGATTGGATCACCAATGGCTCGGTGCTACACTGAGATCTGCTTCTAATGATGAGGATGTTAAAGCTACCTGAGAAACAGGAAGGGATTATGGTTATCTAAGACTGAGGGAAGTTTCTAGAAGTAATTTTGTTGACTTAGAGTGAAAGGGTAATCTTTGGCACCCATTCTACCCACTTGCCTTTTTCAGGCACCACTTATAAATTTTATGGTGACATTAGCAAAGCCAGATCAGAGATCTGGATTCTCAGGTTTTTACAGATGTATCAGGAATGGTAAGCTCGCGTTTCTTTCTGCAGCTTTGAAAACCCCATCTTTATTTATCATTATAGGCTAAGCACTGAGAATGTGCTGAGTGCCAGCCAGTGCAAGTCAGGACAGTCCCTGCACTGGAAGTGCTTACTCTGTAGTGAGCAATATATCTGAAAGTCTGGAATTTACAAGTATTCATTCAAAGGACATGCCATGTCCTGCTCCTGCCATGTCCACAAAGCAGAAGGGTGCTGTTTTGAGCAGGAACTTGACACAGGTTTGATACCTGTGGAACTGAGAAGGCTGTGACTTGGTCTCATCTATTTGTACTCAGCAAAATCAGGCTCTACATCAGTGTATACTCCTGGATCAAGCAATGAAGAAAGGTGCTCCTAAAGCTGCCCAGAAGCTTAAGGTTCCTTCAACTGAAGAAAACCCTTTGACTATTAGGTTTCAGAAGAGCACTTCCCATTGAACAGCAAACCAACCAGATCCACTGTATCTTAGAACCAGTGAGCCTGGAGTTCTTTTGTGAAAGGGGTTTAGATGTGCAAATGAATAATCTGCAGTCTGATTACCATGTCAGAGCTGTGAAATGTGAAGAATTGCTTTAGGCTTCTCATTGCTGAGAAATTTGTGCCTTCTAAGCAGTGCTCCAGCTTGCTGTCCTGCAGCTTCAGCCTCATAGCAACCTGGGGAGCAAATTTACACATTGCAAGATTGTACTTGATGAAGGAGTTGATTGTTTCCCTGTCTTCTTTTTCATCTTACATTTAAGCACTACATCATTCTAGTCATCCTATATGCATCAAGCTAGCTAGGAAAGGTAGGTTAGTCAGTATTTTGCACAACTAGTAGGATTCCTCAGTAGTCTTAGCTTAATTGGCCCTTTCTTTGAGAAAGGAAAAGGAAGTGAAATACATCTGCTCAGCAATTTGTGATTCTGGATCTCAAAACAATCAGGTCTTCCTTTCTTCTGGATGATTTTACATTAAAAGCTGTGCCACCCTCTTTCCTCCACAACCTGTAACAATGGGTGATGATTTAAGCTCCCAGTTTCTTAAGGCATTGATCTCCAAAGACACCATACATATGATATACAAAGGATTGGTGAACAGTTTTTCCCTTAACTCCCTGTGATCCTTTAAAATTTCCATCCAGTCCTCATAATTCCTCTCTCTGCAATATGAATAATCCTCTTTTTTTATAGACTCTCCTTAGGATGTGAGGTGTCTATAGGACATGAATATCATTTGCACATTCAGGCTGACACTCAGAACACCACATAATCAAAACTACTGAGTTATGCCTGCTTTCCCATTCTGATCAGAGGTTGCTATCTTTACACCCAAGTAGGAATTATTTGTATAAATACATAAAATTTCTTGTTGGAATTGGGCAGAGACGTGTATTAACAAAATTCCACTTCAGATGTTTTTTGTGTGATAAAAGTGTCACCAGTGAAGCAAAAACTTTTAGTTACTTCCTTGGCTTTTTTTTTGAAGGATAGGAAGAAATCAGCCTGATTTCCAGCAGTGTTGGCTTAGAATCTAGGAATAACTGCAACTGTAAAAGGAATAGAGTTTTAGCAAAGGTGAGGATGCTCTTCCCCCAAAACTCATTCAATGGGACTTATTAAATCATCTTTGTCCCTGACTTTGTTATCATAACTTCTGTGGGATTCAATAGCAAAATTTAGATGCAGTGCTGAAAGACACTTCACAAACTGTTGTAGATATCCTTCCCAGGGAGTATGGGAAGTATTTTATACTTAAGGGAGTAAAAAGTAGGCATCTCAATGGAAAAAAACTGTCCTTTTAAAGTTGATAGTGCCACTAGAAGTCAGACTTCCTAATCCCCATGTTTTCCAATGTTGTATTTCTTAGCTTTGGCACGGAATACCTCTCTTGATATTTCAGCACTCTTACTGCCAGTAGTTGCATTTCTAGAGGATAACTCCTTTTGCAGATCTAGCTTCAGAACTTCTGCAGAAGTAATTTTTGAAGTTCCTCTGTTTCCAGGGGAATCTCTGGCTTTCTGACTGCAATCAAGTCACTGACATTGGTAAACAGTTGAAGCTCTTCAAATAAAAAAAAGAAAATCTCTTTCTGACTCCTGAGTTAAGGTGCTACCTTAATGAGGGAGTCATCCCACTGAAGTTCATAGGGTTTGAGCATAAAGTCTATCTATGGCCCTCAGGAACACTACTGATTTCAGCACAAGAAAGACTACAGATTATAGAGTGGTTTTCCGGTGTGTAGTTAAAAATAGGACTGTCAAAGGTTAATCCTTTTGTCTCTACAGTTACAGTGCCTAAGCCCACTGCTTGCATGTGCTCTTTCCCCTGGTCCTGGTGGCTCAGCCTGTCCACCAAACATGCTGGATCTTTCTTTCAATCCACCCTCACCTTCACCTCCGTGACTGCCCCTCCAGTGTTGGCCAAGCTGGCAGCCATATGCCATCGCCTCCCACAGCTTCAAAAAACAGATGCTTTTGAAAAGGAGATATGCAGAGCTGCATACAGCATGCAGTTTCTTCCCTTCTGGGCATTCAGGCAGAGAGAACCAACACTCTGTTCCTGTGGTAAAAGCCGATGCAGTTGGCCTGGAGAGTCCTGTCTAGACACTTTGTGATTGAGTGTGCTGTGACACAGGATGCTCCTGTGCTGTGCCATCTGGACAGTATCTGCATTTTTTCTGTGGAGCTCTTTACTGACTGACTACAAAACAGGATGTTTCTCAAAAATGAAAGGAAAATGGCCAAAAATTCAAATTTGGCTTTTGCAATAGAAAGGGAGAGAGAAAAATCGTAGTCCCAGCATGTGCTTGCTAAGAAAGAGCTACTTAATGGCTCTGGGGCAAGGTTGCTTTCTTTGTGCTTTGGAGTAACCTGGAGAGAAGTGCAGTTTCTAGAGAAATTTATCAAACAAGCCTTAGCACCACGTCTTGACTCTGTACCTTTCCCGTCTGCACTTCCTACAGCATCCCCCGGCACTGCAGCGTGCACCCAACAGTACAGCATGGCCAGGCCCTAAGTGGCAATTTGCCATCACACCAACAAACAGATGCAGAATTGTCAAGGTTTATCCTTGCTGACCTAACCCGTTCACCCACGAGTGCAGGGCATGCCGGTGAGGGTGGAGTTTCATTTTCATGTGTTGTTGCAGGAAATCAGAGTTACTAAAAATACTGTGAAGCTCTAATTGGAATTTCATAGAATCACAGAATGGCTTAGGCTGGAAGGGACCTTACAGATCATCTTATTCCAAGCCCCCTGCCATGGGCAGGGACACAGTTTGGGACAGATGCTTGTTAAATCCAGAAAACTCAGAGCTGAAAATTCAGTATCATTAATAGTTGGTTTTTTGTTTCGTTTTTTTTTTTTTCCTGGTCCTGCGTAAAAGTCATTCTGTATCGTATCCCAAACAAAAGCTGCATTGCATGTAATTAATGATATAAACACTGAGTTTGAAGGCAGATGTCTGCAGCAATAGTCTCTAAAATGTTTAAGATTGAAAGGAACTGAGAAGTCAGGCCTTTTCTGCTTGTTTTTGATATTAATGTAGAATCAAGGATTTTTTCTTTTATAATTAGAAATTCACATTTTTTTATCATCTTCATGATAACTGGTGTAATCATGGAACAGTGAGGTTGCAGAAATCTGTAAGTGCAAGCTGGCATCAGTTGTTTTTCCAGACAAGTTAAATTTATGAGGTTATTATTTGCTTGTTTTGTCCATACCTAATTACAAAATTGGATAAAAGTACTCTTTGTTAAAACAGTAAACATCCTTGAGGCTGCCAAGAAACAAACTAGCTAAGCTTAGGAAGAGCAAAATTGACATTCCTGGTAATTATGACATAAAAATCAGAATAATTTTGATGAAAAACCCAACCCTTCTAATTCATTCTAACACAAAATAGACAAACCCAATAAAAACAAAACTATATATACAGATGCTTTAGTTTATTTTAAATATTCACATGATTAACCTTGCAGATAGTTCAGTAAGAAAAATGTTCCCATAAGTGAATTCTTTTGAGAAGTTGCCCATGAGAAGCCCTGTGACTGGAATAAACTAAAATTGAAATGGAAGAAATCTGGAAGAGGAATCATTTTGCACTTGCCAGACAATACACTGGAAAATCATGACTCTTCCTAATTGTGGCAAAGTGTGTGATCCCAAGATGAGAAAACAGACATACAAGATAAATACTGTATCTAGGAGTGCCACACTGAAATAGAATTCTACTTGAAGAAATCATTTCAGTATCATTTTAGATAAACGATATAATTTTT
Source organism: Cephalopterus ornatus (assembly GCA_013396775.1). Taxonomy (NCBI): domain Eukaryota; kingdom Metazoa; phylum Chordata; class Aves; order Passeriformes; family Cotingidae; genus Cephalopterus; species Cephalopterus ornatus. The sequence goes on along the minus strand of VZRE01010263.1, from coordinate 776,573 downwards.
TAGAAAAGGATGTTGTAGCCATAGAAATCCCAGTGGACTCCCAGCTGAAGGGCCAGGACAGAAAGACAGAGGCAAATGGCCAGTCAGTCTCTTCCTCTTCTGCCCTACCATCCACCCCACCTATAACATCAGTTATTAAAGTCACACGATTGTTCCAAAAAGGAGGTGGTGGCATGGTCCCAGGTTTACATTGCCAAAACACAGCCCAGTCCAAATGAGAGATGAAATGGTAGAATTAGTTTTCTTTCCCTGTCTGCTCCAAAAAAATTGGTTTTGGACAAACAAACCAGCAAAACTAAATTAAACATGCAGTTGATAAATGAAGTGCAGAAGAGTGTATGGAATAAAACCCTGGCTACCATAGGTACTTAGAGTAGTCTTGGCTTCCATGCACTGTTATTACACATCCTTTGCTGAAAACTGTATACCTTTCACAATTTTGAACCTCCTGTGTGTTTCCTCATATTTTCAATCAAATTATTACATACTAGAAATATGCATAAGGGAAATTATTCTACACATTTTATGGTGTGCTGTTGCTTGTAGCAGTAATTGAAGTACCTTTTCCACTTATGAAAGTACTAATTTTATTTGGTTTTATTGCTTTTCTAGATGCAATTATTTATTTAGTGTGTTTTGGCTTTATTAAATTATGTTTACTATAGGAACATCATAAAAATGTATGAAAGCAACACATCAGCCACTACTGCCCAATGACTTGTTTTGGGGAATCTAGTGTTATTTTTCATATCCAAACATAATAGAATAAAGTAAGAATAAAGAGATAATCTACACTGGAAAACAATGCAATTTTGAGTTAATATAATAAAACACCTGGACAATATGATTTCATAAATCTTACTTCTAAAATTTACATGAGCTGGGCGTTGGGGTGGCTATTTTAGGACATGCAGCATTTTCTAAATGGAAAACTAAGAAATACGATTAAACAGCAAAGGGGAAAGCATATACAGATTTGGCTTGCCCTGAGCAACTGATTCCTGCAGAACAATGAAAACATTTCTACCTCAACAGATGCTCTTTGTCAGTCTTAGAAATGCAGAGTTTTACTCTGGCAGTGACCGAGAGTTTGTTTGTAAAGTTCTATCACATTCATTTTTAGGTGGCTTTTCACATGCAGTGTATCATTGTGTATTGAGGGCCTGATGTGACACCCGCTGAAGCTGGCAGCAAAACTCCCAATACCTTCAAACAGAAACTAGATGTACTATCATACACTGAGAATAAAATCAACTCCTGCATTTAGCCTCCGTACTACCTACTGAATAGATGGGCATATATAGTTTTGAAATCTCAAAAGGAATCTTTAACATATAAAAAAAGCAGAAAACAACTTAAGTACCTGGAAACTCAGGCTAATACTTTCAGGATAGAAAGAAGAGGGAATATAAAAATTAATTAAGCATCACAGCAGCTGACCAAGAGATTTTTCTAACTCTTTAAGCCAAGGCCTGGATAGGGCAGATGTCTTTCTAAACACTGTGGTTCAGTTCAGCCCTAATACACTAACAATGAAAAGATATGTGTGATTTTATTTCTGTTACGGTCAAGATCTGTCTGGGATCACAGGAATTCCTTTAATGTCATTACATCAGAGAATTCAATTAAAGCAGGAAATTATCTGTGTTGTCAACAGTGGAGCATTTGATAGTGAATGAGGACCAGAAGCTGAGATCAAATAGGACCACCTATGCAAGTGGGGGAGGGAGGGAAGGCCATGTGAATAATGAAATGCAGAGATGCCAGTCCTGCAGGAGGTCAGCCCTGTAAACGGATAAAGTATTTGAGGATCTGACCTGCAGAGAGCGAATAAAGTCAAATTAATGCTGGAAAAGCATAAACTTTTCCACCCTCTGGGAAACAACTGAAATGCTGAATGTGAGCAGCTGTCAAGCACAGGAGCACAAGACAAGATTTTCCTCCTCTAAGCCACCTGAGTTTGGATGAAGTCCCCAATAGCAGTAGGCAGCTTCTGCCATGCATGTGAGATATGTTTGGTACATTTTTATAGACACCTCTCTCAGATAAATTTTATAGTTTTAAGTCTAAAACTCAACCACTGTAATACAGCAGATAGCTTTGGTGGTATGGCCTTTGTTCTAAACTCTGAACTCATCTATAGCTTGGCAAAAGGGGTGAAATTCCATTGGAATGGCAGTAATTCTGTCAATTTTTTTCTTTCTTCTGTGTATTTTTAATGTTTTTTGTTCTGTTAAGAAACATACTGAGAAGCACTATGAGTGACTGTGATCAGTGATGTAACCGGCCCAAGGTTTACAGCTGGGAAGCAAATCTGGCATATATCTTTCAAATTGTGAAATCCGCCATAAATAAAATCAGGAAATTTAGTATGAAGGAGGCTGAACATTTGGCTAACATACATCTTTGAAATCTGCAATATTTGAATTGTCAAAATGTTCAGTGTTTTTGAAACAGGGAGAAATTAGAAACGAACCTGAAAAGCCTAGTTATTCCTGTTTCTTATTTTTAATGTTATTTATCTCATCTTCTGTGAACTAACTGTAGTGCAGAGAAAAATTATTAACAGCATAGATAGAATTTAACAGTACAATAGAATTAGCATGGGTGAGAGAAGAAATATAGCCCATTCTAGAGAATATCTAGATTCAGTGGTAATGACATCGTAACTAATTTGTTGGTTCTGTTTTCTAGCCAAAAATCGCAGAGGAGAATTTAACATATGCTGAACTTGAACTTATGAAGCCGATTCAGGAAGCCAAAGGCATTCCCAGTACGACAGTCTACGCACAGATACTCTTTGAGGAGAACAAGCTGTAATATTCACACCTGTATAAGTGTCTTATGTCTGTGTTCTATTTAATTCTTGCTGTACTGTTTATTTATAAAAATCATACAGATGTCCTTATTTTTTTATTTCCATTCATGCACTTCGATTTTTCTATGAGACTTTTAAACACCATGTAGTTGAAAGTAATCATAGAAAAAGCAGCTGGTCTACAAGAGACATCCCAGAGATACCCTTTGTAGAGTTCTATACCCCTGTTCTAAAAGGACTGAAGATTTACATGGGGAAATTTTAACACTAAATATTATTCCTTTTGTAATGTTAATGGGAAGAGTCCAGCTGCAAACATCAACATCTTAACAAGCCTCAGGAGGACGAGTGGCAGGGTCCATGCCCATCAGTTTGCTTCTGAGGACAAAGACCACTGGCTAGGAAAATGGCCACTTTAATGCATTTTGTCCCATCAGAAAAATAGTTAAGCTGAGACTTTTTTCTACAGTAAAGGAAAAGCTTAAATTACTTTTTCAGCTTCCCCCCCCCTCCAGAAATGGTTGAAAAGGTTTGTCTTCTATGTTTTCAAATTGCATTCCTAAATTACACTGTCTTAAAAAGCTTATGTTACTTTTAGTAAGGTGCTTGAAATAAAATATTCCAAAATAATCCAAAGGAATCACTTATACTTAAACCCCAGTGATTTAAGGAAGAATATTTAGAGCTTGGGAACATTTTCCAGGATTTGATCTTTTTTAATTCTGATTGGGAATAGAAAAAACGTGATAGTGAGTAAAAGACTGACGCAACCAGGACGCTACTTTTGGCCTTGGTTTCGTTTGGTGCTCCCAAACCTGCAAAAGGTTCCTCCTGTGGCCTGCATTACTGAGCTGCTGATTTAGAGGAAAAATCACACAGTTTTTTCTTTAGTATGGAGCAGACTCTGTTAACACCCTGCTGACTTACTCTGGAGCTATTTCTTTGGAAAGATCAGAGCACATGAGATAGGGAAATGAGCCTAATGTGAGGACACAAAACAACCTTTCTCTTTCTTTACCTCTTGATAACTGAGAAGGCATTCTTCCTTTTCCTTTGATACACATTCATGGAAAATGAGCATCCTGGGCATTTCAGTCATGAAGCATAGCTGGATTGATGTTTTCAAGCTCATGTGTCTCCAATGTCCAAATTTCACCAAAGCTCAGGGAAAGTTTGATACCCAACACCTTTCAGCCCTTGGGAAGCTTTAGGCCTCGAATAACTGCGGAGTTCATAGATGGGTAAAAGCATGGGCTCTTTAGATCACCAGCAGGTCGTGGAGATCTGATACTTGGCATGAGCCAAGTCTTCTCCAGGTCTGGGGTGGAGCCCTGTGACAGGCCACTCATTCAGCAGTATTTTATTCGGATTTTGGAGTAGCACTTTCAGGCCTTGGGTTTTGGAATCCTCCCTTACAGATCATGCATTTTTAGTGATAGAACAACTTCACACCAGGGCTCAGAGCACAGCTGGAAATCATCACAGGAACGCTCATTCCCTTGTTCCTGTTACTGCACGGGAGTGCAGGAGAGGAGGGTAGGGGTGACAATGCAAGGATGTTGCAAGGACATGCAACCAAGGGAGAGAGCACATCACTGCCTTTTGGCAGCATTTTCACCAAAATAAGTGAGTTTATATAAACTGCTTTTTAACTGTTTTGAACAGACGTAGAGATTAGGCATCGAATGTAATCTGTTACTGTCTAGCCGGGATCTGAAAATATAAATTGCAGTCACCTGCTTGCACATTAGATAAAAATCTCTTCTATGAAAAAGAATTTAAGAAAAGCTTTCAGGCTGACCATTATGTACAGTACTAATTCCAGTTCTAGTCCTTCACCAAAACAGTTCTTTCCAAACTAAGGCCAGCTTTTATCAATAGGTTTGCTAATACTTATTTGCATTTTTAATGTTTGCATTTGTGAGCTGCCAAGAAAATGTTTGTTTCACCTTTTCATTATCCCAGGAGTTAATCAGCCACCAAAAGGGCATGGTATCTTTCCTTGTTCTCTGATTGGGTACTGGACTTTCAGTGACATCAATCAACTCATTGACCAAAACCAAACTGGTGCTAAAGAGTGATCCAACAATCAGGGATCAGTTTTGGAACAGCCAGAGTTTGACTGACAATTTAGAGAGAGCATCTCTTTTGCAGACAGCTGTTCAAAAGGCCTTTAAAAGGTATAGAATTTATTAGTTGTTCCTTTGGAATTAAAAATAAAATGCTAACACATAAGTGATTTAACCACTTATTTGTGAAAACTTTCAAGTTTGGTTATAAACATTCCTTTTACATACAACTGAACATCGTGCCCATTGTTCAGAAGAATTCTCTACTGTATATTGATATCCAGCATGTTAATGAATACCATTCTTTATGTATTATTATCCTGTATATTCTTTTTTATGTCTGATATCTAATTCCTCAAAATAATAGTTAATTGAGCTGAATAAATACCTTTTTTTATAAGATATGTTCTTTCAGCCTGTGTAGGATTTATTGCTTCCTAGAGAATGATTCAAGGATATGTGTTTATCTCTTACTCAGCATTTAGAAAATCTCAGTACTTGGAATTGAATGCTTCATTATTCAGAAAACTCCAGGCTTTTCAAATGTTTTCCATTTGTAAACAACTTGATGACAGCAAGATCCTGAAAGGCAAAAGACCAGCTGAGTGAAACAAGGCCAGAAATATTACTTGGGAGAACACCCATCTTCTCAAGCAGACATTTCCTATGCCTTTTCTTACACAATGTTCACCTAGATTTAATAATGTCAGATCATATCATTGGAGAAAGAAACCTTGCAATTAATTGCACATCTTTAAGTATCAAAGCAATTCACTTGAAAGACTACAGAGAAGAAAATTTCACTGAGTATAATATGCTTTAGTGTGAGAATTGCAGAATAAATGGATTTAGCTCCTTCTAAGAGGAACTGCAAGGGCAAATTAAGCCCTGGCCTAACTCTGGCTTCAGGAGAACAGCAGTGGAGCTGAATGCGGTCCACTGTTCTTTTATGACAGGAGCTCCCATGAAGACTCTTAATACCTTATTAAGCAGCAGCTGGAGTCTGCTGAGTCATACTATTTTGGTTACTCCTTCTGTTGTCATTGGTAAAACATGGTCTAGTGCTGTAATTTTAACAAATACAGCTCTATTAGCTTCACACCAATATAGTATTAGATTGTTAAATGCTAATGTACTGCACCCTATAGCTTTAAATAGAATTAGGTATGTTTACAGCTTTGGTTAAATGCACCTTGTTCCTCCACATTAAATTTTATTACTAGAATCCTCCATCAGCAAATAGGAGTAAATCATATTAGTGTCACGGGCTGTGTGGGGGTTGACTCTGCAGCCCAAGGAAAAGGTATTTTATTACTCTTTATTACAACTTTCTAATTGGTAGGTGTGGTCAGCATGTCATTATCTCTGTAATTATAAGCAAATTATTTGTTTTACTATAACTTTAACATAACTGGGGGTTCTCTTCATTAAGAAGTTCAATAAACTTGTGTCCTTAGCCAGGGTTTGGCCAGGTTTTGCTGGCATAGCAGGACTCAGTCCCAATAAGGTTGCATTTGATGTTTAATTTGCAGGCCAAATTCTGCTTTTTTGGGGCTTCTCCAAAACACCTCTGGCGAGTGACATCAAGGTGCAAAGATCCTTTTGGGCTTCGGTCTAACCTGCCATGGCAAAATGTAAGATTCCTAAATTCTACAGCATAACAATTTCTCTTCTGGGTTTTCTGCATTCATCTGCAGTATACTCATTCTATGTGCTTTGTCCCATCAGCTGGTTTGATTCCACTTTACTACCTTGTCTGGGAGACATGGAAGATTGAAAGGCTGGATGTCAATAGAAGATTCTTGAGTTTGTGTTTTTCCTCTCAGAACAAAAAAAGAAAGTGGAGATAGGACAGATTTTGAGATGTCAGCTAACCTATTACTTGATCTTGGACCAACTCACCCTGGCTTACCATGGCAGAAGTTGCTCTGACCTTTTCTTAGAAAGTGTCAGTGATAAGGTTCCATACTCTCCTCACCATCCATTGCCACAGCCCTAATCATTCAAAGTGTTTCCTAGTACATAGGCTTTATCTTTTTGTCTTTTACCCAGTAGACATACAGAACATCTCCCTTTTGTCTTAACAGCCTTATCCATATTTCAAGAGTATTGAAGGGAAGGTTGAAAAAAGAATTAACTACCTCATTTCTGTAAAGAACAAATTATTCCCAACATTCTTCTCTGGAAAAGATTAACAAGTTATGCCAGAGAAAACAGCCCTGAAAATTTAGGGAATGGTTAGGTTGAGTTCTGAGCTGGCTTGCCAGATACCATTTTGAGCACAGCCCACAGAGGAAAATGCCTGCTGAAACACCTGCACAAAACACACCAATGTTCCAACATGTGGATCTCAAGAAACCCCTCTACCTGGCTGCCCCAACTCTTACAGAAAACTTTGTAGCAGTTTCGTATTCCAGCACGTCCTCTCAGAGGCTAAGTGGTGAAGCAACTCACTACACTGACTGCATAGCACTAGGTAGGGCAGGAATCCTGCTTGTCTTGGCACCATATTTTGTCTCTCTTTTTCCTTACCAGAATTGCTGGGCTGTTTGCAAACCCCACAAGAGGCTTTTCAGTCTTTGAACACTCTGGTCAGAAATGTTCTGCCAACCCTTTTTGAGCCCCCAGCGGAGACCTGCTCGGGTTTTCATTTTAGTACATAACAGAGCTAGTCACTGCAATTGCATTTCTTCTTGTTGTGAGGAGTTGAGACTCTCCTGCATCTCGCACCAGGGAAGCAGGAGGTCACATGCACAGTCCCCATGCAATCTCACTTGTGTTGTGGTCCTGGCTAGGAAAAAACACTGGGGAAAGGGACTTCTTACCTCCCTGCATGTCTGTTCTCTGTACCCCTCTCCAGTGTAAGCTGTTGAGTTGAACACAAACTTTCCCTCATAGATTTAATTTGAGTTAAGCCATGTTAAAATCCTGTCTATTTGTCTGCAGCAATTTTACTATAAGGAAGTGAATGAGAACACAACAGTGCATCAGGGCTCTGTACATAGAGCAGCACAAGACAAGATCACCTTTGGGGACTTCTGCCTTCCTGTTCCAGGCTGGCATTGTCTTAGGCAGAGTTGACAGCAGCTTCAGTACATAGCTACCCACAACCCCACGTTGTCCTCAGAACAAAAAAAGGACTGCAGGAACTTCTCTGACTGCTAAGAGTGTCTCTCCTGACACTGAGGAGGGTGGGGGAGCACAGCACAGAACAAAGACTTTGCATAAAATATACAGAGCAAAAACCTCATGGAGATGGGCAACAGCCAGCACTCTCAAACATAGCAACTGGATGCGTGTCCTCCCTTTACCATGAAAGCAAACACTGGATACTGCTCAGTGGTGCTGCAACATTTCCTCCACCTCTGATTCTGACTGCTATGCATAGGAAGTAAAAGGGAAACTGCTCAGCACTGGCCGTGAAGGGATTTTTCAGGCAGCCAGTTAAGCAGCTTTACACATCTCTTTCCCCTGAACTAGTCCAGTGGGAGACACAAGAAGAATCCTGCCCTAGGTACCCAGATCAGAGGAAGATCAACAATTTTCCCAGGCAGCCATTATTATTCTACATGACACCTCTTCATCTTAAATGGTCCTGCTTTGCAACTGAACGCTGCTCTCACAAGAAAACATGCCCTTCAACTCCCTCAGGCAAACAGAGTTATTCTCACTTCTACTTCTACTTCCTCCTTGCTTGCTCTCAAAGAGCAACCAGAGGATAGAAGAGCTCTATCCTGCTAGGGAACTAACTCAAAAGCCAAAATTAGTAAATCACTGTGCACATGATGATGGCAAATGGCAAAGGCCACTCCTATGTATCACTATAAAAAATAACATTAATTGGGATACTTTGCAATTTCCTGTACAACCCATAATTAGGTTAGATAAGAAACTAGCAGTGTCTAAGTGCTATAAATGTCTAAATTAAGTTATTTTGAAAGTGCTTGGCACTTTGACATTTGAGAGTTCAGAGTAATTGGGGTATTGAAATAAAATTGCTTCTGTTATTTAAAAGGTCATTTTCTTCTTCGGGTAGATATATAAGGACTATTTTCTACTCTACTGAGCTGCTCTATTCAGTACAATTAGACCTGCTTCAGTAGATTTCCAGTGGGCCTCCTCCCACTTATCACAGTCCCAGCACTGCTACAAGGAAGGGCCTGTAAATATACAGCTCAGATATGGTGTATATATTCAGCTCATAATCAGGCTCTGAAGAGCCAACAGCTGCCCAGAGCTTGCAACATGAACAGCACAGGCTGCTACACCCAGCAACATAGCAACTGAGTCCTTACACAACTAAAATCAACAAATGCCAAGTTGGAGGCAGAAGCCAGCCTGCCAGGCAGACAAAGGCTTTGAAGCAAATCAGGATTTCACCTTCCCAAACAAATAGTCTCATAGTCTGTCAGCAGCTCTACTTATTTCAATAACACTACTGGAATCCCTTATTTACAACATCCATGTACTGTCACATAAAGATATGCCTTTTTGGTTGCTTACTGGATCTCTTACCTGCAACTGTGACAGTCAAAGGTGGCAACTTAAATGACTGCACCTTAACTACATTTTATTTTGGTTAGTCCAGCAGAGACAGTAAAATAAGGAGTATAAAGACATAGACATTGGCAGAGGAGAAGTAACTTGCTACCACTTCTCCACTGGAGACTGCCACAGCCAGGAGATGGTAGGGAACGGACTGAACGCAGGAGTGGCCAAAGAGCACTCTCAGTGTTCATTCCTGTGGCTTAATCCACGTACTCTCCCATCAAAACTGGATTAGATATGGGAGCATGAGTTTTTATTGTGCCTCCTGGCCATAGAACAGATGTACAGGGGAGAAGCAAAGTCCTGAGAGCCTCCTGTCAAAACTGAACAAGGAGACAATTTCTGAAACAGGGGAAGTTCCTATGCTGCTGTTGCAGTCATCCCCAGGGACAGCTTCTCCTCCATCAGTAAGATCTCAGGATGTTCTTTCCAACACTGGGCTCACCTGACATCCTCAGCTCCAGTCACCCAGCCAACACACTGACCACTGCTCCCCCAGTGACTGTCCTGCACCAACAGCCTCCATATGCATGGGGTTGCAACACTTGAATATGAAACACATGAGTGATCACTGAACAGATGAACTTCTGTCCCCATGAGGAGGACTACATTTACTCAGTACTCATTACAGCAAATATTATTCATGGTCACTAATATTCTGATGTACTGCTGAAGGTTGCCTGTTTCTGGTTAGCAGATATTTAAGACATTTAACCATAAGACACTTAACTCTAGTGCAGGGAATGAGGGTAAGCCCCTTCAAAAACTTCAAGCAGTGAATTTGCATGAGCATCCTGACACTGGGAAAGAGCTCTGATGACAACATGTCTATAAGGCAAAAAGTATAGGGAGGGTTGGCATTCCTCCACCAGCCCTGTACCCTCTCACACTCCTCCACCAGCCTGGATGACTTCAATGACAGTAATTGCCATGCACATGTCTGAACAGTGACATCAGTAATGCAACAACTGATCCCTGAGTGATATGTGTGACCATAAGGAAATAAATCACTCCAGCTACCTGGCTTGGAGGTGCTTAGTACCCAGCAGGAGGAGACAAGAGAGCTGAGATCGGGTCCAGAGCTCTCCTGGGCTTCTTTTTCAACTTCCTTGGGATGTCCCTCCTGAAAGATGAGAGAAAAGCATGACAGGTTACATTTTCATGCAGAAGGGAGCATATTCCTGCAAATTATTTTAGCTTGTATGGCTCTCAGGTAACTTCCCTTGTGACAGGCATAGGCAATCACAAATGACATGATCTTCTTACCAATATCCTCTTGTAACAAATTTTGAGATCACTGTATAAAAAGGACTTGGTAACAGCAGCACATGGTGAAAATCACACGGAAAATTTTCCAGTGGGAATTACAGATTGCTTTGCACAGATTTCTCAAAAAAGGTTTGAGTAAATTCTTTTTTATGAGGATTAAAAGGCCCTGCAGTGCACAGCCAGGTCTGCAAATTAAGCTTCACTAGTGTTTACTAGCCAGCAGAATGCCACACATCAGACACTACTTAATGCTCACTGTAACATTTATAAGACTTCTGCTGTCGAACAAGGAAGCAAGATAGTCTGTGCAATAACCAAATAAGTGTAATTAAGGCATTCTAGGGCTTATGGTACTCGATTAAACTGGTATTAAAAGTCACATAAAGGTTCTGCTGTTCCATACTTCTCTTCTTGGTTTCCCTAAAACTGTGCCTTATTTCTGCCTTTCTTATCCTAATAGGATTGGATTTCTTTTAAGGGTAATTCTCACCCTGAGCTACTTAGCCCTTGCAAAAGTTGGTTCTGAGATAATTACAACACTCTATCGATGCTCATGCCATTCCACTTCCAGTAACAATGGAGTTATGCTAAAAGTATTTGTTGTGGAACTGCTCTACTTTTTTAATTTTTGAAGCATATTCTAGATCTGCTATTCCTACATCCTATGTGTGTATCACATCAGGATACTCACTAAGTAGGCACCACTACTGCCCCTAACCTAGCACCAAATCTTGTCTATGTGTCAGTGAAAGCTACCTTCACATACAGAGCTGATGGAATTTCCTGGACATTTTCATGGACATTCATCATTTACCAAATATACAGCAGTCCAAAACAAATATAAAAGCAGGTATTTGTAAGAGGGTTGATTTCAGCTGATCATTCAACCACATATTACAAATTTTGAGCAAAAACTTCATGTCCCAGAGACTTACCAGCAAAAAAAATGACCAGGTAGCACTCCACTGCTGTTGCACACACTGGGTGTATCAGGCCTAGGTAATCTGAGGACTGCAGCATGCTTACATTTGTGCCTTAACTCTGTAAACAAGGAGCAGTGCTTTTGGTGTTTACAGGATGCATTTCTTTCCATGACTTATGACATTGGAGAAAAAATCCTCTAGAACTAGAGAAGAAACCAAAACTTTCTCAACCAAATACTGTTGTCCAACAAATCATTTCTAATCAAATTTTTTACCAGGATGAAATTGCAAACCACTTCTATTCATTTGCCTTTTATATTCTCCCAAATTACAACTCCCTGAAGATGAGAACAAGCTTAACTCAGGGACACATTTACTCTTAACCTGCTGACTTCCATTCAGACATGCACACTCTGGATCTGTTCTCTGTGATTCAAAACTGAAGTTGCTGATGCAACTCTTGAAGATTTAAGAAAACTGATTTTAGGCACAAGTAGCTGAGCCTATCAAACCTATGCAGAGCCAGCCTACAGCTGGCCTCTTCTTATACCAAAGCCATGTTGATGTCTAGAGTATTGGAGCCATTAGCGCAGCTGCCCAGGCTGCTGGGTGCCAGTGCCAGCTCTAGAAAAGGGAGCATCTGCTATTGGCAAAGACAGGCTGCGTGAATAGCCTAAAGGAGGAGATAATTAGCAAGCTATTGAAGATGACTACTAGGTAAACAAAAACACAGGTAGTGACCTACTTTCACAGCTCTTAATCACCTTTATCATGCTTCAGTATAGTTGTATTCATAGTTGACAAGAGTCCAAGTCTTGCTGTTGTTGTATCCAAATCACAGCTTATTTTTAAGGAATGTGCCGAGGGAAGAGGAAAGAAGTAGTACACTTTTGTTGACAATTGACCTTTCCCCATTCCTCAGGAAAAGACGGGCACATTTGCTCCACAGGGTTATTTCGATTACCAAACATTGGTGCGTTTTGGCCTGTTTTCAGTGTATGTCTCCCTGAGCACAGAAAGATTATTAGTATTTGATTCATCAAGTCATGTACTTGGAGGTCAGAAAGTATAACCAGGCAGGTCATTTGTGTAGACATAATGCATCATGAGCTGGCCTTTAATTACTATTGCTTGTTTTCCACAAACAATTACCTCACTCACTATGGAGGTTAGACTGAGCTGTGGGGTGGGTTGGGGACATGCCTCAGCACTCTGTAGGAAAGGAGGCTGTTTGCCATAGGAATATTTGCTCATTCAACAAGATAATTCAAAAGAGATATTAGCAAAGCATTGTCCTACCAAAAGAAGAAAGTTGATTGTGTAGTTAAAGGAAGACTGGTAAAAACCTGTCTTCTACTCCATATTCTTCCTAATGATGCTGGAAAATCTCTAGCACTAAGATTTTGGCATATAGCAGCTCCCCATGTTCCTCATGGCTGTCAAGCGTCTGTCCAGTGCAGCACCCACGGGGCTTCACTACTGCATTGCTAAACAGACCCAGCGCACTGGAAAACAGGGAAGTCTCCTGGATCTGTCTGTTCAAGGGTGTGTTTAGGGGTATGAACAAAAGGGCGTTCATGGCCATAATGTCCTTCGTGTTCTTCCTGGCACTGCCCTGATCCAGTCTGTGGTGGTCAGAAATCTGCTCTGCCCAAGTGGCTACTCGCCCTTCTGTATGTAAGATAAGATACTCAATTTCCTTACCAGGTCAAGGAGGAGCAGTGTGGAGAGGGAATTATCAATTTAGCTCCTTCAAATTATCCTAAAATGTTAAGCGCCTCCTGCCTGCAGCACCCGGCCCATTGGACACGGCGAGCGCCGTCACCGGCGGGCTCATCCGACCCGCTTTGCCGGTCAGGGCAAGGCTGGGATTCAGTTCCCGACACAGAACAAGATGTTTTCCACACTTGTTACCTGTTGTGCGGTTTAAAAATAAATATTTAGAAAGTGTCTGGGGGGCAGCAGGGATGGGATTGTTATTATTTACGGTCAGCAAGTTGTTAAGTTGAGAACAAATATATTTAATCTTGGCCTGTGCTGTTGCAAAATAGGCCCATTCCAATTTAATTTTCACAGTTTTGCCATCTCCACTAGGGACTCAAATGGCACTTAAATCTATTACCCTATAGTGTCAGCCTCCTTACACTACAAATACTCACTTCTACCATGAAGGGTGATTGTGAAGGTAAATCCTGAAGTATGTCTCATATACTGATATTCCAGATTGTATAGGGACAAGGGCAGGGAAGGAGGAAAATGAAAGAATATGACCAGTCATGTCAGATCTTCCTCCTCATCCATTCCATACATTTTGCCTGCCTTACTCACTACAAAAAAAAGTCAGAAATTAGGAAACATTGCACCATAACACTTGTTCACAATGGGGCTGGATAAAGCACCAGCATGAACCTGAGAATTCCAAGCTTCACTTTGCAAAAAAATAGGAAGGTATGCATACATTTTTTTACAGATTCAGGGAATAAGGAAGTGTAGGAATGGAGATACTAACATCCTTCCATGCTAGTAAGAACAAAAATACTGCAACAAACTCACTTAACATCTCTTTGAAGCTTCAATATTTTTTCATCTCATGATATTAAAAATAGAACATGTTCATTTTATTAAGCTACAATGCTCTTTGGCACAGTTAAGGCAGTTTTATTTGCTAGCTAATATTTGCGAAATCCAATGTATTATGTCAAATTTGATATCTAAAATAACATTTAAAGTACAAAAGTTTTCCCCAGAAAAATAGTACAAAATCTAATTGTCTATGTGGATGTCTGTCAGTGTCTCTCACAACTTTGGAGTCCATTGTCTAATTTAAATCAGACTTTACTGCAGGGTCAGTCCCACAGCTTCTTTGAGATTCAGTCCCCAACTACAGGCTTCCAGTTTCTCTGATTCTTTCGTGCTCTGAAGGGTAATTTTTCACTCCATTCAAAAAGTTGAAAAAACAAGAGTTCTTGGCTATTTCTTCCTACCCATCCACAGACCAGCAGCAGACTCTTCCCCAGTCATCACCAACCAGGAGCTTGGAGGAATTTCTTGAGAAAGAAAGAAAAAGAAAACCATGATTAAGAACAAGACACAAATAGGATAAAGGCTGTTTCCTGCATGTGCAGCAATTAGTAGGATGTAATATTCAAGGGAGTACGTTAATATAAAATTTGAAGAACAATGATACAGAATAGACAAAGATTGGTACTTCAAAGACTGAGCTTAGAACTGAGTCCGGATTTTTCTGAAGTTCAGTGAGTTAGTTGTGGATAACCTAGCCAGATCAGAAGCTCTTACACTATGGATGTTAAATAATGTGCGGCCCAGATTCAGAATTCTGAATCTTGTTAGCACATAATGTCATGGCTTCAGCCACTGGAATCTCTGTTGCATGCAGTGCCACCAACACTAATGAAACCAACCCTCTCCCCAAACTTTCCTATTTTCAGTGCATATAAACATCACATTATGTGCTCTAAAGGTGAGCATGCAGAATATAGGAACATTTTAGCCACTGTCAAAATGCCAACACTTCTGGAGAAAAAGGCACAAACTGTACAGTATGTTGTAACATCCTGGAGTAGGAGATAACAAATATTGCAGCCAGATGAAAGTGCAGGAGGGAGATAGAGTAAACTAAAATACTGCTGGCTGTGCAAACTGAGGGGAGTTGAACAACAAAGTTGTCCTTTGGTCAAAAACTTCCCGCTTACATTTTAAGACGGTATCTCCAGTAACTCCTAGGACAGGAGCTACTTCTGTGTTTCAGAGACGGTGTAGCAGCTGCTGACTTCTACAATTATTCTGGCCAAAACCTGCTGGGTTGTCCCAAACCGAGCCAAGAGCAGGACCCCAATCCCCCGGCCCAGCCCAGGCCAGCTGAGCCCAGCTCAGCCCAGCCCCCTGCCTGCAGCGCCCGGCCCATACCTGGACACGGCGAGCGCCGTCACCGGCGGGCTCATCCGACCCGCTTTGCCGGTCAGGGCAAGGCTGGGATTCAGTTCCCGACACAGAACAAGATGTTTTCCACACTTGTTACCTGTTGTGCGGTTTAAAAATAAATATTTAGAAAGTGTCTGGGGGGCAGCAGGGATGGGATTGTTATTATTTACGGTCAGCAAGTTGTTAAGTTGAGAACAAATATATTTAATCTTGGCCTGTGCTGTTGCAAAATAGGCCCATCCCAATTTAATTTGTGGCTATGATAGTTACATGTGCTGACGTGCGGCTGTATCAATTGTGTGCTAAATTGGATTTGTGTATTATTGCTTTCTAAATTGCATGCCTAGTTCAGCAAAATTGTTCATCAGTTTTCACTGGCTCTATGCTTAATAAGATGCCCCACAATACCTTGCTGCCAGGATATAATACAGCCCATAATTGCCTAGTAAAAAGAAATTACATAAAGCCCTGGTATTATCAACTTATCTAAATCTGCTCATAACAGAACCAATAATTAAATGCTGTGAACATTTCACATACACACACATGCATACACACACAGCTAACAACATAACTCAATCGCAGTTACTTTGGTCTTTTTAATGACTATGTTTTGTATTAATTTTATTTTCTTTAGTGCGCAGAAGGACATGTGGGAATATTTGGCCATTTAAAATAACTCTGAAGTCATCTGAATAGGTTAAGAGAGTATGACACTGCTTTGATTACACTTCTCAACTCTTTATTAAAGAATGCTGTATGCATCTGAAAACATGCACCCCTATGTTCATGTGCAAACAGGTGTGTGTGCCTACACATCAACAGGTGACTGGGGTCAGCATGTCTTCTATGATCGTCCTTGGAAAAGGCACAAACAAGAGTGTTCTGCTGTGCTGCCATGGAGAGCTTTTATGTCCTCACTTAGAAAACTACTTAAGACATACATCTTACAAATAGGTAAAATCTCAGTCTGTTCAAAGATGTGTATGCAATTGTACCTGAGTAAATAGGACTTGGAAAGACATACTGTGGAAAGTTATGGACAAGAACTCAGGAAATTCTTAAAACAAATTAAATTTTTCTACATGTAAAAAGAATCCACAAAATGACTACAGAATACTAGAGCAATTTTGGAAAGACTGTTAAGTCTTTTGCTTAATTTTTGATTGGAGATGACAACAAAAACAAATATGAATATACCACAGCCAGACTATCTCACATATGGCATCTTGGGTGTTCTTGCTTCTTCCCTAGAAGCATCCAGCTCTAGCTACTCTGAGACATGACAAAAGGTTGGATAGGCATCTGGTTTGGCAGTTTGAGGCATATTGAAAATACTTTCACACAGCAATCTAAGTAATGTTGATGCCAAGTTCCACGAATAGCACTTCTGAAGATCTCAGTGGTAATGCCCAATTACTGTATAACATATTTTTTTTTTCTGCAGATGTTACCTCTATAGCTCTAAATTTATGCAAATTGCACGCCTAAAATTGAAGTAATAGAGAATGTTTGTAATGAGGAGCACAGCAAATAAGTGGTGTAAATTATACATACTAACACCACAATTCCTTTCTCTTATAAAAAGCACTGGGAAAAAAAGAAAGCTGTGCTATTTAGGATGTGCCTTTAAAGCTTCCTGGCAGGTTTCAGCTCTTGTACTTGTCAGAAAAGAGAAGTGAGCTTGAGCTGTTTTTAGTACCAGTTGGCATCATAGTCCCATGGTCTTTTTAACCTCAGCTCTGCGAGAACTCCAGGGTTTCAACTTCAGCTTCACATAGGCTTGAATAAGCAGCTTCAAGCACTAGTGCCTGCTTCCGACCTCCCACCAATATGAAGGATCTCTGACCACTTTTAAGGTGGCAAAGACAACAAACTTCCCTGTTCCAGCCCAGAGCAGGATCTGGCACTGCCCACTCTGATGTTATGCCAGGATACTTCATTACAGGCCATCAGCAGAGGTGCCAAGGGAATGGGCTTCATAGGTTTATGCAGAGAGGTGGTCTACCAAGGTTGACAGAACCCATGACAGAGACTACGAAGAAACTTTCAGCTTCATTCAAGCAGGATGTTTCTATGAGATGATTGACTCAGGAATGCTCTCTAAGGTAGGGCAATTGCTGCTCACCCCTGCTGCTGCTGGTGACTGTAACATGGCACCCACACCACATCCCCTTCACACCACTGGGCTCACAGACTCTCTTCTTCCTCACAAACAAGGTCTGCAGCACACTGTCACACTGCAGTTCATAGCCCACCCTGTGCTCATACCTGTGCTGCCTGGCTCTTCCATCACATCTCTCTGCGGTCTGACTTCAGCAGGTTGGTCTGGGGTATTGGTGTATTCGGCCTTCCACAGCTGTGCCAGTGAAGGGGTAAAATTGGAAAAAGCATGGATTATAATAATGAGAGAGAGATGCAGCTCCTGCTTCCCAGTAAGGGGTGAATATTGGGCTTCTAATACTAGAACACACACTTTTGTAGTTGTGTCTCTCTGCCACTGTGCTGCAGGGTGTCACACTGGAGAAATGTATGCAGGGAGCTGGTGGGGTTGCAAGGCTGACATGCTGCTGAGGATCCTAGTAACCCAGGAAGTTCTCCTACCAGACTGGAGGCAGAAACAGCAGTGAATTCCTAGTCATGAGAAAGTATGACTTAATAAACTGAGCTGTGAACCAGACCTAAACATATTTCCGATGTGTGACAGAATTTTTCCTTTCAGAATCACACCAGAATGGAAAGCACATTTTCAAAAGTCTCCCTGAATGGTAAAGACTCCTCCATTCAGGAGAATGAAAGATGATAGGAAGTAAATATTTTACCCTGATTTTCATTTTCTGCCCTGCCCTGCCCTGTTGTGACATGGGTTTTTTAGTAGCTCTGACCCTCCATTTAGAGTTCAAAACTCTGCCTTTGATCTACAATGAATCAGGATTCCCTCTTCCTTGCTCTCATTCACCTACCCTCACCACTCCATCTGTGCTTCCTGTGATGATGATGCTGCCTGTGTCCCAGTCCATCACTTCAGCAAAGGAGCAGCAAACAATACGGCAGGTGGGGCTGCAGGCGGTGTTGATGCTTGCAAGAAGATGGCCATTGACTGTCCACAGATACAAGTAAGATCCAGCACAAGAGATAATCTCACCCTGTAACAAAGCAAAGAGGAAATGTCTCAGAATCACACACTCATCCTCCTCACAACTCTTAAGTGCTGATTAGAAACTGTAGAGTTGCTCTGAATTAAATTCTCACCACTGTTTTTCTTCTGGGCAGATGATATAAACCAGAGGAAGTAAAAATTGCTTTTCTGCTCATGAAAAGTTGTGACATATTTACGTAACAGAAATCTGAAACAACTGTCTCACATTTAGCAAGGTAATGCAGAAACAAAGTTTTTTTACATTTTTAAAAGAAAACATTTAATTAAATGTTCCCTTTCTATTTTCCATAAAATCCAGGCTTTTAGTAAAAAAGCAGACAGACTGACCTAGCTACTGTCAGAGACAGGGACTGTGCACAGGCAATGCCTAGCATAGCTTCTGGGCTAGAACTAGTGCTCTTATAAATTTCACAAATAAGCTTTCTCTTAAACAAGGACATGGTGTTCACCTGCTTAGCTCTGAAGCCTTCGGTGATTTCACAATCCTCCTCTGCCCCTCGCAGGGAGCTCACTGTCATCGCATTTTTACATTGTGTTTTGTGTTTGACCAATGACCAGCTCTGCATTCAGTGACTTGCACTCCCGATGCAGAAAACATCGTCTGCAACTGAATCTCTCCTCTCCATTCCATGCAGGTGCATGTTTTTGTTCCATGTGAGGAATAAATACATTGGTAATTTTTTGGGGGCAAGAAACACACAGAACCAAGAGCCAAAGCTGCAATTGTAAATGATCTTAACAAAAGAACATTTTGATCAAGTTATTAATTGAAATTCTACCCAACCTTTCCACTCTTGATCCATACTAAAAATCAGCCAAATAGAACCCCATCAGCAAAGTCATCTGATTCTGGTAAAGAACAGTGTGCCCTTAAATTAGCAGCGTGCATCTGGTTTGAGTCAACTAACACCTTACTTCACCCCTGCCTCATTTGCGGCCAGGGTTCTTCACACTGCAGGGCAGAATTCTGCAGATAAAAAAGGATAGTGTGTTCGAAACAGAGTCGCCAGTAATTCAAGAGATTAAATTTCAGCTACCTTATCTGCATGAGAGTACATAGTGTCCAAGCATTTGGTAATGATCTACTGTGCTTTTCAGGTCTAGACAAGGGATTTCAAACTAACTGAAATCATTAGTTAGTTCAAGCTTTTACAATCCTACTTAGCTTATAAAATTTTTGGGACAGCCTTCTTATTTTGTGTCTACGTGACACAAACACCGTGAAGTTTGTATCTATAGATGGAGCTTCTAGATGCTCAAGCAAATACAAAATGCAACAATCACATAAGGAACGGCTCTTATTTCACAGAAAAGTATGTGGTTCAGAAATTTATTTCCTTCAAAACTTTGCTGTGAATAATTCTGAATTTTTCAGGCAAAAACTGTTGTTACCAAACATGTAATTTCATGTCAGTCAAAATAATTTAGCAAAATGGAAACATTTTGTTTCTATCTTCACATTACAGTACACAAATATATAGAGAAGAATTAAACAAAAATGCATTTCAGAAGCATTCTGTTCTGCCTACATCAAAACAAATTTTTGCACCCACAAGAGATAGACCCCTTCATATTTTTTTTCTTTGAAGTTTCAGTCATATTTTCCTAAGGTTTTTCGTCTTTTAAATTAAGTTTTCTGTAGACTATTATCCAAACAGTTTGACCATTTGCACTCCAGTAAACTGGAGAACTGCACTTGGATTGCTCACCAGATTGTTCATGGCAGAGACCATCTCATTTTTGTACAGCTCCAGAAGAGTAGATACCGACTGAAAAAGCTAATGAACTGGCTGGTACATAGAAAGGAGAGCACTCCATCCCTTTGGGATCTCAAGCCCATGCTCTGTGCCAGCCCACCCACTCATTTCTGAATGCCTGGCTCTGCTTCAGCTGACTTCATACGGGACTGCCAGGATATTCTGAACTGGCCTGCTGAAGCCACTGGCCATTTTACACTAACCAGGACCGCTAGGGCTGGGAGCTGAGCTGGCACTGAACAGACCAGTTAATTCCCATCCTCAAAATGCTAGCCATCAGACTGCATGGTTAATAAAGCTCTGATATGAGATAACTGTTTTGGCACAGACTAAGTAGAGAATATCTGCCTGGTTTCTTCCTGCTATGAACTCAATTTTGCCTTTGTACAATCTCCAGTACAGGATCCACCCCTGAATTGTCTGAGCAGCTGGAACCCTGCTCTAGTGTATTAACAGAGACAGAATATACATTTTTGCGAGGTAGAAGATTGGGAAAAAAATCTCATCCAGAGTGTCTACAGTAAAATCCAATACAGAATATTTTCCTATCAATGTACATGCAATTCTGGCCAGGCACAGACCTCAACAGATTTATACCCACTGCTATTAAGAGCTTCCTCTGCATCTGAGAGTAGAAGGGAAAGCAAAATGCCAACACTGTCCCCACAAAGGTGTAAGGTAGTTGTCAGCTAAGGCGGCAGACTGCAGCCTAACATGTTTCAGCTGATGTGGCTCTGCTGCATGCATGTCAGGAGAAATTAATGAAATAAAAGGGGCAATAAGGTACTAGGGTAATACTTCATTCTCCATAAACTAAAAGTTGTTTAATCCTGCTATCTATCCATCCAAAGATGCTTCTACTTAGCTACTCAGTCTAAGATGTTGCTTTTAGTGCTCGCCTCTCATCATTAAGAACACTATTAGCAATCTCTGTAGAAAGAAAAAAAATCAATGTATCAGACTCTCAGGATGTTTTTATGTTGGGAAAAGCACCCATTAAATTATCATGAAATGTTCATGGATGCATCAGAAGAAAGATGATAAATGAAGATCTTACTGTTGAGTTGTTGATGGCAACAGAACAGAGGCTTGCCTCGTGGACAGGAAGTTGGTTTATGTACGTCAGCTGGTTCAGGTCCCAAATGATGCAGGTTCTGTCATCAGATCCACTCACAAAGATGCTGTAGGTTACAGATGCAGCAAGGCAGGTCACTGCCTGAGTGTGTCCATACAAAGCCTGGTGGGGAAAAACCAACCAATAAACCACAGCAGAGGGAGGCTGATTTACTAGGGAACCACAGGCTTACTGTCATTTGCTTAGTAAGAACAAGCAACCCAGTCATTCTTTGGAGAACTGAAGAGGGTAGGTATGAGGGAAAAACACCAAAGGATCTTACAGAGAAGTACCCTTGTCCTCAATTCATAGCTGAACAAAGCTGAGGGTTCAAGAGATTTTATGACTTGCCCAAGTTGCACAGTGATTCAGGGCCCTTGGCCTACATTTCAGACAGTGCTTTGTGCTCAGCAACAAACAGTAATTTTTCATCCAGTCTATGCAGTTTTAACTAAAATTTATGCTTAGAAATTTCTCAATATTAAAAAAACCCGTATTTCTCAATATTTAAAAAATTTTTGAAATAAAACTTATTCAGGATGTATTTCAGTGACCTTCTCAGTCTTATCTTTCTGTTTATCTGAACAAGTACTAAAATATTTCTAATACTGGTTAAGAAGAGAAATAGCATTTGTGGAGAATTTTGGCTTTAAAGTCATATAGGAATTTCTTTCACTTTCATCATTACACAACATTCTTGTTGTTGTTGTTGTTTTACAGTTCCAGAGACTTAAGGATGCCCAGTTTAACTTTGCCTTTTTTAAACAGTTTATTAAAAAAAGACTACACACTTTAGGCAATTCAACAGCACAGAGAGAGGGCATGGATTGAAGTATGCTGCTGACAATTGTTTATTGCAGCATTCTCAAGTGAAGCAGTGCATAACCACCTGCTGCATAACCACCAGTAACAGTAAAGCTGGCAGGGCAACAGAGAAAAAGTCCTTCCCAGCTTTCCTGAAAAGCCTTTAAGGGCTCATTTTTTAGCTGCCTTACTTGGACAAACCAGAACCACCAGTTTTAATGTTAGTTTTAACAGTAAATGCATATTTCCTGCTGGCTTTCTTTCCATGACACTAGGGTCTATCTCAGTTCAGCATGAAGCAGGGGAACTACATTCCCCAGGTGATCTTTGTAGACACATCCCCTTTTACAGCATGAGACTGAACTTTTGCTGGCTAACATGTGCTGCCATTTGCCAAGGTCATCAGGACAACAGTATTCAAACATGAATCCAATGTGAAGAAGCTGAGCTGCAGCAGGCTATGTACTATGGAAAGTGACCTGCAACTGCGAGGGATGAATTTCAGCTTGTGATTTATTCCATTCTCAAGAACTGTCAGCTAAAAATACTGGCACAAAATTAGGTCTCTAACAGTGGTTTTCAGAGGTCAGAAACACTCTCACCTAAGCATGGAAAAGGAGGCTCAGCAGTAACTTTGGATTGGTTGTAGAACAGCCTCTTTACAAAGGACTGGGCATAACCAAGTGCCTGTACTTGGGAACTGCACTAGACTGCTGCAAAAAAGGCTGTGACAAGACAGGTTCAAGGGCTCAAAACTTTCTTTCCTTCTTCCAAAGCATGAAAGAAAGCATACCCACTGTGAAAACATCCAAACTGCCAAGTCAAGCCAAGCTAAGCCCCTGCACAAGTTTTAATAAAACCTTTTTTCTCTTTTTTTAACCCATAAAGATCCTACCTGGCAGTGAAGCACTTGAAATACAAGCTGAGTGTGGAAGAGAGGAACAGACCTGAACCCAATTATAATATCAGCTTCAATCCACCAGTGTCTCAATGCATATTCATGAAAAAAGTCACATGCTTTTGGCTCTCTACCATCTTCTCATTATCACTCTACAAAGACTGACAGGTTTTCCCTTACGGGAAATATCCTGCACCATATTTGCAGAAAGAACTGTGAGTCCTGTCTCCAAAGTATTTTAACAAATATAAAAACACAGAAAAGAAGACCAGCTTCACTGCAGGAATGTTTAGTCCATGAAAACGTAAACCAAGTTTGACCATCCAAATTAAGTGGCCGACAGGGACATAAACTTCACAGCTACGCCTGACACCTTCCTGAGGGGTCTGTGAGGCAGACAGCACATCTTGCTGAGATGCTTATCCTAGCCTAGTGTTTCACTTGACCCAGAAATTCTGGGGACTGGATCCACTCTACTCATGAACACTGAGGGAACTAGTAAATTGCATGGATCAATACTGAGGCTATTATGCTCAATCTTTAGTGTTCCACAAAACTGTGGAAGCAGATCCCACTAGAGAAGGAAAAAGCTACTTTTTCTGCTGAAATATAGTTTCTCTACTTTACTACATTCCAAACCAGAATATGTCGGTCCCATGAGACAGCTGGTAAGTGAGCAGCATCCACTTTATAGCACATCAGCTTTTCTTAAGCAAAGCCCACCCTCTCAGGAAATTTTTCTGTTCAGCAGAAAAAGCAGCCACCATGAAACAATGAACTACATGAAAGTAGCAAGTAATTCACTGGAAGACATTTAGAACCATAGTTCAAGTTTACATCCATGCCAGACAGTCATAAAAAAAAGCACCTCTGCTAGTAAAGTGAAGGAAAAAATACAGAATTTGTCATTGCATGATCTCATACCACTTTGTGGATTTCGGGTAGTATCAAATTAATCACAGTAGAACACATCAGCAAAGCTGATTTTACATTGCTAAAGAGAAAGGCATTATATAGCAGATAAAAAACAGCCTTTTCAGTTGCCTGAAACTCAAACTGACTCCATGACTAGTATTGTTTGGATATTGATGAAAATTACTGCTTATGCTTTTCTCTACTGCTATTTCTTCCATTTCTATGTCCTTGTCCTGATTTGGAGTGATAACTAGCTGCATTAAATGGTCATCACTGAAGATCTTATCTCATATATCTGTTTTCTACAGCAGGAAACTGCTCTAAACACAGAGTCCCTGCTCCCCACACAGTTTCTTGTGTATTTCAACAAACAAGAATTTAGACAAATGAAAATCTAAATAATTCTCTGGCATCCCATCAGACAGTGAAGTTTTCACATCATTTAATTACAAACAAAGTATGTTTTTGCTTAGGGTAGGGAAAGCACTGAAATATCCTCTGAATATCCCTTCAGAACAAATGAATAGAGAAGCTTCTAATACTTGGAAACCTTGCTGCTCAGTGAACCCTTTGACATTTTGCCTAAATAGCAGAGTTCTTTATGTCTCTAGATTTCTTTAGGGAAAAAGCGCCCCATGCTGCCTTTCAGATATGATAGTGGTGTATTCTGGCTTTACTTGTAAAGCTGAGAACTCACCATAGCTGAACCACACAAATTTTGCATAAGAATCCACTTTTTAAAAATAAAATAGCATGTATACAGCTGGTTGATGACTATAGATGATCTCCAATTGACAACTAAAGGGCTTTGGATAATGAGGACACAAACCATATCAGTCTTATAGGTTGCACCCCTTCTTCATGGAGTGACAGATAAATCTTTTGTGTTCTGAATTCAGGTTGAGAAAAAAAGAATCAAGAACTTTGCCTGGCTGAGCCTTCATCTCTATCAGCTAAGTCTGCAGGATGTTTTGGAGATTCTTCCCACTGCTGTAGCAGCCCAAAACAAATTCTAAGCACCTCCAGGCGATATTTGTTTTTGAAAATAACCCAAGGGCTGTCTGCACTTCAGTGTGCCTTATCTTCACTGTTTCTTTTATCATGATAAACTTTGGAAATGCTACCAAAAGGGAAAAACCTTCCAGGTGTCATTCATAACTCTAAGCTGTGAGTATAAGGTGTATTATCAGCTCTTGACCTGATAACAAGCTGTTACACGATACTGCTGAGTATTGAGTTTTTTCTGCCATCTTGATTCATCCAAAGGTGTTTCTTCTGCCAGTCATCTGAGAGAGAAAACCTAATCTTCTGAGTTTCATTAAGTTCCCATAGCAGAAGAGCCACAGTACGTACCTGTCTCAGGTTTAGACCCTTCACTTTGTCTTTGACCAAGGAAAGTTCCCAGACACACACAACCGAGCTTGTTCCAGATGTGATTATGGTGGTTGCTGAAGGACACACAGCACAGAGGCACTTTCCCCAGTCTGCCATGCACTCAAATGTAGTCACATTCTGTACAAGAAAGTGTCTTTAAGTCAAATGCTCATCTGGCAATACCAAACATTTATTAATAGCAAATGGCAGATTCAGTTTTCAAAACTGAGTCTCCATTTCTTCAAATCTAGGAAAGAAAAGATCATCTTAAGCAGTTTCTTGTGAGCACAGCTGCGAACATATGGACATGCACAGGCTGTGGCTGCATGGGGCTGTGCAATCTTCCAGGGGCCAAACAGGAAGGCTGAACAAAGGTCAGTATCTTATGTCTTAGAAGACTTGAGTCCCAAATCTTGGGCCACACTTCCTACATAACTTCAGGAAAGCTCATTCTGCCACCACATAGTAACAGAATGCAAAAATTCAATGTAAATTTAAAAGTAAGATCAGGCTGTGACAGCCACTGCTAACAGCTAGTGCCAGGCTCTGCAACCCTCTTCTTACTCAGATTGAAAAGCCAAAAGACAAAGCACTAAATTTCATTCTGTGCCAACAGCTCCATCAGCAGCACGCAAACCAGACTAAAGCAACATCAGGTCTATTACATATTGCTATAATTACATCACAAACATCCTGCTCACATTCTTCATTAGCTGTCTTCCACACAACTGGGACAACACTATGGTGCTAATGATTCTGGTGGAGCTGGATGGCACAGCTACAGGCCCTACTACAGACAGAACAGATCTTTACCGACTTACAACAAGGACAAATATTTCTTATAGACTCATGTCCAGAGGCACTGTTGACTCAGAGAAAACTCAAGCTGGACTCCCAACCGCTACTCACAGTGACTGTGTAATCACACTCACCATGCTCAGTGTCACCCTGAGTTTTGAAGAGACAAACCAAATAATTTATGCCTGCAGCAACAGTATGAATTGCTAAGCACTGATTTTAATTGAAATCAATGGTGAGAACTCTCAATAATTGTACACAGGAAGCAGAAAGTAAAATATATTTCATGGTTTTTTCATTTCCACTGGCTGTGAGTAGGTATGTAAAAACATAATGTTGCCACTTGCACAAATAAAACTCAAGTCAGTATCTTGCTGAATTACGTGTTAGGCTATTCTGGTACCCAAGCTAACTCAGAAGGCTTTGCATATCATAATATTGTCCCAAACACATCCAAAAATCAGTGTGTTTGTGGTAGAGGAAGAAACTGGATCTGTCAAGTGTGCTAACAAGCTGTGCGACGATATACACCATTTATTTTTACCAGTAAAGAAGTAAGAATATTAACTTTCTACAACAAAAGACATTACTATTTTGAATTAATGCACTGGACTATGCTTGGGAGCCAGATGGGAATTGACAGATGGTTGTCTTAATTCCAGAAGAAATTTTTGCACAATTTTTCTGATCAGAGACCAGGAGGCCTGTTGTCCTTACAACCTGTGAAATGGGGTTTCTCCTTCATTTTGATGGATAACACAATCACTGGATGGAAAACTTGAGATAATTTAGAGGAAAATGCCACATTTTTGAGCAGTGTAGAAGGACTTTTTATTATCTTGAGATATCCAACTTGGGATTCCTCAAGAAACTCAACTTGTGAGAAAGTCCTGTAAAAACATCCTCTGAAATCAGCTTCCCAGCAGCCTCTGAAATGGGTGCCCAAATCAGTCAAAACCCACAACACATTATTCATTTTTGGAATTCTTAGACTTTTTCTTATTTACCTTCTCAGATCCATAGTTGCCAAAGCAGCAGGTGAAGTCCTCAAATCCCCAGCAGAATGTTTTGCTCCAAAGAGGAGGAATCAAAATTTTATTTTTTTCAACAGCCAGAATGCCTTTCTCTGTATGAACAATATGCCCAATAGCTCCCTTGGGATAGTCTGACAAGACAGAGAAAATATTTAGCTCTGTTGGTTTTAAGGTACTCATGCTAACTTTCCTCCTTGTGCAGCTTGCATGGTGAGGCTGGCAAGTCCCACATCTGGGTCAGGCCCACAGACAGAAATCCACTCTAAAACAGATTCCAGACAGAATAGTGGCAACACTCCTCTCCAGTGGACCACATAAATCCATGCAGAGGGAGTGACGTGTTTCACTGCTTTAACAGCTCTTTTTCACTGGCAGACTGCCTCATGCCATGCACTACAGAGGATGACAGGCATTGTCACCAACAGCCTCTGTAATACAGCTACAGGAGCCTAATGTCCACACAAAGATGTGTGGTACAAAAAACACTGCTGTGGGATGAAAAAATAGACTCACTGAAATGTTCCAGGCTTCTTCATAGTAAGAGAAGTAGCAGAATAAGAAAATGAAAAGATTTGAAGGTTGAGAAGTGGGGAAAGACAGACAGGACTTACTTTGCTGTTGAATATAAAAAGAGGGAATGCAATTGGAAGACAATGAGCTTTAGGCTTCAATTTAAAATATTCAGATTGTGGAAGACAGAAATTATTCTGGTGTCTTATAAAAAAGAAAATCTGTGCTGAACTCTACAACAGATGTTTGAGTATTTTCAATGCCTACTGCTAATACACACACACACACAAAACAGTTGGCAGAAGGGATCTTGATTGAACCAAATCAAACAAATCTGTGTGACTATTTTTGTGCTCTTGAAAATCCAGATCCATCCTATCCAAGAATTACGTACTTATTAGGTCAGAACATGGAACACAGCCCCTGCAGCACCTTTTATGGTAATTGGAGAGAGCTTCAGATTTTGCAGGCTGCTCATAAAAGGAGGAAGAATTCCACCTGAGTGAAGGAACAGCATAGTCTCTCTTCCTGATGAGCTTTTCCCTTGGGCATTCCTGGATGGATGTGGTTTTGTGAAGAGCTAGAACAAAGGAACGGTATTGAAAAAAAATATCTCTATTTGCAAGATCGCACAGGAGAAACAGTAATTTAAATCCTTAATCATGGACTCCCGGACGGCCATACATAAATCTCTTAATTAAAATAAAATCTTATCCTTATTACATTTTAATCAAACTACATCCCTTCCTCACAGAGACAGAAGGCTAATCCCAGCAACTCTGGATGAGAAAGAAAAGTACAGGTGAGACTTTGAGCTGGGTTTTATTTGACTATACCCATTCCCAGACTGGTGGTCACTCGTGTGACTGTACTGAAGAAGCAGAATCCAGGGCTGATGCCGCATCTCTATGGCATACAACAGAAACAGCACGATTAGAAAGTGTGGGTGCATATTAGTATAGTACACAACCTGGAAAAGTCTATAGCCCATCTTTCAGCAGATTTAAATAAGAAGATGTTTCTGATTTAAGTTACTATCATTGCTTTCTTGTCAAATACTGTAAGATCAAAACAAATTATGCTTTTTAGTCTCATGATAAAACGGTACCTGCTTTGGTATCTGTCCAAAGTTGCTGATAAATCCCAGGATAGTGCTTTTAATTAGAGGATCTTTAATATTGTTGAGGTCCATCTTGTCTCCATAGAAGTAAGGATGATAGGTGTTAACTGCCTCCACTGCAGCTGAGCCATGCTGCTTGTGGCCAAAAATAAGATCTATCCAGTGATGAAGGTGTGCACTGACATAGTCACTTTCCAGTGCCTGAAAGCAAAAGAAAATTACTTAATTCACTAGACTGCATCCATTACAATGCATTAATGTTTTCTAATCCTTGCTGGAGACTTCTCTGCAACAGAATCTTCACACTTTCAGTTCTTCTGGTACCACCATTCTCAGCACATCCTCACAAAAGACCAAAAGAGACCAAAGTGGATCCCCACAGGAAATGAAGAGACAGAGTGCAGCAGGTTTGATTTTATAGACACCAGGAGCAATACCCTCAGAGACAACACAGGTAGGCTCCACACAGCAAAGTGAAAGCATTCCACAGATCTTGGCACATCCTCCAGCTTTCAGCACACACTGAAGCCTGTGCTATCATGTCTTCACTAACAGTGTTACTGACATGAGATGGTTTAAATAAGCAAAGCCTTTGTTAGCTTTTGGTACCACCACTTTGCTCTACAGACAAACCACAGGTGAATTTCTATTTGTAGAAATACACCTCAGCTGTGAGTCACACTGAGTAGCAGAGATTTTTATTTGAGAAAATACATATAAAAAACAGATTAGAAAGGGAGATGACTAGAAGAGGGGCTTTGAGTCTGAAGGATATAACAGGAAAGGCTGCATGCCATGAAGCAGCAAAGAGAATGTAGAGCTGCAGTGAAATGCCAAAGACAAGACAGGGAAGGAGTTATGCGATAGCTGCAATAGCAGAGCTGGGGTATATCAAGGCCCCCTGTGAAGCTTCAAGACTGCCTGGGTTTGACCAACAAACATTTTGCTACCCTTCCAGGGCTTAAGCAGAGAATCACAACACCATACTTCCTCATCCTGGAAAATCAGTGTCTAAACGTTTTTCCTCCAAACAAAAAATGTTTGACTTGGATTAGGTTTGCCACTCATAGTGACTGGCACGTGGATTAGTGGGACCACCCGAATGTGGGCTTCCTAGAAAGTTCAGTGTCATCATGGAGGAAAACTTGTGCTTGGAAGACCCAGATAGCAAGTTCATAAGCAGTGGACACGGGTTCAACTTGAACCTTTGCCCATCACCAGGTTAGTGAGTCTTACCCATGAGGCTTCACTAAATGCTACTGCTCCTTCCATCACCTTCCTCACCAAATTTTCGTGCATTCCCAAATAGTCTTAGCCAATGATTCAAGCAGCAGTGTTAAGCATTATTAAAAGTACTTTCTCATCTCCAAATCATTTGACTGTGTAATACTCCCTGATGCTCGGTGAAAGGTCTCCCCAAGCAGACCATCCCACCCAAAGCACAGCAGAAATAAACAAGCTAATGGGATCCAGAACAATGGCTCATTTCACAGAGCAGACAGTTAGCCCAGTGCAGCTGGTGTAAATGACCCTGCCCACAGCTATAATGATCACAGGGCAGCTCAGAGAACAAGCACAGTGTACAATCTGTCCCCTGCAAACAACAGGAAAACACTTATGAACAGACTCGGAACTCATCCTTACTAATAAAAGCAGTTAGTCCATGAATTACAAACTGTAAATTTTTTTCTGGCATCACTGACAAAGCAAAACAAAGCAACCAACAGAGCTGCAACTGTGCAGCCTCTCAGTATTTCACTGAGCACTATGACAAGCCCAGACAGGGAGGGAGAACTTGTGATCTAGGGAGGAAGTAAATATATTTATTTAGTAGATTAGATTCCTAACTTATTAAACAGGAAACTACTCAGAGTTTTATGTCAAGAACAATTCTTTGCTCTCACATTCTTTAAAGCAATAGCCAAACCTTAGAACAGTATCAACCTGGATCCGTTTAATGCACCAAACTCTATGTGAAGCCTCCTAAAAATGGCATGGTACCAGTAAGTAGTACCTTCAGCCTTGTGGATGATTTCAGAGGAGACAGAAACCCTCATGTTTCAGAATTCAAGATCTCTGATTCTTCACTTCAGGGTCAGACAAACTTTCCCAGGCAGGCTAATCAATTTCCCACAGCAAGACTTTTTGCATTCTCCTGAGTAATACCTAATACCAGCTATGGTCAAAGAGAGGATATTGCATTGACTGTACGTGAAGTTCGATCGGGTCTGGCAAATTAATAAGAACACAAATGTTATCAGTCATTTGCTAAGCTGCTCCTATTTGAGGTTTAAATTAATCTGTTTATCAGCTGTGCCAATGTTATTAAATAGTGCAGCTCAGTGGAAGCAGTTCTGTAGACAAATGGTAGAGGGGGCCCAGTACCCACATTACATGCACTGTGGGGGCTTTGCTTCCAACTAAACGTAGTCTGCTCCTGCAGGCTGAATGCCATCAGCATCTGGAGTGCACAACTGGAGTGCAGCTTTTGTTCCGTTTCATCCAAAACAAATCTAGTTCACACAATCTGAGATCACTCTACAGTGACATGCCATGGAGGGATGACTACAGATTCATTTCCAAACTGCACCATTACTCCAAAATACAAGACAAAAGCAGATTTCTCCATTGTATCCGAGCAGTAAGGAGCACAGCTCAGTATTTTACACTCCAAACAAGTGACAATAGAAGAAACAGCATTTCTCCCTATGTTTTGAAAAATATTAGTGTAAAATTGCAGCATCTTTCAGGCTTTCATGGATTTTTGTCTGCAGCACGTCCGGTAGGATTGGAGAACAGAGACTGAACACCTTGGAAGGTCACAGAGACAGAATGAGATAGAGGAGTGAAAGGAACCAGAGAGTGAAAGGTATCCCTACCCATAGCAGAGGAGTTGGAACTACATGGTTTTTAATGTCCCTTCCAACCCAAACCATTTTATGATTCCGTGAAAGCATTGTGGTTGCTGTTAATGATTAAGGGAACAGTGGAGAAAAGAATATTTACAAAATAAGAGTATGACCCTGATTTTGTTCAAAGAGGGAACAAAAAGTTAAGGTAGTAAGGATGTCAGAGACAGGATTTAAAACAGCACTTGAGAGGTCAACTGAGCAAAGGCTTATTTTGAGACACCAAAATAGAGAAGACATTTGTATCTACATGTTTGGATACAGTCACCTACAAAGTGATTATTGAGAAATTCAAAATCCCAAGGGCAGGGCCTGCATAGCATAGGTGAGAAGAACCCACTGAAGCAAAAACTGAACCTACATATGACGAACCAGGCTAATGCAATACCTTGAAAATCAGGGGCTGTTTAGTCCCGCCAATGATAACACATATAATCATCATATTTGTTGTACACAGCAACAATCTGTATGCACTCACACATGCAGATTGCCAGAGGAAATCTGATGGGATAATGCAGGGGCACTATGGAGACCTGCACTAAGATATTATGCTGCAGTCTGACTTCAATACAACAATCTTCATACAGATTTGCACTTGCATTCACTTCTATGTAGCAGATGTCATTACACAGAAGTTAAGACTTTCTAACTATTAACAGATAAGAACTCATTGCAGTAAGTCTCAGGACCTTAAAGCTATTTGCTTTCAAATGGCCAAGACTGACTCCATTAAAGGCAGAAAATTACATTAGGTTTCTTCCCCCCTGCCCACCCCCTGGAAAATTATAATTTCAGTTCTGGCATGACTCAGAGATAGAGATAAATAGTTTAAATAAACACGCAGTTTGTTAGCAACAACACGGAACTATATGCATATAAATGCCTGTACATTATATTTTGTTCTCTTACACTTCTGGGCTGAGATATATTCATACCACAAACCTAGATATAACCCTCATGTGGTCTGGAGAGTTGGCCTTAATTCAAGGTGAATTTTTAGGGAGACAAGTAGACATGCAAAGAGCAGACTGACACAAACTCCACAAAAGCAAGATGCATTTGGATCCAACATTTTTGTTTGTGACTCTGGCCCTCAGAGTTTCATTTTCAGTGGGACCCAGTGTTTTGTCAAAAATCTTTATATTTACTCACCTGTCTGTGCAGTTGAATGAATTTATGAGGGTCCCCATCTGCCCAAGGAGGAAGCTGCACATCTCCAAGCACTGTTCCATCCTGCATGCAGCCTGCAGGAATTACAAAGGGAGAATCAAAAACAAGAATAAGATACATTGCAAATAGGAACAGCTTTTCTAATACACTGAAGTCAAAGGAAATTGAGGTGATTTTCCCACATGCAGTTTCAGGTTCATCAAATTTAGTGCCATAGAATACTGATGACCCAGTGTTCTGGGAATTCTCATCCAGTAATAAAGCATTGAGAAGATGTTCTAATAATTGTCACTAATACAGTAAAATATGCATGTCCTCAGCACAAACCATTTTAGCACAGAATGCAAACGCAGACAAGACAAACCTGTTTGCACAACTTTCTTTTAATACATAATCCTGTGGGTCTAACTGCCAAATATTCCTACTAAATCAGCCACTGAGAGGGATTGTATTCTCAAGTCCTTAGCAACCTGATTCCTTTCAGAAAGTAAGCATATATTCTTAAATCAGAGCACAGTGTTGCACAACTAGAAGAATTCAAATCTAAATTGAGGTTAAAGTCTGGGACCACAAGTTTCCTCCCAGTGTAGCAGTGAACAGATTCAGGCTCTTAACTTCGCCTATTGTAAAATATTCCTGTGTATTTGCCCTCTACTGGCAAGATTCTGGTGTCCTTCATGACCCTACATTAAATTCCACTCAGGTCAGTCTCTGGATCTTGATGATTTCAGCCAGGCTTTGTTTCTTGGCCTCCTCTCAGGATGAAACTACCCCAATTCTTTCTTATCTTTTAACAGTCTTCTAACATTTTTTTTCCTCTTCTGCTCTTTTTTTAAAGCATATCTCATTTCACTGATCTCTTAAATACAATTATAGCTAGACCTCAATACCATGGGTTAAGTGGCCTTCGCTGTCACCAATTTAGGATGATTCTTAAGGTATTTTTCCTCTGCCTAAATTGTTAACCAACCTGTACCTACTAAAAAAAGCAGTTTTGCATTGCAAATGGTGTGAATGTCCTGTAAAGCGAAGTGAATCAGAACTGCCATGCCTATTTCTGAATACTGTTTTTTCTAGATTCTCTCTGACCCTTCATCACTGACGCAGAAAGGTCTAGAGACAATGTATATTCAGAGGGAATTGTGATGCTGCTTGAGGACAAGGAAAATATTTCAAGTTCATGTGATTTGTCATCTTTCAGGATGACAGTGAAGACATCTGGAAACTTTAATCACCTTGTGGTCTCACATGAGATTAAAAAAACTCCACCTTTCACCAACAGCATTTAATAATTGACCCATCTCTAAAAGTCAAATTAATATATTTTTCATAGCCACAGAGATGTGATGATGCAGGCTAAATTTTCAAAAGCAGACAACTAGATTGGTTATATCAAAATCCACTTCTGTCTGACAAAATGTGTAATTCCCTTGCACGGTAACTAATAGGAATTACTAGCTCCTTTCTGACCTGGAAACTTGGTTCTTCTAACATCATTCAGATACCAGCAGCTTGTATTCTTGTAGACTTGTTTTAAAAAAATTTGATCTCTTATCACTAGAAAGTCTCATCAGTCTGCATAGTCCAGAGACCACCTCTCAACACATGATACGGATCTTTTCTTTTGGCAGGATGCTAGGAGGAACACTTAAGTCCTTTCTAGAACTTACCAAGTTCAAAGTGATTTGCATTGGTTAGGAACTCTGGCAAGTAAAAGAATTCAGGGATCAGTTCCCTGACATCACTCATGTTGTCTCTTGATGCTGATTCCCATGTGCTCTTGACACTGTGAAACATCCTGTCTGCAACATCAAAACTCCCACCCTGTGAAATGTAGACACACAAAAAGACTTCCATGTGAATATTCTGTTAAATAAAAAGCATCTTAGCCAATTCTGCAATGATCACTTTATCATGTGTTTGATAAGGGGATGTCTTAAGATCTGTCCCAGCCATGTATAGTATGATCTTATATTAGGGACTGTTATAGTCCTGATTTGTAGGTATGTATGTTGAGAAGACCATAAAGCTTAGAGTCTTAGCACAGCCTGCAATAACACAGAGGCAAGAAGAAAGAATCACGGGCAGGTTGAGAATATCAGCATACCCATTATCTGAAAGCAGTTAATTCCTTCCATCCCAAAGTGATTTGCAAGCAGTGGACACAACTTCAGTGTTTTTACTTCGGTTGTGATCCAAACAGTTATAAACAATCTTATGTACAATTCTCCTATGAAAAAACGTTGGAGAAGGGGGAAGGTTACCACATTCATTAGATCCAGCCAAACAGGAAAGGCCCAGTGGGCAGGAGCCTGTAGGGACAGGTCATATGTTATGAGAAGGATGGACAGCATAAAGAGGGGAAGAAAAGAAGAATGCTTTGGTATTTAACTGGTATGTAAGGAAGGAGAAACAAGCTACCTCACATCTTGAGAGCATTTGAACATTAATGAGAGTCAAACACCAAACAGAAGCAGCCTTAGTAGCCCAGGACATCATTCTGAACTGGCCTCAAGAGGAAAAGATTAAAAAATAAAAGTCACTTACTGAAGGAAGGGAACATGCCTTACAATGGAACCATATTTCCTACAGGATTTCCTAATAGGATTTCAGATACCTGTATACATTTGTGAAAATCCAGGTTCACCTTTACATATGGGTCACTACATTCAGCATGAAAGAATTCATTCTAACATAAAACTTCTATAGTAATGGAAAAAAAATAAATTAGTTTTTGGAATCATCTGAGTTTGTCAGAAACACCAAACTGCTTTACAAGAAAAGATGACTTTTAACTATATTAAAGTAATGGAATAAAATTCTTTCTCCATATCTAGCTCAGGTGCTGGCAGCAGTGCTCCCAGGCAGTATAGATACTTCTCACTGGGGTCAACTAATTTGGATTATATGTCATGGGATATAACACTATATCCCACTGCCAGGGCTCAAGAGAGATTGTCAGAGATAGAACAAGTATCTTTAAATAGTTCTGCAGTACAGTGAAAATGTTTTAATACTTTCTTATGCTCAGCCATTCAATCCTCAAAGCTGCTTCACGAGGCAAAAAGAATAAGCCAATAGGATTGCATAATAAAGACACGAAAACACAGACATGGTGCAAGAGTCAATCTGTTGATGAGTATGAGATGCAGACAGGTTCTGTCTATGGCTGACCTCTTGGGAAAACTTTAGTTTACTTTTCTCTTTGCCTGTAGACTGTTGCATGTGCCAGTTGAGAAGGATGTTGTGCTTCTGCACAATAACGGTCAGCTGAAGTTTTGACTTGCAATCTATTAAATAGGAAAACAACATTTAAGCACCCCCATGCTGTGAGGATGGGATCCCACTTCCATGGACCAGATGAACCCTGAGCAGCAGTTCTGACAGTAAGAACCACTGCTCATTTGGTTCCCCTGCATACCTGCACACTTGGTTTGCAGCTGCTTTGGATCTACAAACTCTGCTTAGTCTGGGAACTGCAAGTCAAGAAGTAACTTTTGCCATATCTTTTGTTAGGCAGAAAATACCCGCATGGTAAGCTATCAAAAGACAGAAGTCAATAAACCCTAAGTGCTGAAGCCACATTCCTTGCTTGTCTTTTGAGATAGACTCACAGCAAAAGCCAACACATAGTCAGATGGAAAGACCCTGTCCTTGTTTCCCTGAGGTGAATTATGACCAGCTGTCTGGTCCAGCCTCATCTCTAAATGACAGCATAGCTCTGTTTTAGCTTCTCGTCCTTCTTCCTTATACCATTGACAATTGTGAAGCCTTCCCACATCCACTCAAGGGACAGAGTGAAGAAGTGACTAATCACATGAGCAAGCCTATCTGGAGTTAATCTGATGCACAAGGTCATCTTGTTCTTGATCATTATTAGGCAGGGACCCTTGGAGTCAAATTCAAATTGAAATTAAAACAGAGTAGAAAGAGGACTATAAATAAATCAACAGTTAACAAGTATCTCATTGAAGCATATTAAAGGGCTTTGTATATTTAATCTGCACACAGTGTGCTGTGTCTGCTGGTGATTGATGCTTTTTCATCTTTTTTTGCAGCTTTTATGAGAGCTGGTCGTAATCTCCTGAGAAACAATATGATTTGTAATAAAAAGATTACCTGTATTAAATAAAAATAATATATACATAGGAAATGCTGTTAGCGCGACAAATCTGGTTAAAGATATTACCACCACGAAAAAATGTGATTTTTTCCCTGGCTGTCTAATTCATTTTAGGGAAAAGTAATATCTTTAAAACTTAGGCCTGTATTATTTATAAAGGAAGCAATAACTGATTTTCCCATTTCCTATATTAATAAATTTATTTGCATATATTTATATCAGAATTAATGAGTTTTCTCTCTCTATGAACGCAAAAACTGCACTGAAAGGGAAAAAGAGAATCAAGAATCGCTTTATGCTTTTAGATTGCAAGACAACAAACTCTTGTGACTTTTCTACAGCTAGATACAGTAAGTCTCTGTTTTCTTTCCTTTCAGTAGAGCCCTTACTGTCATCAGAAATACTGGAAAAATATGCTTTTTAAAACTACAGTCCTGCATGGTATATACAAAGTTTAAACCCTAAGTTTAAACTCAAACTGTTTCTAAGAAGTGCTTATGAAGATACAAAGACTTTTCCACATGCCCAGAGATGTTGAGAAGTTATTACCTGCAGATAGTGCTTAAATGACTGTTCAAGAGTTAGTGACACAATGAAGAGTAAGAACCCTATTTTTTGTAAGTACTTTTGGGAAGTAAACCTCAGGAAAGGTCAATTTGATACCCGAAATGCAACAGTAGGATAAGAATAAGCAGGGATAAAAAGCTGAGTTGACCAAAAGCAAGTCTCACTATTGAGGGCATGGGGTCCTATAATGCTTTTCTAACAAAGACACTAAAACAGAAACCTTTGCTGCTCTTCTGTAGTGCTGATGCCAATTCCTGAAAGAAATTCCAGGAGGTACTTGACCAAGGTGAAGTGGAAGGTACTATCCAATACCTGTTTGATAAGCCAGTTTTTCATCCATTCCAGTACAATATGCAAAACACCTATAAACTTTTCTGCAGAATCAGATCTCAATACACTTAAAAAGTGAATTAATAAGGTTTCTCCTGTACTATCCCCTCACTAAGGCAATGCTTCCTCACTGCCTTCTTCTGTGGTCAGGTGCAAATCAACTGTTTGACTTTAGAAACAAGATGTTATGCCAACAATGATTTTTCACAAGGGGTGCACCCAAATTGTTGCATTGCCTTGTCATATATTCAGACTGTCCGTTTGCAGTTATAAACATAGATTTCACACTTTTTAAGATACTGAGTAGCTTTCACAGCTCCCAAATACAGCATCCTTCCAAGGTCTTAAGTTTGGGAGTACTCTTCTTGCAAGTGACTTGCTCATGCAGTTCTTGGGTCTGCTGTTTGCTTTAATGCCTCTCACAGTTAGCAATTCCTAAGCCACTATAGGACCAGTCACCTGGGGGAAATGATGGCAGTGAGTTCAGCTGAACATGTGGCAACATAAAGCAAAAGAATAAGAACTGAAAAAGTTCAACAGTTTCAGTGGATCCACATCCGGACAAAATTTTGCGTGCTTCAGATCTCAGCAGCCTTTGAAGATAACTATCCTCACAAAATTGCTGGTTACCTGCTAATCACACCTAAACACGGCCACAAAGCATTTGCTCAGACTGTGAACTCGTTATGCATGAAAAGTGTGCCAGTGAGATACAGAAGCCTTTGTTGTTTACAACAAGAAATAACTGCTCCACAGTCATTCATGACTGCAGCTAACATATGGCTCACAGAGTGCGATGGTAACCATTGCCTCAGGTGGTTCACTAACCCATCAGCTACTGCTGGTAACAGCCGATATCATAGGGCTTATTACTTAATTAGCACAGCACTTTATTTGTATTAGTTCATTAAAAAAAAAAAAGGACAAGATAAAAAAAGACCAGGAAGAAAAAAAGACCAGCATAACAGCAAAGCACTTGGAGAGCTGCAGGAGACATAGCCATCCCTCACTATCCATACCGCAGTCTCTGATTGTGGAATATTACGGCTTAGCTATTTCCCTCATATTGCTCCATGAGGATAGGTAGATTTCAGTAATGCACTCCTTAAAAAATAAACTATTGAGGATCTCTCCTCCTGGTAGACATTGCTATAACACAGCACATACTATAGAAATAAGGGTAACAACTCTCTGCTACAGCCCAGGTGAATTTGCCTGTGTATCACCAACTGCCTGCTGAAAGAGAATCAGGAAATTTGGTGCCCCTGTATGCTAAGCAGATGGGAAAGGTAAGCACAATGTTCAATTTCCATGCAATTCAATTCCATGGTGAGAACCAGCTTGGCACTGCAAAACAGTGACAAGTTCAGAACAAGATTAAACAAAATACTCCTTCTGGAGCACTGGATGTAGTCTAACCCCACTTCTTCAGTAAGGTGATCTCTTGAACCCTATAATTTCCACTTACCAGAACCTGTGTGTCCTCATCTGGTCCAGAAATGCATTTTATGCCACCACAGTGCTCCAAGTATTTACCTGTAGCCGCATTACTGTATGGGCACTTGGGCTACCTACCATCAAAGTCTGATCTGCCCTAAAGTCAGAAGCTTATGTTCAGACAGGTAATAAAACATTCTCTAGGTGTTTACAAGCCTCAGCTTTCATAAGACTACATAATCCTTCTCCCTCACATAAGTCATGCTCCCATTAAGATGTTTTCACTGAATTCAACACACATGGCATAGAGCCTTCAGTAAGCTCAGAGTCCACATAGAACATGCAGAAAATGCCAAAAGAATTAATCCCATCTAATTACACAGCCACTGTAATGTGCTACATGGTTCGTAACAAGGTGTGGGAGGGAAGTTATCTTGCCCCCTTACCTGCAGAGAACAGAAGGTCTGGGTAAATGGCTCCATTCGGACCAGGTAAGATGCCACTATAATTGCTGATGAATAGTGAGTACAGTAATGGCACTGGGCTGAGAGGTCTCCTGGAAATTGCACAAAAACCAGATTACAGTGCAAAATACCACCATTTCAAGCCCATAGCATCCAATTACCATGGCAGGACTAAATAGGGAAGAGGTCTTTTAAGCAGATGTGTTCAAAGGTCTGTGAGCAAAAGCACACCTTGCATTTGCAATGAATGTGCAAAGTTACTACTGAAGTATGTTCAGTTTTTGCCTCCCATATTTCATTTTATGAAAAATAAGGCTTTTAACTTCTCACACCATTCCTTTCCCCAATAGCACCAAAAAAGGTCTTGGTCTCCAGAGGTCAATAGCCTCATCATTCTGTTTCCTTTTCTTAAAGTGGCTCTTAGTTGAGCTGCATGCAGCAGTCTTCTAACGTGCAGCTTAGCTAACACACAAGACTAATGTGTGCAGCTTAGCTAGCAGCACAGTCTTTTCCAGGGAACATGGCTTTTTGCTGTAGCATCTCTTCGCCGCCAAGGGAACAGAACAGAATGTAGCAGTACAAGGCACATAAGGGCACATAAGGCAGTACTTGCAGGAGTCATTTCTCTTTGTATTCTCAATTAGTTTGTACACAGCAGTGTGAGAGGCTCTCCTTGGCATGGTAGTTCCCTGAGCCACAGTTCTGAAAAGTTTTTGGGTGTCCTGAGGGGAACTCTGCTGTCTCTTAGTCCCCTAAAACACTCACCCTCACTCTTTTCCACTTCATCAAAGCGCTGGATGAACTTGCGTTTCCTCTCCACAGTCTGAGCTCCCATGGGCTTTGATAGGTCCCGAAATGTATGAGGATTAGTAAGGTTTAGAGTCTGAAAAGCAAAACCAGAAGATATGTAGCTTTTTAGATCCCTGACTCTTAGAAATCATGGCTGTCTCAATGACAGTGGATAGCCGCCAGGCTGTGTTGGAAGTTTCACCCATACAAGAAGGTCACAGGTTTATCCAGCCTCCAGAACTTCACAAAAAAAGGATCTGGCAGGTTCCAAACTACTCTCAAGGCTTTTCTGTCTGAACCTCCTTCTCAGGGGTCACAGAAACATGCCCATGCCTATCTGCTGAGCTGATGCAGCCTGCCCCTAACTAGGTAAGTATTTAATAAATGTTCATCCACCTTTGTGAGACAGAATGTCAAACTCAGCATGCTGACTTGAAGATAAGGCTAATCTATATAGAATCAGTATAGATGAAATTAACTATCTCAAATTTTAAACCCTTGGTCTAGATCCCTCTGCTTCAATGGCATGTGCAGTTGCTATCATAGAAAGTACAGAATGCTGTGGCAAGCACCTTACCTCAGAGTGATAGTCAGCAAGGACCCATGGAAACACAGGATACTGCATATAATCATTGTAGCTGCGGCCAGCCAATGTGTTCAGGTACATGAGGTAATCAAAGTTGCTAATCTCCCTCTTCTGCCAGGGAAAGGAAACAAGCATTAAAATCTCCAGACTCTACCTGTGAAAACCATGCATCAAAATCACCCTCAGAGCCCTGTGGTTCCTAGGTCCACCAGGACAAGAGTCATAAACAGTGTAATCAATCATGCTTTGCCATTCAGCATAATATCTCTTACATAGCAATCCATTCAACAGAACCTGTCTTCATTCTGTCTCCTCTTCAGACTGGCCATTTGCATTTGTCTATAATGACACAGTGCTTTTATGCTCTATTTGGGTAACAGAGCACTTTTCCCCCAATTTAAAAGTGAGCCAAATGCACGCAGTCCGGATATTGGAAATCCCTGCACAACTGCCTGTACAGAAAAGGCTACACAAGGTGTTACATATAAACAAGAAGGTATGGATTTCTTCATGTGTCTTGGGTCACCAAGATCAGGGCTACAGGAAAGTAAACACATCTCCCAGCTCAGCAAACATCTGGGAAAATGAGAGGTGCATCGATTTAGGTGTACAGATGGTCTGTGAACAGACATTCAACTAGGTGGCTATCTTTGGTCTCAGTTTAAAAATGTGCATAAAATCACACTTAATCTGCCAGACAGTAGCACCGTATGTTTCACAGCAGGAAGATCAAAATCTCTGCAATAACCAGATGTAAATACTGTGCTCCTCTTGCCAACAACCTCACCTCCAGCAGCGAGTGAACAGCTTAGGCCTTGAGGTACATATGTACACACACACACACACACACATATTTGTGTGCAAACACACAGAGAGGTGCTGAAATTCTTTGCTTAATCATGCGCAGCCAAGATTTAGCTTACCTGCCACTTCTGGAGCATTGTCTTTTCCCCTCCTGAGTGTTTCCTGTATGGAACAAACATTTGACTGAAACAGCCTGCTTCAGAACAGTAAGAGAAAGTCAACACATTAACATCTGTGCTCCCTGCTCTCATCCTACAAAAATGGGAGAACACCAACACTAGAAGAATGTTGAGGTTTCATCACTGACTAAATGATTCCAAAATCAGTGTGTCATTGATTAGGTTAGCACAATACAAATTTCATTACTGCTTTCATTTGGGAGGAGGGCTCTGCCTGGTGAGCAGGGGTGGCTTAGTTTTAAGTAGCTGATTAATTTATCACTGTTAGTCACTCTTCCTTTGACATGCTGACTGTACCTAAGCTACTTGCCAGTTGCCTTCTGAATGAAGTCCCACTTACAGTATGATATTTAATTTAAAAAAAAAAAAAGAAGAAAGTAGGGTTGTGGGGCTAAGGATGGATTCTGTTTGCCTTATGATATTGCTGCAAAGTGCAGTGGTGATGCCACATGGTAAGCTGCAAGAATTCAGAAGCTGAGTTGCAGGCAGAGAAGATGCCCCTGCAGCAGAGGAAGATGGACAGGTGGGAACAGCAACCTCCTCAGCTCTTCTGAATTAAGCCACAGGGCTAATCAGTCTGTCCTCCCAGTCTCATGCCATTGTAGAGCTATAGTGCTAATGACAGGTACTATTAAGGCTGTCTGTTTCTATTCTGAAGCATTAGTTTCAAAAGTTCATGCTTTTCTGAAGTGTTCAGAAAAAACAGGCTTGAAAACAGAAGTCCCTCAGTCTCCATATCAAAGATATTCTTGTTTCATATAGAACTTTGAAACTAATGCAGTTCTTAAAAAGCGGATTATCATTTTAATAATTTTACAGTAATAGACTAAATATGTATTTTCCACTTTTTTGTTCTCAAAATGCAACTTTTAATGAAAACTTTAAATAAAAAAACCCAGGTCAACTGAAGGCAGATTCTAAACACAGAATTCACTTGAAAATAAGAAAGGGTCAAAGGTTCAGAGGAAACAAAAGTCACATTCCAACTGCACTGAACCAGAAGGTGTGTCAGTATCTGAAGGCCGTGGATTTGCTCTTGTCAGTTCCTAGAGACCAAACTGAGACAAGTGACAGCTTCTCAATTATCATGGTTTAACCCCAACTGGCAAATAAGTCCCACACAGCCACTTACACACATAGGAATGGGGGAAATCATAAAAGTGAGAAGACTTGTGGATTAAGGTAGTTTAATAGATAAAGCAAAAGCTGTGCATGCAAGCAAAGCAAAACGAGGAATTCATTCAGTACTTCCCATCAGCAGGCAGGCGTTGAGTCATCTCCAGGGAAGCAGGGCTCCATCACATACAAAAATGACTTACAAAGACAAACACCATCACTCCAAATCACTCGGAATGTCTCTGCCTCTGCCTCCGCTTCTTCTCTCAGCTTTATATGCCAAGTATGATGTATCACGGTATGGAACATCCCTTTGGCCACTTAGGATCAGCTGTCCTGGCTGTGTTCCCTCCCAACTTCTCGTGCATCCCAAACCTCCTCACTGGTGGGACAGTACGAGGAATAGAACAGGCCTTGACTGTGTGTAAGTGCTGCTCAGCAATAACTAAAACATCCCTGAATTATCAACACTGTTTCCAGCACAAATTCAAATGCAATTTTCTTCTACTATGAAGAAAATTACCTCTACCCCTGCCCAAACCAGTACACAGATTAAAGACACTTTTGATCTTCCAAAGTAAACAGGATTACTGACATGACATGATACTAGTGGCAAAAGAGGCTTTTTCTTTGCGTGTAACAGTTTAAACAAATCCTAAAGTGCCAGCTCAGAGTCAGGACTATTAACTTAATGAATTATAAGGAAATAAGTTCAGCCATAGATTTTAAAACTGCTACAGGAATAACTAGCTGCTATTTTGCACTCTTGCGTTCTGTATTGGATACACTAGAAATCCACAAAGGAAAGCTTAAAGTAGCTTCAAAGATCTAAATAAAACACTGAAAAAGTCTATGATCATTACACTTTTACTGAATTCTTGTAAACCACCCCTCATGCCTATGAATCATTATGTTACTGCCTATTCAATCCTGGACCAATTAATAGTCTACATAAAGAACAAACACTATGGTTTTCTCAACAATTATTTTATTCCTTCCTTAGGCACTCTCTTCAGAGAAAAATGTGTATCTGAGAGAAGGATTTTGCATGAACAAACATGAAACCCAGGACAAATTCTAGCACATGGTTTACAATTCCTAAGCTTTGTTTAGTTCTCCTAAGCATATGAAACTAAC
Organism: Cephalopterus ornatus; assembly: GCA_013396775.1. NCBI lineage: Eukaryota > Metazoa > Chordata > Aves > Passeriformes > Cotingidae > Cephalopterus > Cephalopterus ornatus. Next base: position 731,909 of record VZRE01010263.1, on the reverse strand, counting down.
AAGGACAGACTACAGTTTTATGGAAAACAGCCAACACAGAAAGGTGTAGAGTTCATGACCAGTACAGAAAAATAAGATCTTCACTCTTTGTCCAAAAAAAAAAATAGATTATATAATGGTCTAATTTACACAATGTAAATCTGAAGAAATTCCATTGACTAGGGTAGAGTTATGGTGGTTTTACACCCCTAGTTTGAGCAACGCATGGCTCAAGAATGGGGAAAATCCAAAGTACAAAACAGTTATCGAGCACTTATCCTTTAAAATTCAGCCCTCTCATACTATATGTAGATTTCACAGAGCTTTACCTCAGTGGCCTTTGTAAGGCTTCCAAGAGACATTTGGAACTCAGAGAGAGTATCTCAAAGGGATGGAACAGGATCAGGATTCCTGGGATTATTTGGAATTTTGGTTGGATTAGAGTGTTTGTCGTAGAGGGATCAAGCTAGGTTCTTCCCTTTCCACAGGGGTAGACTCACTCACTAAAACTGCCCAGGTTTATTTTGGATTTCTGGCTGACATAAAAAGCAGGGGAGAACATTACAAAATGCTATACACAGGACTAAACTGGGCCAGTCTGTGTGTATGTTATGCAAATATACATATGTTAACTTATGGGTGCCATGACCCTCTAGTGAAACACTTGCTCTGTTTGTCACAAGCCCTAAAGAGCTAATAAGGACTCTACAAGGGTCAAAATAATCCTCAATGCTGACTTTGGAAGCCACTACATAACTCAAAGAGGTTGACAGGTTCATTCGATCATGAAAATAAGCAAGGCTAAATGTAGTCACTCCCCTGTAAAAGCCATCCTTCTGAGTCTCAGAGGACTCGACAGGATGATCCCGCCAAGTCCCCAGAGATCTGGAATTCTGCATTCTCCTTTGTTGACTCAGAAGCTAAGAACACGAACTGCATTACAGGCAGCTCAAGCCTATTTCTGCCTTCTTCTTGATAATCAGTTAGCATTGCTCCAGACAACACCTCTCTAGACAGCACAGCAACAGCTCAGTGTAGATCAACATCAGCTATTCAACCTCAGTAAGTGCATTTAAAAGCAAATAAATAAACAAATAAATAAATAAATACTCAAAGATTAGTTTGTAAAAGAAACAAGAGAAGTGCTTTGTAAGTTTAAATAACTAAAATTCCAGAGGGGGTGAAATTACCTGAAGTCAAGAGAAGTACCTAGATATCTATCTATATCTTAATTTATAAGGAATTTGTAGGGCACCAGACATGGCAAAATCTAAGCATGATGTGTACTAATGATGATCCACCTTTGGCTACACTATACAGGAGTGATTTATTAATCCCTCTTCCATTAACATCAGACTATGATCTCACTCTTGTGATAGCCAGTGCTCTCCATTTGCTAGAGACAGGTGGACCTGAACCCATTTGGAGATTCATTGCAGATGAGATAATCTCAAAGGATAAGATTTTGCCCCCTCTGAAATTAATACTAAAATTCCAATAAACTTAATAGGTTCTCAGACTTCACAAAGCTACTTCCATTTTCTTTTTGTCTTCCATCCCCAAGACTTCTTAAAGTCTGCATAACAGTGCCAAGGATCTCCTAAAACCACTTTTCTTAAGGAACCTTTGCAATTACCAAAAACGTTGTAAGGAAAATTGCCTTCCTGTTAAGCCACAACTTAGGTCCAAGTCCTACTATTAAAAAAAGGAAAAGAAGACTTCAAAAGGAATATCACTTTTCCCTGTGAAACAATCAAGTCTCTCTTAAACTCAGAAAAGTGTTAGGTTAGATTACTTTAGAATAAAGTACAGTGTCCTCCTTCTTTGACTGTAGCAGTCCACCTTCTGGGTATTCTTAACCTGTGCTCAAAGAAATGAGATATAATACAAAATTTATAAATAAGCGTCATATTCAAGCAGGGCTCCTTGAAGGGGTGAGGGAGGGAGAAAGGAATCTCCCTCATTTACAGAACTCTGCATCACTTGCATTCACAGTGCCTAAACCAAAGGGATAACATTTCCACTGTGGAAATATGGTGCCCAGGCACACTTCAGGTTGTGAAAAAACACATCCAGTAAATTCTGTTTGTTTGTTGAGATAAGCAGAATGCAATCTTCAACCCTGGAATCAGACAAGCATGTCAACATTATCTGCTTCTTTACACCAATAATATCCCGGACCCATTATCAGCAAGAGAGAGGTCTCAATGTTGCATCTCCTGCAAATAATACGTAAATAAACCACTCATCTACTTCTTTTTTTTCCAGATACTATTTTGAAGTTACTGCAATGAGTTGATAAAAACTTCAGTTTGGTAAACTCAGTCATAGAAACAAATATCAGTAAATTCACATGCTACGGAGAGAAGTTGTACCAACCCTTTGAAGGGTTATAGATAGATGAATATAAATTGTAGCTCATATCCTCTCTGCTGTACCACTGAATGAGCCTTCCTTCCTGTGTCCACATCTATCCAATTTGGCATGTGCTAAGGATGGTATCATAAGTGTTGTGAGTTTTAACACACACATACAAGTATCTATCACCGTGTTGGAGCCAAGTAAAATGAAACAGCCAAAAGACTAAAACTGACAGTTAAGGAACGTTAGAAGCTGACTAACAGCTTCCAACGAGCTCCAGATGTTTTTTTCTTTCTGCATAATTTGAAATCTAACATTTCCAGGCACTGCATGCCATTCAGTTCTTCCCCCTCCAGCTCGAACTTCCATTCTGGAACCAACCATTATGCCGATGATCTCCAAGGGCGTAACACTCCTGTTGCTTAGTAACAAAAGTTTCACGGGCTGCGGAAGGAGCACTGAATAGCAAGACCCTGTAGTGAGGGAAGCCCTTTTGCCTCTCCTCCTCCCTTCATACACACAAGTTTCTTGAAGGGCTGCCATTTTCCGTCAAGAAAGTGCAATTCAGAATTCGCAGGACTGTGGAAAGGAAACTGTCCTGTGTTTCCTGCTCAAGGGTTTATTTACAGACTGAAGGAATAATTCATTACTCAAAGAAGACTACGCAAAGGACAACTGCACAGTAACAGACTATGAAGGCTCAGCCCACACTTCTGAGAAAAACCAAGCAGCTTGTGACATCTGTACCTCGCCTTCTAGGCCTTTCTAGCTACTAGCTGGTAAGATCTTATGCAGGGGGGCAGTCTGGCAGAATTGTTACAATGAAACAATGTTCTTGTTTATTCTTGGTGGGCTTTGGTTTTGCAAGTGAGCTTGCAGTGTGTGATAGTATGGTGGCTCTGAAGTGGTCTAGAAAAGTATGAAAACTAAGGAAGGAAACCTCTCTTGAACTATTTGCTCGTGGCAGGATTTAATCTAAACCTGCCTGTTAGCAGGAGACTGCATTTAAGATAGTGAATTAATCTCTCTTCCACAACAGATCGTATCCAAGAACAAAAAAATTATAACAAATTTGTAAGCAGGGAAATAACAATCAACCCAAAGTGTAACTGCTTGGCTTCATGCAAAATCATTTGCTGTACAAATGCTGGTTTTAAGCTTTATATAAAAGTATTTCCATAGAGGTATTCCATGGGTGAATCAGCACGTTACCACACTGCCTGCCTACCCCCAGAGAGGTACAGGGCATGTCTAGCTCTGCTGGGCTTGCCAGGCCTGCTCTGCACTGTGCAGACTTCCAAGAGGAAAGTCACAGGAAATATCCATTCTTCTAGGATCAGATCTCCTTCTTAGGACAGACCTAAGATACAGTGGGTCATCACTGACCATTGTGCAAGTGCTAAAGTGCAGATAAGGAGTAATCCTCAATCCTTCCTTGCCTCAGAGAGACACTGACAGTCTTGGTCCTGATGCTCAAGCTCTGTTCCATCCCTGCAGCTCCCAGTGTCACTGGTTATCAGAGAACATGATGCCCATGACATACATTTTCTATTACTTTCTCTGTTAGGTCAGCCTCATAGCTCTGGGCCTATGCAACACTCTTAAAACTCTGGGGTTACCTCTCAGCTTTCAAAACCCCAATCCAGACCAAAGATTTTGCCAAGTGTGCATAGAAGGGGAAAGGGTTTTCTTATCAAGATCCTTTTTAGTGAGACCTTATAACAGTCCCTAAGGACCTATGTCTTCCTGATCAGTGCATCAGGTTCACAGTAGGATTTTAAAAAATCCAACTAAAGGAGGCAGGGCGAAGAGAAACTTCTTAAAAATATGAAAGGTCCAGGTTCAAACTTTGTAACAGGTTGGAAGGGGTTATTGACAGAGAAATACCCAAACCCAACAGGTTAAACTGTAGGGTTACTGCTGCCAAACCTACAGCACTCAACCTTGTACGCCAGGCTCCCTCTAGTGCTGCCAGGCACGCACAACGCAGAGGGACACCAGCACTGCGAACCAGCATTACCAGAACAGCAGCAGAACTGGCTGATTTTTTCCCCCGCTGGTATTTTTCAAAATAAGAAAGGAAACTGGTTTGGCTCAATGTTCCCCTCTTGGATTTAAAATGAAAAATAAAAGAAAAAAATTACTAGGAACTAAAGGAAATGTTTTATTTCCAAGAGTTTTAAAAAGCATTTTAAAAGAAATTATAATTTTGAAATTAGAAAAAAATAACATATCTTTCTTGAAACTCCCATTCATTTTCTTAAAGGCATACAAATGCACTGAATGTTCTGATCAACTCATCCAGCACAAAATTCTAAAAAAGAAATAGTTGGACCTAAAAGTCACCTGGTTCACTTCAGTTACAGGAAGCAGAAAGTCTCCTTCCATTGAGCCAACACATAAGGAAGCTGCCCTACAGATCTTTTTCTGAAGCATGGCAGTCACCCTCTGTGCACTGGAAAGGACTCAGGGTGTCCTGTACCAGCACCAGTGCTCTGGCATTTCCTACGCAACTGAATTTTATCTTCACAGAATTGACAAGAAGAATATGCATAAAACCCTTAAAATGAGTGAGCTGTGGTTAGAAAACCCAGCTATTTTGATCTCCAGAACTTCCTACTCATTCTTGGGCAAGTTATTTAAGCTAACATCAACAAAGGTGGAAAGAGTACTTTACTTACACTGTAGAGTACTTTGCTTCAGTTACCAGTTTGCACTGTGAAAAGAATAGCATAGATATTGCCCTTTGGGCACTGCAAAGTTAAATAAAGCAAAGAGTAAGAGGCCTTCAGATATAATGGTAATATAGCCCTGTAAGTACTGGTGAGAGACAGAAACATGGAGTAACACACAGAAAGATTTAACTGTGTTTAAACATTTTTATATAAAATAACAAAGATTCTATTTTGGAGCATACCCTCAGGGCAAGACTGAATCCACTGTGCTGCTTCCAGTATTTTTTGAAGCATCTGCCTCATTACCGAGCTCTTGGGAGGGTGGGTTGTAGCTGGGAGAGATTCCCCCTGCTTTTGCATTATTTTGGGCTGTGGCATGTAATTGAAAAGGAGCTGAAATGGTTTAGTTGTAGCCTGAGCTTCCCCTTAATGTATTCACACATGATTAATGAGTAGCCAAAAAGCCTGAAGGGTTTGTAATGAAACCTTTCTAATAGGGAAATGTATTGTAGACAAATCCATATTTTGTCCTAAACAATCATTCATCAAAGCTTCAATTTGACTTTCCACAATTAAATGCCAGAGCACCCAGACCATCCCGAGGTCAGCCAATTGTAACCCATGCTCCGCTCTGAACTCCGGCTGAGAGGGACATTGTCATCCATTTCCAGGGAATCAGCCTGTTTCCTTTGTCACTAACTATAATTAGTAGCTGTATTTGATGATCTTCAATTAGAGAGAGTTCACCAAACCTGAGACTAAGTGGACTGTTCTTACAGGCCTCAATTCAACAAAGCACATAACACATGCTGAGCATCAGTATGACTCAAAAGTCTGAGTAGAACACCTACATGCATTTTCTGCAGGCAGGGCATCTTCACAGTGGGAGACCATCTATCCCAGAGCACAGATGAAAAGACAAGTTTGGAGTACCCAGAGGAGACACTTAGCAAGGCCTGGTTTAACATGTCATGAAGCAGCACTGACACCAATCCCTGTTTCAGTCTGCCCTGAAAGTGATGTATCAATTGCCAACAGTGCTGGCAAATCTGGAACAACAGTAGGTTACAGTAAGACTCATAATTATAATTTCCTTTAAACACTTAACCTTTTAGTAGCATCCAGAGCCCAAATCTTAGGTCCATTAAACAGGACATCTAACCAAGCTGTTAGCAGATGCCACACCTGTAAAGAAGGCAACTGTTGATCTGGTAGAATGAGACAATTTTGGATACCCTCTTTTAATGCAGTCCCTAAGGACTGGATTGAGACCCACGTTACATTTTGCTTCAGTCCTCACATGGCTGATGGATAATAACACATTTCATTTCACAGCATCCTGGGCTTAAATCAGTATTTAGTGATAAAAGACAACAAATATCTCCCACTTGTAATTTCACCCTGTAATGCAATATAGGTGTTACATTGCAATAAAATCATATTGTAAATTATCAGAATTTCACCTACTCAAAATATTTTCAGCAAGAACTTTCAGAGTTGCAGCTTTGGGGTTGAAAAGTCCTGATCTCCAAAAAAAAAAAAAAGACTTCTGAAGAGTCTAATGGTAACATTGACTTATAACTGTGCGATTAACAGCCATGGCTTTCAAAGGCTTTACTGGAGTTCCCACATTTTATCCACAGAATCTGGTGTGTCTGTCGATCTCTCAGCGGAGACATGGCCAAGGGGAAAGCAAAAGGTCCACAAGGGAAAAGGATCACCTTGAAAATGGCCAAAAATTCAATCCGGGTAAATTTTAGTGGAAGGCGCCGTCTTGACTTAAGCAAAATGGGCATCACCACCTTCCCCAAATGCATTCTGGAACTGGCTGATGTGGAGGAGCTTGATTTGAGCAGAAACATGTTGAAAAAGATTCCAAACACCATTGAGAAGTTCCAGAATCTGCTCTGGTTGGACCTGCATAGTAATCAGCTTGATGAGCTGCCCAAGGAAATAGGCACACTTCAGAACCTTACTTTCCTGAATATATGCAACAACAAGTTGACCACAGAAAGTCTGCCAGAAGAGTTGAACCTTCTCAAGAACCTTAAGACTCTTAACCTTGGCTTGAACTGCCTTGAGAGTGTTCCTACCACTCTTGGGGCCCTGAAGGAACTTGTTGATCTAGGTCTCTTTGACAACGCCTTGACCACCATACCAAAAAGTGTGAAAAATCTCCCCAAGATTGAGAGAATGAATGTAAAAAGAAACCCTTTACGAGAGTTAGAAGAGCCAGAGGAGGAGATTGACACCATTAAACGCATAGAAAAGCTTTACTTAGTAGAAGAGAAAGACCTGTGCTCTTCCTGCCTGAAGATGTGTAAGGGTGAGAGGGATGAGCTGCACAAGTTGGAGGACATGACACCTAGCTCCTCCAAGGAGCTCAGTTTCCCTTTACTCCTTACACCCAATTCCTCTGCCAAGGATAATCAAGAAGAATGGAGAGTAAGAGGCACAGATCCTTGAAATATACCAAGGCACTCCACACATCATGTGACATGAAGTCTAGTCTAAAAAAAATGAAAAAAATAAAGTTGACCTCCCTTTTCCTCTGTTTTCCTGCTCTTATCCTTCTTTAAAGCTCTGCTCTGTTTTAGAAGCTGATCTCTGTGGTCTCTAAAATGAAATCCAAAACAACTAAATAAGATGTACATTTGGGAAAGGCTGTTTCCATCTGGGCCTGTTCCTACAACGTTCTCCATGTTTGGGTTTTTTGGGGGTCTTCTGTGTGTGCACATGTCCAGTGAAGGGGTCTTTTAAAAGACAGATTTTTCTAGTAAATCTGTTCCCACCACTAAGTGCCAGACATTGGTTGGGTTCATTTTCATAGGGTAAGAAACAGTCAAACTAGTCTCAGTAAATACATTTTGGAGGAAAAGGCACAGACCTGGGAACCTTCTGCTGGTGGTGGCTGCCACCAAGCTCTCAGAGTCTCAGGTAGGCACTGTCAGTGTAGGAACTGTGTCAGTGTAGGAACTGTGTGCCTGTTCCAATTCAGAGGCAGCAGCAACAAATGTTATGCTCAGGAAAACTAAGTAGTGCAAACACAGTGCTTAGATACAGACAACCCGTGATCCTGTTTTGCCATCAAGGGGCCAGACTCTGCATAAGCAAGTTCTTTGAGATTTTGGGTGCTACACCTAAGTGCAGCAATCTCCAAGTTACACAATACAATCAGCACCACTGCCCATACTCATGGTGTTTTGTCTGCCTCTGAGTATCCCTCCAAGGAAGCTGCAGAAGGGAGAAGGGGTGGGGAAAAACTTTCTTTCTAAGGGTCCCAGGCTTATCACTTAAGCAGTGACTAAAGTTACTAAAAAGAGTCATAATCTTCCATGATCCACGAGTTAGTTTGTGAATTGATGAAGTCAGGTCTGGTGTCCCCACAGTACTTTTAGCTTTCTGTTCACATGTTCACATGCTTGTGTGCACCTGAGCACACACATTCACTTGCTCACATAACATCCCTAGGGCAGAGAGTGCTGAGAGCCTGCAAACAGCAATATACAGGTACAAGCAATAAGCAAATTATAAAAACAGTCAAGCATGACATGAGAAAAAGTGCTGGCAGTGACCGTAATAACCTGTAGTGACAGCAAACATTTAAGTATATTGAAATGAACAATAAAGTGCCAGGAGCACTTTATTTTTTAAATTACTACAGTAGAGCCTTGGAGTTCGAACTCTTGTGTATTTCCTGTGGACTAGGTGGAAAAAACTATATGGGGTTTCCCAGAAATGCTATTACCTCAATGTCATGTGATGCATCAAACTAGTAATTCCTTCTTTCCATGCTTCAACTGTACAATTATTAAGTGTGTCTGGACAAAGGGCTTAATCTGGCCTGCCTCCCTGTCTCAAGTAGGGCAGGAAAAGCTGGAATGCTGGAAGATGGCCATTGCACTCCTAGATGGGGAAGGAGCCCCATATGCTGCTTTTAAATTTTCTATCTCAGAAGCAGCTCCAAAATTCAAACAAGGGAAAACTAAACTCATCAAGTCCTCAGTCCTTCAGTTCTGACTGGAGCTTAGTAAAGGGAAGCACACCTACTAAGATAATTTTTACTATCTTTCCACGTAAGCACAACTTTTCTGGGATCATTACTTCGGCAGTGGTACTATCTTATGTTTATTTCATTTCAGTTCATGCTCTAACATGGTCTAGCCAAAGCTGTGCAAAGGCCCCTTACATTCTCAGAGTGAGTAAGTTGCACAGGGTCTTCTCTCAGACAGTGGAGTAAAACTGAAGAAAATGCTAACTTATAAGACAGGTAATGATCTACAACAGGTAGACTGAAAATTAAAGAATGCAGCTGACACAGGCCACAACAATTTACAGGGGCAATCTGCCCCTTAGGTCTCAACAGTATTTCATCCTCAGGTGATCATTTCAGAGGACACCAATGAGGCACTTAGGGTCGTGTTCCTCAGATACCCAAATTGAGAAAAATTCTAGGTATGCAAGTAACTCATGGTCAGCATGAAACATGCTCTCAATCACCTGCCACTAGGAGAAAAATTTTTTTTCCTGCAGTGGTAAATCTGAGGGACAAGTCTGAATCTCCACTGTACAGCTCATATAACGTACCAGGAGATCCATGTGTACATCTATCACTGTCTGCCCTAACCACGCAATGAAGAGGTCATTATGCAGAAGCATTATGGATTAGCTCTAATCTCATCTCACTGACTGTCTCTTCCCACAGAGTTTACCAATAAAGTAATATTAAGGAGATAATAATTATTAATCAACTGTGCTCAACACTATCTTCATGTCTTCATAGTGTGGATGATAAATGCTAGAATGCTTTTTGGAGCTCTAGCAACATCTTTGCATCATTAAAATAGGGGATACAAATAGTAAGTTACTATATGCTTTGCTTTAAAGTGCAACTTACTCACACAATTGCACTTATCTATAGTTATTCTATGGTTCCTATGATTTACCTTATATTCAGGGACTCTTCTGTTATCCCCTTCGACTTCAAAGCAGGTTGGAAAGAGCAAAATCTATAGGAGATATGAAAGGTCACATTATAGGTATGTAAGTGGTTATTAGGATGCATTACATATCTATATAACTAATATGTCCTCAACAACTTTCTTCCTGAAGGATGCCATAGCATTTCACTGAGACTCTAACCTAGAACAAAGCTGCAAGACAACACAGCAAAAGCATACATCTACTATTAAGGAGTTGCCTATGGGCTGGATAAAAGCAGTTTCTTTCCCAAAGAGGGCTTTGAATTTATATATAGGTATGGACTTATGATTAGGTTTAAGGGGCTATTAAAGCCAGAGAATAAGAACTCACTCAGACATTTATTTAGGAAAAACGGCAGAAAGGAATACCAACCCACACCTCAGCCATTCCTCTTTACATTCGCTGTGGCTTTATGATGTCAGACAAACCATATCCTTGGAATACATAGGCTTGCTGACCTTCAGCTGAAGATCAAAACCTCATGCTGAACTGCCTTTGAAAGATTCCCCCAAGAGATTCTTGTCAGAGCTCAAAGACAGCAAAGATAAGGACTAAACAAAGCAGCTGGCCCTGTGATTCTAAGTAGTCACACTCTGCATCCAATTTGGAAAGGAAGATTAAATAAATCTGCATTGACATTTTTGTGCAATGCTCCTACAGGAACTGTTCAGAGATTTCACGAGTGAAAGAAATTGCTGTGATTATTTAGAAATTAACAGTACCAATCCTCAGTTCAGGCTGCAGCATTTACCACTGGAGAAATACTGGTATTGAAGTGTTTCTCCTGTGTAAAGGCCAGTGAATGTAATCCTGGTATAATAGAACTACAGTAGAAAAAAACATGCAAGAAAATAAAGTGCAAATGAATCACTTCATAGTCTTACATTCAAGTTCTATTAAACAAGACAAGCATATAGGGAGAAATCTTTTTTAAATAAAAATGCCATTGCTAAAAGTTAACTCCACACCAAAGCTAAAGTCAGTGTCAGGGAGGCAAAAATATTTTATTTATTAAGAATCTAATGACACTTTGAGTGTTGGAAAAAGCAGAAAGAAATCTTCTTTCACCCAGTACTGCAAGGTGGAGGTTGCTCTCATCTCAGTGGGAGGAAGGAGCACAGCTACAATTGCCATTTCCTGGGATGCAGGGACACACAACACACCACCGGGTGCTAGAAAAGTCCTACACACGCATTAGATCCCTTGATAAATCAATGGATATTTAATGCTCCAAAGAATTCACAGCTCAGCAATAGGAAAATTTCATAGCTTAAGTGTGACCCATTAAAGCCCAAGGAGCTGCAATTGAAAATAAAGGTGCTGCAGCAACACAACACAGACACCTTAGGCCAGGAGAAATAAGCGTCACTTGGGTATTCCCATGTTATTATGAGGTAGTCATTACCTTTTATATATCTTATTTCGGTCACTGTCGTGGAAGACAAGAAATCTGGAGTAACCATTTTTGAAGAATATTTCCAAGGCAATCTCCTGGAAAGGAAATTTACAGTGTGAAGAGCTGCAGAGCAAAGCCTAGTGCTGCAAAAGGTCCATTATGGCCCATTTAATTCTTCAGGGTTTACAAAAAAAAAAGGACCTTGACTTTGTACCAAGTGTGAAGAAGTAAAGCAAAATATGTCTAATATTCTAGATTTCTCTAACTGTAGGAATGGTCCTACTGGGTGACTAGGAGTTCAAAGGCTTCTTTGAAACAAAACCAAACTCCAGATATTGGTGCCATCACTCACCTTTTCCTGCTGCTTCTGAAATATTTTTATCTTGAAATCTCAGTGTGAAGACAACAGTAGCATTAACTTCCAATTAGGTGATAAAGATAACACAAAGAAGGGATTCTAAGTAAGAGTTTCTTATAGAAAGCAACCATACTGCTATCTAAATTAATAGAGATCTCAAGAGACCTGCCCAAATTTCTCCTGACTAGAAGCAGCAAAGGAGGAAGGGGAGTTTATGGCATTTCTCACTGGAGCTTTGAAGAATTAAAGTTGAAAGAAAACTTCACTCTCTTTTTCCCCTGCAATGTCTCCACACATTGCTATGTTGGACATTTGAATATAATCCTATTATTTACTCAGTGAGTGATCCTTTTCCCCCCCTAAATCATTCAAGTAAAACTATAAATAACATGTAGTGTCTGCGAACCCAGACATGAGTTTCAATCCAAATGTGGCAGGTGCAATATAAACCTAGAGAAACACCACAATGGCAACTGCCCCATACATGATTCACAAATAAAGTAGAAAGGTAATATGAGAGCAGCTATGACAATAAACAGCTTGCAGCGTTTGCTCTGAAGCTCAGCTTTCCAAACCAAGTCCGCTGAAGTGTTGCCATTACAGCATCAGGCCATGTGGTGTCAGAGTGCTTTGCTCTGGGCTGGGCTATGTGCATGAACAGGAGGAGATCAGCTCTGAGGGACAGTAGCTGCCTAAACAGCTGACCCACCTGTCCTGCAGAGAAAGCATAAGGAGTCAGGTTTCCTCTTTTTCCACAATATTTTTTCAAAGAAATTTGTGACATAGAGTCCTAGTACAAGCCTGATACGGATACCTGAGTTTTCAGTTTATTAATTGAAACAAATCAAAAACAAAGAAAAAGACCCTGGAACAAAAAAAAAACCAAAAACCCAAAACCAAACAAACCATAAAAAAACCAACCAAACAAACCATAAGAAAACCAACCAAACAAAAAAAATTCAAAAAACCCCCCAAAGAAGCAAACAAAAAACCAAAACCCAAACCCATACCAACAAAACCCACAAACAAACAAAAACACACAAAACAAAACCCACAAACAAACAAACACAACCCCCCAAACAAACACATGAAAAAACCAACCAACCAAACAAAAAAAAAACATCACAAACCCCTCAAACCAACAAGTCCAGCCTTTGCCACAGGCCCATTCAAAGACTGTTTCTACTTATCTTCACTTTTCATTTTGGGTCATACCAAACATTTCTATTTCGCATGTTTTAATAAATTCATTCATACACAGATGTGAATATGTGAGTAGTCAGCAAGCTTCCACTGGCAACTTTATGCTATCCACAAAACAGAAGAGGTGACAGTTCTGCTGCTCCGGCTGATCACCAGTGATGTAAGAAAATAAGCTTCATACTCAGAACATGACTTAACATTCCTTATATATCCTTGGTGAGTGACCTAACCACTGAAATATGCTATATCTTAAAGCAAGTCTCACCTACTAAAATTGTCCTTTTTACATACATAATTAAATAAAATAAAACAGGGCTGACTCGTGGATGAGTGTCATACTTCATGAATAAGACTACATGAATGAGTCAGCTCCATTTTCTCTAGCTTCTGAATTTTCCAAATGATTTCTTAATTCTCTGCTGAAACTCGACCTTCCAAAAATGAATGAAAAATAACAAGTAACTAGTTATGGCTGCTTCAAAACATATTTTTGACAAATCTGTGAACAGAACTCTTTAGACTGTACCAAACCCCTCTAAACAAGTACAGGCTCCAGTGCTGCAAGAAGCTCTAGCTACAATTCTGTGATTCTCATCACAGATTCACCTAAACCAGACAAAACTAAAAGAGTACCAGGCCACTGGTGATGAGTAGTTCCTGGGTAGTGCACTAACGGCACAGAGAATTTGAATCCTCTGTTTCTGGCTTATGATTTTTTTATTGAACCACATGCACATCTCGAAAGTTATTCCAAGAGGCCCAGGGTGAGTGTGTTACACATACCCCCATAATCCACTGATGTCATAACTACTGAAGTGTGTGGGAGATGAGTATTACTGAAAGTCATCTGCTTACTGGGAGCTTCCATCAAAACACAGGAAATTGACTTCAAATCTAATTTTGAAAAACATTGAGATAAAGTGTGAACAATACTGTTAGTCTAACATCTAATAGGCCAACCACTCCAGTGAGGGTGCTTAAACACTCTGGTGAATATAAAAAGGCGTTTGTATTACCAAAGGCTAATGGAAGCAATGATGGGAGCAAAAGGATTTTGAGACTCGAGCAAAGAAATCCCAGCAGTCTTAGTGAAAATTGAGCAAGTAGTTTTCAGTCATGAGTCATTAGTGCTGTTGCAGCTTTCCCTCAAATGACCAAGCATGTCAGTTCCTACCTGCAGAAGAAACCGCATCAGATGAATCTCTTTTATGTCATTATACAAATAACGGGAACACATCTGGTCTCCCACAGCGTGATCTTTATGACATAAGTTGAAAATAAATGGATCACTGATGCTGGAAGAGAAAAATATATATAAAAAAATCCAAAAAATTAATTTGAAACAAAACACACCTGAGGAGCCCTGATGAATATTCAGATCCTCCCTAAAGGAGAATACAAATACAAAGAGATAGCAAGATCACCTGCAGCATACATGAACTGAAAACAAAGCTAAATACTGAAGGAAGATTTTGTACTAGTTCCCCAAATAAAGAACCTGTGGAGGCTAAGGGCAGGTTTGGAGTTATTTTAGTGCGTGCAAATAGGCAATGTTTTGCACACACTGAAGTATGAGAATCAGCGAGGGAAGGAGCTGGGTGGGAGAACTTGAAAGCCTGGGTCGAGGGCAAGCGTCATATGGACACACAGCTACTGTAAACAGCAGTTACTTGGAACTAATAATCAAGCAATTAATTCATTATTATTTTAGTTGTGCATATGTATTGGAATTGCTATCTACAGCCTAGCCCACAGAAAATCCCATAGAAAAGCAACCTGAGCTTTTATCAGACAGAGTCTAATCGATCCTTAAGTCACCTGATCAGATTGACTGATATTGGACTTACTAAGACTTGGATGCAGAGCAGACAGTCAAGGAGTAAAATCACTGAGTTACTCTCTGTCCCACTGGGCTTTTCACATGAGCACACAGTATGCACAAAGAGCTTAGTCTAACAGACTCATTTTCAATATTGATTGCTTTCAATAAATCATGAGTCAAAGAGTGTGCCAAATATTAATTTGGATTTTCTCTTGGAGAAACAAACAAAAAACTTACGAGACAGTGAAGCTAAAGGCCCTTGTACTGACTGTTCCATATGAATAAAAGATGTGAGCCACTCCGAAAGAAACATTAACAACACTTAAAATAACTGAAAACCAGCAATGTATGTGTGAGACTGTCCACCATCTCCATCTGTTGAAGATGGGAGATCTCATTGCACCTCCAAAGCCTGTGAACAAGCATTTACGTTAGTTGTCTTGAACAATTCTTTGAACAAATGGAAAGTTTGGCAAACTTCTTGCTGTGCTATTATGCCCATTGAAATTCCCTCAAAGTCTATGCAAATTCAAGGTATCCATGTGCCAATACTGAAGTTAACCAAGCAGATCTCTGGAATGAAAGGATGACTCACCTGGACAAGCAGTGACGGGTACAGTAGACTTCTTCTAGAGGGGACAACACAAAGCACTCACAGATGTAGAAGTGCTCTTTGCCAAAGAGCAGCACTCCTTCCAATGCTGTATGGCCATGCACAACTGCCACAGAGCACTTGAATGTGACCTAGTATGGATGCAAGCAGAATGAAGCCAGGAGTTGGTAACACAGGAGTCAGAGACAGCAGGAAGCTAGACCCAGTGATGCAGAAGAACATATGTTTGTACCAAAACACCTGCCATATTGATTGGCAGGTCCATAGGGATGAAACCACAAAATCACCATACAACTGGCAGTGCCTGCTTTTGCAGTACTAGTAGTGGGAGAGTCTGATGCAATTTTCCACAGTTTCCCTATTCCTTACCCATCTATCTGCAGTTATATTTAGCAACATCACTACAGAACATGAAGAACTTGCAAACATTGCAGGAGTTAGCACTGCAAAACTTTGCTAGAGAGCATTACTACACAGGCAGGGAATTGAGGTACTGAGGAAAGAAGTGACTAACACAGCATCATATAGAATAACAGTAACATATGATAAATATATGTGTATTTAGAATAGAGAGAAAAGGCAAACATTTTCATTTAGATCCCACTGAAAAAATCCTGCAAATGTGCAGGGGGCAGTGAGCAAGGAAAGGATCTAGTTCTCTAGGTATCTATCTCACCAAGGCCAGCTGAGTAAGCATACAATGGATTGAAATCCTCAGTAACACAAAACTCCTTGCATTGGCATTTTTCCTTCTTGTATTATACAGAAGGCCAATCAAAATATATGAATCTATCATTCTAGTTGTCCTAAAGATTGAGATAAACATTCTGGAATACTTAAAAAAACCTCCGTTTGCATCTCACTTTCTTGCTGTTACTCCTGGGTAAATTAACTTGGCCCTTAAAATAGAGGAATTTCTAAAACACAGTTTAGAAGTACTGGGAATTTTTCAGCCAGGTAGTTCTTCTTTCATATATGCCAGTTCATGGGATTGACAAATTTTGATAAAGAAGAGAAAGCCTTTTTTCTGGAACAGTTTCTATGGCTGAGAGATGGTGCAAAAAATAAACAGAAAAATACAGGGACCAGAAAAGTCCAACCATCCGAAAAATTATGTGGGCTGTAGGAAATTTAAAAATTCTGATTTTAAATCAAGCAGTAATTCATTCCAAAGAATTTCCCTTACATTTAGAGGCATGAAGTTCCTTATTTTTCTTGTCTGTTGATACAATATTCTACATATACTCAGCTCCAAAAGCACAGTCCACTGGTTAGCACAGTCAGTTGGGAGAATCAGGATCAACTCACTGTTGTGCCCAGTTTCAACCAGAACTTTCAGCCAGTGTCTCCTACATTCCCAGGGCAGGAGGCAGGAGCTAATCATCAGTTCATTAGCCCAGTCTGAAACATCTTATATTTGCAAAAACCCCTTCAAACATTCATACTACAACAGAACACTAACGCTCCCAAAATCTTAAAACACTAATACTGCCTTAGATACTAAGAAAACTACTCACTGCTATATCTCCCCCTGTAAATTAACACAGTTCTGAACTGCATACAATCCAGAACTGCGTATAAAATTTTGCAAGCCGAGTCCATCTGAAAATGCAAGGACCAGAGGGCTGCATACAGAGCGGTTAGAGGTATTTACATAACAGGAGAAGTTTCCTGGTTCAGAAATCTAGTGCAATGTTCTTAAGAGAACAGATTGACAAGTCTGAGAAATATGAGAAGTCAGTTTTTCTCTTAAGATCTCAATGATCTTATCTCTACAAAACTTTGTAAGAACAAGGGTGCTGCATTATTTTTTGAGCATGTAAAATTGACCCAGAAATGGCATAGTGTTTACTAGGTCATGTAAAGTCTACGTGATGATATGTAGAGTAAGTATGGTTCTTGTTTGCTCTTTGCCTTTGTTCCTAACCTCACTATTTCTGCAAACAAATCTACAAGCTTTCTTGCCTCCATCCCAAAATACACATAGGCTAGCTCAGGTCAGCTAAAACAGACCTGCAGTCTTTGATGCCAGCATAACATAAATAGTAAATATATAAATAAATAAAATCTTGTTTCTACATTCAAATATTTTTACTGCAAAGCAATTATTTTACCAACAAAATGGAGTAGTTCATTGTGAAATCACTTAGTGGGCACAGAAGATTTTCTTCATTCTGGGTTTAAAAAAAACAGCCCTGGAAGATTTCTGTGGGTAATTTTTGATGAAAATCCCTTCAATTTTTTTCCCCTCTGAATAATTTCTAAGAGTAAGGTAGCATTTTTCCATCACCTCTCATGCAGATCCCACCGGAATGCCTGTCTCTGTAGGGATATGCCAACCACAGAACTCTCTGAACTGGAGTGCCTGCCATTATGTGTTTAGAGACATGTATGCTTGCACTGAGAATACTGGGGAATTCTGCTCACATTAGCAAACCACAGGGTTTTCTGAAGTAATTAAATAGCAGAAAGATCGCTTCTTCCCAAAAGGAAGGTAACAGAATATTGAAACATCAGACAGTTGCATAAAATAGCTACATGGACACACAAAGTTGAAATCCAGGTTTCTAAGAAATCCCCCTCATTGGACCCAGAGATCATGTGTGTGGCTTTAGGAAGCACGTGGATTGTGAAGGAGGCCTGCTCATGATCACTAATATGGTGTGGCACAAATAATCACTTTGTTATTCCACCAAAGGCAGTACCAGGGTACAGCAGCAGACCTTGAGAGGGGAGAAAGCATGAACCTCTCTTTCTCAAACCTTAAACTCTATGTCCCAGTACATTCTGTCTTCTGTGCCATCCAATCAGTAACAGTCGTTTGTGTCAATTCCATTTCTTCAATTTTATATTATTTCTTCAAATTTATATTATTATTAAATAGATCTGCACTATTAGAAATACTAGAGCCCTTGGGCTGAGTAAATTTTTTTCATTTCGGGGAACATGACTCATTTTATTGCAGGTAAGAAAGATCTGACAAAGAGTTGTACTAGAGAATCTCCATCAGGACAGTCTTCTACCTACAAGTCTTGTATCCTCAGTCTTGCATTGAAACACCGAGCAGCTTGAAATTATAATAAATGAGATAAAAACTTCCATCTTCTGTCAAAATGGATCACAATCCAGTTCACAAGCTACTAGAATCATTAATCAATGAAGCAGACATGACATAAAATAATTGAATAATTACCTTCTAAGGTATTGCCCAAAGCCCTGCATCTCGTGATTGCTGTGTTCATTCAGATGTACAAGAGAATTAAAGCTAAAGGCATAGGTTTTCTTCTTGTTTTGCAGAATACCTGTCTCTAAGTGTTTCAGTTGCATTTAAAAACCAGCAGCCATAAAAGCACATTCTGCTCTGGAGTTCAAGAGCCAGATTTCTAAAAGAATTACATGCCTGAAGATGCAAATGGTCTTTATACAGTTTCCAGAAACACAATAGGGGTTAACCATCTATTCCTGCAGGCTCTACTAGTGTTAGCGTGGTCCCTCCAAGGAAAAATACAGTGCAAGGAAGTTAAAGTCACAAAACCATGTCTCTGGAACACGCTCATGCCACACAATCTCTTGAGCATAGCATTTTTACAGAATAAGTACAAAAGAATGGCTTCTCCAAGTCAGTTCAGAGGTCCATCTAAACAATTCTCCTGTATCTTCTAACAGAAGCTTATGGAAAGAGTATAAGAAATGTGCTTGGTATGAAGTGATTCTTGATCTTCAAATGCCTTCTAAGCAATCAGTGGCTTAGGGACTTTCTGAAGCCCCTTCCTCCTTCTCATTGCCATATCTCATGTTTCCCTATAAACACTCATAGCTTGCTCTAACCACTTGCTCAGCAAAAGCTACAAAAACTTTGCATGATACACATAAAAACAATGCATTCAGGTAGCACTGTATCAGGAATCACAGAGATAAAACCGGTGCTTATATACTCCTTCTGCCCTTTCTGGTTTTTATAAGGAGGAATCACGGTGCATCAGCTACAAAAGTTCTATCAGTAAAGTAGGGTAAATGTTATTTAGGGCCACAGAGTTTAAAATTACTAGGAGTACATGAAATCAAATACGTTGCTTTCACAATTTTTGCTAGGGAAACAGATATGTGTTGCCATGGTAAGAGAGAGCAATACAGGTCCACTTCTCTGTGCCACTGACAAGACCTTTCCTGCAATGATTGTTAGTTTGCTTGTTGTTGAAGTCTCATCTTACTTTGAAACCGTCACACACGCGCCTCATTAATCACAACTTAAGAATACATGACAGATTGCTTCATTCTCTCCAGCTGCTCAGTGGAGCAGTTTCCAAAGGAAACTAAATCCGCTTGGCCTAGTCTTTAGTGGTAGGGGCTGTAGGTTTGCGTTTGGTCACATCAGAACTGTTACAAGCAATGGATCCAATTTCTTCTGCTCAGACTTGAGTGAAACCACTGCTCTCACTTGAAAGCAAGCCTTGTGGTCACACCTTTGCTTTAGAAGACCCAGGGCACATTCCTTTTTTATGTGTAATCACCACTCAGCCTCCCTCCCTCACTCCACTGGAGCAAAAACCATTTCTTCTGTATGCACTTCTCGGGGTTTAACAACTTCCCAAATGCTGCAAGGAACGAATATCAGGCATTTGGGGAAAAGGGAGGGCGGCAGAAGAAAGTTCTGTTCTTGTACACAGCTATGGGCACTGGGACTGCTCTTTGTCCTTGCTTTCTGTGATGAAAGCTGCCATCTGTCCCAACCCATCACCAGCCTAAAAGGCTAGCATCGCTTAGCTGATGATAGCATCTGGAAGACAGTTCTGATAGG
This sequence comes from Cephalopterus ornatus, assembly GCA_013396775.1. Taxonomy (NCBI): domain Eukaryota; kingdom Metazoa; phylum Chordata; class Aves; order Passeriformes; family Cotingidae; genus Cephalopterus; species Cephalopterus ornatus. The sequence continues at coordinate 711,721 of VZRE01010263.1, read as the reverse complement.
ATGGTGCTCATACCTCTTTTACACCCAGACATCTCTGTCTCACTCCAGGCTCCTCTCAAACAGAAAATGCTGCCAAAAACTAACATGAGCCCTTAAATTTCCCAATAGGTCAGTTCATTCAAGTTCATGCCCTTCCCTCTGCTTCCATGACTGCCTCAAGAATTATCACAGCAAAGTCTGCCTGCTCCTTTACCTGCTACATCATTCTATGGAAAAAAACTGTTACGGAATCAGTTGTACCTGCTGGAGGGGCCTGGGGCTTATCAGGTGCTCTGCACAGATCCAGAGAGCAGCTACAGCCTTACAATTGAAAGATGTTTTTCATCAAGGTGAGCATTAAAAAAACCAAACCCAGAAGCAGATACAAAGGTGGAATACTAGGAGGTATCCATGGAACACCAAATAGTATGGTGAAGGGGCACATCCAGATCAGAGATCTGGTTAAAGATATTCTGCTGGGATTTTTTTGTGACATTCACAGCATGAGTCAGACCCTATCTTTTGCATGTAGCTGTAAAGTTGTTCACTGAGCTGAGGTAGGGCTGGAGGAGCTTGGGCTGGGCAGGGAGCTCCCAGTGGCCTCTCCACTGCTGCAGAAACCCAGGTAGGGCAAATCAGACAAGTAATGATCGGCAACACTTAGTCTTTCTTCAGACACTCCCATCTGAAAACAGAACTTCACACTGAAAATGCTTATTACTGCTTAGCACCCTTCCTGCAGTGGGGTAGCCATTACTATCTTTGGGCCTGCAGCAGCAAAGGAAGAGGAGAAGCTGAGGCACAGAAGAGGGAAATGTGAAGAACTTGGCTACCCAGTCCTCTGCTTTGACCACAATAGCTGGTCCCTGTTCACACTGCACATCAGCATGCATAAAGTTCTTTACTGCTGCATCAGCACAGTGGGATGAAGTGTAACAGTGCTGACACGAAAACAGGCCTTTCTTGATGTTTTGTTTCACTTCCTACAGTTTACTGAGGAGGGGAAGCAGAGAGGGAGGTGTTGCTCTCTTCTCTTTGGTACCCAGTGATGGGATGCATGGGAATGGTTCAAAGCTGCACCAGGGTAGGTTTAGACTGCAAATGAGGAAGCATTTCTTTACCAAGAGGGTGGTCAAACACTGGAAGAGGATTCCTTGAGAGGTAGTTTCTGCCTCAACCCTACCAATGTTCAAGAGGTGTTTGGGCAACGCCCGTATAACATGCTTTAGCTTTTGGTCAGCCCTGAAGTGGTCAAGCAGATGGACTTGATGATCATTGTAGGTCCCTTTCAACTGAAATATTCTATTCATAGCTGTGAGGTACGCACAATCCCCCTAAATGCACTGGCTCCACCAAGTGGATGCAGAGGTGCTGCACCATTTTTCCAGTCCTAGATGCTGCACTTTACAGCTGTTCCCTCTTTCCATTGAGCCTGTTCTTTAATCAACACCTTTCTCCATACCATGGATCCTACTCCCTCTGATTTATGCTAGTCCCTTCTATCACCGTTCTTATTACCCCCTGTGCTCTCTCCAGCCCCTCCTTGAGGCAAAGGCATTCTGCCCAGATTTCTGCTAGGCTGTGCCTGCTTATTAACTTCAGATTCATTTTTCCCCAGCTGCTTGGATTTCTTACGGTCTCAAATGACTTCCAGGCACACAGACATTTACCTTTCTCCAAAATTCAGAATTTCTACACCAAAACCATTCCTTGAGCTTTCCAATATTTTCTTCACTTATTACACGGTAACCACACATCAGCAATTTAGCAGGACTACCCTAGGCTTGTAAAGATAAGGGAGGCAACGTTACAGTTGGTGCTCAGATTGCAGATACAGGAATCCAATCTCCTGGTCTCTGCTGGTAAGCTAGGGTCATTCTAAAGGTTGGTGCTCTGCCTTTTGGTAGGCAAATTGATAGATTAGGTCAGAACAGGTTCCTATTTGCATTTCTCTTGCAAAATTCTGCTGCAGCACACGTTGTATGACATCATCCACATGTCCTTCCATACCTATGCTGTGCATAGTCTCAGTATACCTGTACGCACTAAAACCTCAATGGAGCCCCAGCAAAACGTATAACCAAGCAGCCAGAGTGTGACAGTTCAGTAACTTCTGAGAGAACAACCCAGACAGCAACACCCGTAAATCTGCACCTACAGTCTGATATATTCACCTAGTGAATTACACACATTAACTTGAGTGCAGAAAAAAAATTACTTTACCCTGCTGTAATTACAGCACCAGTTCCAAACATTCACCAATGAAGTAACTCAATTCCCAGATTTGATTTCAAAGTCACATTTGTCCCAAGCACACCAAGAGCAGTTCTTTCGGCCAGCTTTCACAAGTGGTCCCTGCTGAGGCCATCTGTAAGGGTGGTGAAGCAATAAAGTATCCCAACTACCAGCCCACCATCCTCCTTTAATCTGCAAAACTGTCCTGACCCTCCATCCCATCTGCATTTCTCTGTGGGTAGTTTATTGCATAAAAAAAAGCGACCAAAAAAGAGACATATCTAAAGGCTGAATTTTGCATGGTCTGGCTGCTGTGCAAACATATAGAACATGACTGCTCCCTCAGATCTCCACCCTCAGGGACTAACCACACAGCAACTTCCTTTAGCCTGTGCTTAAACTATATCCATTTGCTTTCTTCTTTATACTCACGCTCTCTTGCATTCCAAGTGGCAAATTTATCTTGTTTAAATACTTAAGATAATTTTCACAGGAATGCTTATAAATGTTTTCTATTCTATTTTTCAAATAAGATAAAAGACTAGATGATATTAGCATAGCAATACCCTACCTGCACCCATATTCTCCTGATTTAACTTGCTGAGGAACAGCTCTAAACCAAAAGACAATATCATTTGATCTGCTGCTTCTCGAAATCTCACATATCTGAATATATACAAAAGGATCTGTTTAATGGTAATGCAAAAAAATAGCACTGAGTGACATTATAAAACAGTGACCACTTTCCAGACACGAGCTATCCCTGTGTTCCAGAAATCCATCCCATATCTGCCAAAGTATCACAATGACTTTTCTGTGCAGAGCAGGAGGTAAGATGGCTCCAGTTGCCTGCTTAAGTGCAAACAGCTCAGGAGGCAGCCATTGACAAGGCAGGACAGCGGTGCACTAAGTGAGCACAGGACAGCTAATGTCACCCCCCGCTGCTTTTGTTAATACTTCTGTCAGCTCAGCAACGCCGCGACTGCTGCTGGAAAAAAACATGCCTGGCATTTCTGCTGGCTTCCTGCGGAGTTACATGGAGAAGAGACAGACAGCCTGAAGGCTCAAAATGAGATCAGTGCATGGAAAACATGCCTTGCATTTTCATGCTTGTCTCCTTCTGCTGGGGAGAGGCATGGGGGGAAGGGACAAAAGGAGGAGGGGAAGGTAAATGAATTATGTTGCATAAACAGACTGCACCAACAGCTCTGATAGCATGAGGAAGTCATAATGTTAGAAAGCATGAATGCGAACCCTGGCCACTGGCAAAGCATCAAGAAAATTTGGTGATGGTATTGAGAAATAAAATAGGTATTTTTATATCTATGTACAACTATCATAGCACTGTGACGACTGAGTTTAAATACTGTAAGTCTGACCCTTGGCTTCCACCGTGGGATGCTTACTCTTGGGCCAGTGGGGGAGTGATGTCTCTGAAAAAAAACAGGTACACTGCAAAAGATGAGGGAATGAGGTCATGCCTACTCCTCACAACAAAATCTCCCCAGTCCTGTGGAAAATGACTCTGTGCAGTGCATATCCAACATCAAAGATTTGATCTGGAGCCACCATGATGAGGACTATGCTGAAATCAAAGGGCAGGATGCTGGCTTTTGAGCAAAGAGGTTAAATTGACAACATCAAAGTTCCCATCTTCCTAAGAGCCACTCCTATTTACTCCACAACTCATGTCTTCCCCCAGTGTTCCTGAACCTGCCTCTTCCTTATGATGGGAAGAAACCTAAGAGAAGGACATCCAGTCCAGTGCAGGAACAAAGGGGGAACAGCAATGTTTCGAAAAGATGACACATGAAGGAAGTACCAAAGAGGAAGCAGGGAAAATCTTTATGGCCTTAGATAGAAGAATCTGTCCAGTACTCATGGGGAGATACGGAAAAAAGTAGGATATGTACAGGGAGGAAGAAAACATTTTCTGGTATTCATCAGGAAGAGATGTGAACTGAACTATCAATCTATACAAAATTGGCACAGTCTTCCAGAGGTAGTAAATACATTTGATCAAGGTACTGCTCTGAGCATGAGTAAAGGTGCGGGAGCAGGACAGAAATTCTGAGTCTCATAATTCACCATGTCTTAGGCAAATTCAGACAGTACTGTCCCATAAGAGAATATCTTGGCTGCTATGCCCAAGTTTTTTTTCTGTTACTTCAAAGACTTAATGTTTATTGCTCTTCAAGAAAAGTCTATATAAGAGTTCATACAGAGGCTGGAAAACTGTAATTGCTGTAAGGAAATAGGAAGTGATGATATCTACTGTAGCCTGAATCCACCTGAACCCCAAACTGAAAGGAACAGATAGGCCTCCACACCCAATTCAGCCTCTAAAATGCCATCTCCCCAGAGAAAATTTTCTAGTTCATCTTTCATACCTTTTCACTCTCTGCAAACTCCTGCAATATAATTTGTCTTTCCACACACAGTTCCAAGAAGTCTTCTGAATGGAAACTTTCATGTAGAGCAGGGAAGAATGTTAGCTGGTTACAATCCAATCCCTTCTTATCCATCTCCCTTTCTTCTTCATTTAACGTCAACTCTCCTATATCAGCATAAAAGAGATTGCAGTTTTAGTAGCAGCTGGATGATACCAGAAGCATTCGCAATTTAGACTTTCACCCAATCTATTCTACTTTGGGAAATACCATTATTTATCTGCAAAAAACAGATAAGAGAGAAGTAAAATCTGTGACTGCTGAAGGATGCTTAGTTCAGGGAACTAAAGACAGACACATGCAGTCAGTCATAATTCAGACTAAATTCCTATAATTACAGAAGATTAGGAATTAGAAAAAAATTAAAATGGTAGTCTTCTGGGGGCACACACTGAGCAAGCTCTTAAGAAAACCCAAGGAGAGACAATCCACTTACATCTTGCCCAAGCTGTGTCCCAAGTTTTGCATATTCATGCAGTGCATACAGTTAGGAAAGGCACAATGAGCCTTCTTACTGAGGCAGACTGTAACTTTCATGCAGAAACTACTTAGTTGGAGTCTGAAACAATGACCTCCACTCTCACTTGTTTTCTAGGCCCTATCACACTAAAAAGTGTACAACAGTACTGCGTGTTTACAACAGTGTACATTAGAAGCTTGACTTGGAGCAGCTGTAGAGATGGCTGAAAATCCATGGCCATAAACTGACATTTCCAAGCTACAGTTCTTTCTCAATTACCTTTTTTTTGCCCTTTCTGAAAAACTTTTGACTTCTGTACCATATTTCACTCCCCCCCCCACCGCCCCTCTGCTTTTTATGTCTATGTAACAGAAAATCTGGCCTTGGAAAATGAAATATGTTGAGAAAAAGATAAGATTTTGAAAAATCTGGTTCTATTTTGAACAGTTTGGCATGTTAACATTCTTGGTGATTTCCTTCCACTCTTCATTATTTTGTCCACATTTTTGGAAAGTTACAATTCCTATTACCACTTCTCTATGCCATCTATAACCTGATTTAAAATACTGTTTCAGAGGTAGAACTGTAGTGTTTACTAAAAGCAGGGGGGAAAGGCTGCACTTTTTCCTTCTGATTTTAAGCAATTGGGAGCTTTCCAGGTGCCCAAAGCTTTCATTTCAAGATAGCTTTTTTGCTTTAGATCTTTCAGATGGCAAAATGAGAGTAGCAAATTCTGAAGACAGTTTATATATCATCTATAACAATTGCATCAGCTTTTCCCCAGAAGTTACAGTGACTTTTTAGCCCAGAGCACTAAGTTTTTTTCACTGGATTAAATTCTGACCTAGAACTCCATACACTAGTTCCAATTATCTTTGACTGTTTGGGTTCACCCTTTTCAAGATGTAATTTAGCGCTAAAAGATTACCTGGATTCACTTCAGTAGGGGAGGTTGTTTCATTTCTGTTTGGTGGAAGAACCTAGAAAGAGGCTAGGTATGACTAGAGTAGAATATGCAGACAGGTAAACATAATTCAGAACATTTTTGCAAAGAAAAACACGGACTAGAACTACGTTGCAAATAAATGCCTTCAAAATTAAAATAAACTCGGAAAGGAACCCAAAGCAACAAATGTCAACAATTAAGCAAACGGACTATTGTGTTTTCAAAGAAGACCCTGCATGAGGCCAGTTAGAGGATAAAAATCATACCACCCAGTCTACAGAAAACTGCCAGAATCCAAGCTTTACATAAAACCTGCAAATGTCCTAGATGTGGGCACCTCATATTGAAATGCTTCAGCTTCTGGTTGATAGTATTGGCACTTGGAGATTAGAAAGACAGACAACAGTACATACCCCACATATACAGTTCAATGTTTAAACTACTCTAATTCCCCTTTTGATAATTCACCAGTTCTAGCAGCACTGATAAGCACAAGACTAACAGAACAGTGCAGCCTTTTAACTGGACTCTGTTGCATACATTGGGAAGCACTACATCCTTGAGATACTACAAGCAGAAAAGTATAGACAGGTTATACTGTCATCGGTCTGGGGAGATTTTATACAAGAAAAGAGGCAAAATCATTCTGTTGCTGTTAAACACATTGCAGCCTCTCTTGCCTCTCTTACCCTCTTAAAACTAGACCCCTTCAGTGCCTTCTCTATGCGTGGCACAGCATATTGATGAGTCAGGTGATAAGAACCAGAGGAAAGAGATGCACGTATTTGTCAAAGGTTGGACTCCGTGATCTTGGAGGTCTTTTCCAACCTTAATGATTCTGTGATTCTATAAAGTCACCAGCACAGAAATTGTGCACCTCTTGCAAAAGGTTTCTACCTCACTCTTCGTTCTCATCATTGCTGCTCGAGTGTTCACATGTTGAATCCTCCTCCTCATTCGTGAAGGCCCCTCGTAACAATCAAGAATCCATCGTGGCTCCAAGGATCGCGATGCATCTCTCCACGGGCCCCTTCTGTAGAAAAGTTGCTCCTCAAGTATCATCCAGTCCTTGGCTGCTTTGCTGTAACCACACTGCTGCATCTGTGGGACAGAATCACTTTGTGCCACGTTTTGGACACTTCCCTCCCCTCAACCAGCAGTGGCACCGCCCCAGTGATTCAGAGGGATCTGCCCAACCTACCAGATGGGATAACTGCAGAGGGAACACTGCAGGCCTAGCAAACACAAGCCCAACTGACCACTGGAAGTGTGCTGCAGGAGATTTTGCTAGTCAAACCAGTGCAAGTTTGACTAGAAGATACAGTGACAAATATAAGCATGTCACAAACTTGCAAATGGCTGCTTTCATTACATTTCCAACTCAAAAGCAGTGAGTCAGAACTACTGCATCACAGAGGTTTTATTCACTTCTTTTTTTCTGGCAAATGTGTCTGTCAAATGGCAACAACCATGCTGGCTGAAAACACAGTCTGAGTGTCTCAGTCAGAAGTATACTGTGATCCCTCCCAGCCAGGCATAAAATCAATTATTTCTACTTAGTAGTTATGTGCAGTGCTCGGGGGGCACTAAAATACCAATTTAAAGGAGAGAAGAGGTGAGATTTTCAAAGAAGAAAAAGCTTGTTGGTCTCTGATGGCCAATCTTGAAACAGAAACACACCTGTAACATTTTACTGGCTGTAAGCTTGAGATCTCTTTGAAAAATTTTACTGGCTGCTAAGGAAAAAAAAAAAAGGTCATAGCCCTCACTTTCATTTCTGGCACTGTGAGAGTGGAATAATTCATTTAAACAAAAGAAAAAAAGGCTCCTGAAAATAAAGTGGGGAATCCAATTGCTGAGTGATGCTGTATCACTCTTCAGTGGTAATGTCAGGGATGGAGTATTGTCTCATCAACTCTCAGAAATTCTTTATACATACTACTTCTCCCACTTCTAAAAGGCCTGATTTCACAGGGTAGTCCAAGAGCAACCTTTCAACAACAGAAAGCTGTTGCACAATATTCCTGTTCTTTACCTGTATATGGTTCTTGTACAAAGAGGCATACAGCTCCTGCCCAATTCTTCGGTACCGCTCCATACATTGCACAAATCCCTAGAAGAAACATTAGAACCCATTACACCAATTGCTGCAGGTATAAATCTGTGAGGGTCAGAAGCAGGCATTAGTTGCTCTGTCTTTTACAAGAACAAGTAGGGAATATGGCCTGTGTCTGCAAGTTTGATGGCTCTCCAGACAGTATAATGATGAGGCAATCATCTGAGAACAAGTAACACACTTACACCGTAGTCATGATCTTAACAAGGGTCATAAGTAGAACTACTCAGAAGGAAAAAGAAAACAGCAAATAAAATTTAAGGCTTCTTCTTTTGGAGCTGACTTAGTACTGCAAGTAGCATAAAAGACATTTGTCTGTTGTAGAGACCCTAACTGAAGTAAGGATCCATAGTGATCCACCTGATCCTTTCTGCATAAACTGAAAATGCTAACAAAGGTATGGTCTATGTCCCCTTTTCTAAAACAGGAAAAGAACTGTTTCCAAACACATTTTTGAGATTTAGGAGCCTAAGTCCTCTGGCAACATGTGACTTGGTGTATAAATGCACTATTTAATGGGATTGTGATGCGAAGACATCTGAGCTAGCTCTAGAACTGGAAACTTTGAGAGTTGTGCTAGTGCAAGATGATACCCTTAATAACTGCCTCTGCTCCTCTATGCTATTACAGACATTTTTGTTTCCTGATCAGAAAGGCAAAGCATATGGAAAAGCTGTGTGTTTGGCTGAAGCATTAAACAACTGCCAAGTAAGCTACTGGCTTGTTTCGTCTTATTGCATGAAGACAACTGAAGAACCAGTATAGAACTCTGTTTTAACAACACTCATGGGACTGTTTGTGTCTTGTAACTCTAACTTTTCTAAGCAAACACAAGAATAGCTGCTCCAGCTGTTGCTCTCTTTGCTCATTATCTCTTGGTGTAACTGCTGACAAGTGGCCACCTGGGAAGAGTTCAGCATCACAACCTTCTTAGTAACGATCACAGGTAAAAATTCTCCTGTTTGACAGTGTATTTCCTGGAAAAAGATTCTAGCTATCCTATTACAACTACATGCTGCTGTGTCTGATCTGGACAAACTTGCTTTAAAATTTTTCAAAGAAAAGCTCTCTGAAAGAGCAACTTCTTTTTCCCCTTAAGTCAATGGTACAAAGCACTGGGACTTGACTCAGGATAATGCTCCTAATCACTACTGAAAGAAGCAGAATCCCCAGAATTCCCACAGTATCCAAATAAACCAGAAATATCTGTTCTATATGCCAGTCAAATATGTTGGAAGCCTGCAGATTTACTTGAACATGATTCTGAAGTCAATCTAAGATTGTTTGGCCTTCCCAGAAACTTTCAAAAGGTACACCAAAGCCATGAAATAAACGGATTCAGAGTGGTTGACCATTAACTGCACTACAGAGAGTAGCGAAAGTATCTGTCCTTTGATAAATTCCTAAGGATTAGAGGTGGCAGGGAAGGCAAAAGCTGTTCAGAGACTATATAGGAGAGTTGAGAGTGCCCTCAGTGCCATTTGAAGATTCTCATGACCACCTGAGCTTCCCTGACAAAGGTGAGATTTCTGTGAGTCACAGCACAAGGCTAAACTGGCTCTCACTGCGTAAAGCCACAGATCAGGTGAGTAATTTTTAAATGCATGGACTCTGTGCCCCACTGGTGGTGATTCCTCACAGCAAACTGTCTAGCTGCTGCTTGCACTGTGCTATAATTAAGTTAACATACAAGGTCTATGTGGTGTGCTGATCACTGCTGGCTGCCAGCCAGGTCTGTACCCCTGCCGCAAAGTCACATTTATTGGTGTTTCCCTGCAGGAAGCTCCTGTTTTACACTGATGAAAGTCATTATATTTTTGTTTGTTTAAAGCATCATTAAACCTGTAATCACAGTTGTGGCCTCACAAAACTATTCCATAATTCATATAAAACTCCCATAAACGCTGACCTAGAAAGCAACAGCATCTCTGCTGTTGAGACAAGCTCAGTACAGGAAAAGAGCTGAGGCAGTTGTGTGTGGACATAGGGCAAAAGCCATTCAGAGTAGGCAACCAATGCCTCCAAGTATTAATAACCATTTTAGATACTCACAGGCTACTTAAGCCAAGTAAGTGTTCTACTGGAAGCTCTTTTGAAGTTGCTCACAGTCTGTATTTCACTCATGGTCACCGTTCAGACCCCTAAGGTCAAAGCCCTCATTGCAAAAATTCTCACTGACCCTACTCCTAGCCTTTGAAACATATGAAGGGTCCTAAGAAGGAAAAATTCTGCTAGCCACATCTGGTCAACTGAAGACTATCCACTTTAGTTTCCAGATGACCTACAGCTAGCCATCTTCAACCAGATGAACATGTCCCTATCGATCATCCCCACAGGAAAACCATTTGGTTGTAAAATGAAATGAACAGTTAACAAAATTGGAGATGACTGTGATTGGAAAAAAAAAAAAATCCCACTTAAGCCAAACCAACAAACCAAAACAAAACCTGAAGAAGATATTCAATAAACATGGAAAATATAGACCAGGCTATTACTAATCAAGTGTTCAGTCAAAACAATTACACTGTAATGCTTAATGAACAACTAGTGCAAACAAGTTTCTAAAAAATAAACAGATTACATTAAAAATGTAGGTGTTTATCCTTTAAAATGGCAACTGTTATGCAGTAGATTAAATACAACAGTGTCACAGTGTAGTATTTTAAACAAGAACAATATGCCAGCTTTGATAATTGTTAATGTAGTGTAACGGAATATAAGGTTTCAGTTTCATGGGCAGAAAAACAGGTGTAAATATAAGAAATATAATGTGCATTTTAGGGAAGGGCAATCTTTTCCTAAAAATCCGAGTATGAAACCGTGCTTAAGTCTTTTTTATACACATTTCTCTACTTTGCAACCTTAGACAATCACATTTTAAGCAGAATCAGATAATTTTGCTGCTAGCCAGTATTTAGAGTTTGAAAAGGTGATTGAATTTACAAGTTATTTTCCTATTAAAAAACAGAAAAGCCCCATAGATTTAAAATCCATTTATCCTCTTGCTGTGTGGAGTCCACATGCAAATAGGAGAGAAAATGATTAGCACTGAGGAAATCCAGAGAGTGCATTTTCTACAATTTCTTTCAACTAAAGCAATTGAAAGACTGCTTGTAATGAGAAATGGTAAAAAACCCCAACAACCCACAGTCAAAAAGAAGAAAAAAAACAAAATTGAGGTGTGACTTCTAAGTTAACTGAGCTCTGAAATGCTTTATGTCTGATTTTTTTTTAAAATATATATAGATCACTTAACATTCCCACACCCCATAAACCCCATATTCAGGTTTGCCCTAATAAACTCATGTTGCATGATACAGACACCACATATACCACAGTTCTTTCCTTAAGAAACATTACGTCCGTGAGGCTCTGCATTTTGAAGCTTTCTTTGGAGAATTAAAGGCTATGTGTTGTATTACAGAACACACATGCACACAAAACTATGTGCCAAAACTCTTAATAAATGAAAATAAACTTGAAGACAAAATAATTTTGGACTTGTAAAACTCAAAAGGAAAGCCCAAATATTCAAATCCCTCGCTGTGCCAAGCGAATAATCCCATGGATGATAGTGACAATACCCGCATACCTGTTTTGAAGCACGTGTTTTAAATCACCTGTTGGTAAAGGCTACAACTAATGATAACGTTGTACTATTTTACCTCTTTTGAGCAAAATAAATATCATAAACATATAAGCATACACAGTAAGGCCTTTTATGTAGCATCACAGCTATAACAAAAAAAAGTACTATACTCTTGTATAATACTTTTTACCAGTACATTTCAGAGGTCTTTATGAAAGAGGTTAAAGTCTTTAGCTTACAGCTGGGGAAACTAAGACAAGTAAGTTTCTGGAACATCATAGAATCATAGAATGGTCTGAGTTGGACAGGACCTTAAAGATCATCTAGTTCCAACCCTGCTGCCATGGGCAGTGACACCTTCCACTAGACTATATTACTCAGAGCTGCATCCAGCCTAGTCTTGAACACCTCCAGGGATGGAGAGTCCCCAGCCTCCTATCACTATGACCTGGTTGCAAGGGAAGAGGGGATGGTGATGCAGCAAATGCAACCTGTATTAATTTGAAACAGCCTGGTAAGCCTACAAAGAGGATGCTTATGGTGACAGCATGCAGTAGCGGGAGGGGGGAACAATTTGATGAACCAATTTGGAAATCCCTTCTACTCTTATGTTCCCAGTGGCAGATAGTAAGTACTCTAATACAGCTGATCTACCAGATATTAGATCTCATATTCCAGGAGGAGTCCATGTACCTTATTCCTCTAACCTGAGCTTTCACAATTCTACAAGTAAGGTTTTTGATCTTATTACAGCTATTCAAACCATCACTAAGATTTTAGAAAGTGGGTGTAAGAAAACAGAAGGTAATGTTAGGGGCATACCACAAATTGCAGTTAAATAGCATATGTGACAGTGGCAAAGGGTTTGTGCATGGCAGAAACAGATCTGATGACCCTGATACAAGAAATCAATGTGTTTAAGGATGTGTTTAGGCATGTATTTCACAACTTTTATGTACAGGTTTTCTGCTATTGAAGGGGGGGCAGATTTGCCTTTAATCCAAGCATTTAAGATACAAACACAGAAAATATATGTGCAGCACTTGAACCTCAAAAGTGACAATTAATAATACTTAAAACCTCTGTGGATGATGATTCCAAAAGAAGGTAACAGGAAATTAGCATCATTAGAATGAGAAAAATTACATCATACTAATGCAATATATTTCACATCTTGAATCAAACAGAAAAGCTGACTAAATAGAACACAAAGGAAATGCCATTTTATAAAGAACAAATGGTTCAGTTTTTCTTAATATGTATTACCCAGCAGCTCAATATTAAATTGCATCCACCTCTGGTGCAGCAGTTCTCCTCTCAGCAGCCCCGTATCCCATCTCTGACCTCTGGACTGCATACTCTAACTAGCGTGGATCTCCTGTCTCTGAGGATCTGACTTAGTCAGGAAGGAGACACTTTCTCACAAAAGCAAATGATTTTTGCAGTCCTCATCTAGAGCCAGTAATCTTTTCATAGAAATTCCTGAACCACTATGACTTACACAGCCACAAGGTGAGATTGTCAGTAAAGTTTTGAGTCTAAACTCTTTTGACATATGAAACCTATCTTCTTGTATTTATGGCAGTTCTCATGCTCCTCTTTTTTCTGCACATCTAATCAGAATTTCCTCTCCTGACGTGCGCAATTAAAGCTCAATACTTCTGGTCCTTTCTTACTAAATCACAGAGAATAAATCAATCAACCCCTTTCTCATCTGGCTCACAAGCAGAGGACAGGACTACAGCTAACATGGCAGTTTTACAAAGAAGCATCCGAGTGTTATAGTAAATTACTAAAGCTGGGTGAAGTCTCCAATTCACCAACCCTGTTTTATGTGGATAGGGACAAAGTGCCTAACATCTCCAAGTCTACTACTGCTACTAAATCTAACATAGTGAATCAGAGACTGGGTACACTACTACCCTGTGCAAACAAAAAGTCACCCATCTTGTGACCAGACTACTTTTCAGGTAATCAAGTACACACTAGGAAATAAGTAGGTTCATTTCATAAGAGGAAAAACTGTTCCATTAGTTACAAAGTAACAATCATTAAGTTAAGGCAGATAACTTTAATCTGTAATAGCAGATTAAAGAGAGGTTTATCCTAGTCCTTCACATACACTCTCCACACTGATGGTTGTTCTCAGGCTCTTCTGAATCACAAAATTGTCATTGCCATGCGGATTTTATTGTTGCTTTGCCAAAATCCATTTAGCTTTTCAACAGACTGAGTTCCAGCAGTTAAGTGTTGCATGGAAGCTTTGTGCCTCAACCCACTAGGAGGCTAATGCACAGTGCCAACTGCTCCTAAGGATCATGGATGGATTCCTGGCATTGCCGGTTGGTTGGGGAATAGAAGACTTAATGAAAAAATCCTCCATATTTCAGTGCATCATAAATGTACCCACACACAGGGGCAGGTTTCAAAGGGTAACCCTGAAGTATGGTGTATATGTGATGAGACTTCCACACTGTATTTATCAGCTAAACTCAGGACGTACAAAAGCAGGTCTACTTCTATAGCAACTATATATAAGTACGCACGTGTGCATACACACACAGACCTTCAACAGATGATACTACTGAAGAGATTAATTCCTGAGAGAACAGATAACTTGTCTCATAATAGCAAAAGCACACAATGAAGCTCAAGGCATGTTTGTTCTTTAATCCTATCTCTGAGAATGACTTCCGTGACTTCGGGATAATTCACTCAACCTCTTGAGGGCTCAGTTTCCATCCTGTTACAGCAGAGACTAGCTTTTACATCTAGTGAAAGGTGAAGGTCAGATTTTGGCATTATGGGGAATAGCAGTGGAGTCTCTTCTTGCCTTCACTTATTCTTACTATTTTCCTATTACTGTTTAAAATGCTAACATCCTACAGGTGTTTGTATCTTAGGGCTTTTTTACATACCATCTCAATGCATTTGTCCAAAAGCCTCATGGACTGGCATTTTGTGGTTACATTTGAATCATGGATTTTATTTAAGAAAAATGTGCTCTTCTAATCCTTTAGCTGATGAAAGAATTCTAGAGACATTAGCGTATGCTTAGAGTTCAGAGTACAGAATACAAAGAAACATCTCTCTCCTGACTCCCAAAACAATCAGTTTTCTAAAATTACTTACATTTAAAGGTGACAAGTTACTTCTGGAGTTTTTTAGTGCCTGTAGTACAATCTTCTCTGCAGCATAAAGCATGAATAGAACACAGATAGGCACAACAAAACTATAATTTGGCTAGCAAAGGTGAGAACAACGAGAAATGAAGGGTCACAGGCTTCAGCACAGTTAGCAACCTATACCCTCACTGAGAAGAAATATTTGCATCAATCTTGCAGAGATTTCTAGGACCTCCCCTAATATTCTGTTCTTTAATTTTCAGTTTAAATTGCCACTTCAGGCTTTTGACTCAAACAATCCATATAAAGCAACTTAATTAAACCGATTTTGTTCTGAAATCATTATACATAAAATGTTGCATCAAAATTTCAGAAGAAAATAGACATATTTGCAACAAGAAATACGAAAAAAATACTTTTCTTTCTGTGTATTCAGCAAAGGAAAAATTAGTTTCAGTGACTAGCACTTGTTTCTAGGGTTTCTCTGAAACAAAATAAATCTCTTTCATTCATGTTAACACTGTTTACTCATTTGGCATCATCTCTGTTATGTGAAAAGAAAACTCTCCAACCAGTAGGTCTTGAAAGATGAGACTTTGATGCCAACAGCTTTAAACATTAAATTCCACTCACTGAATCCTATATCCAAGCTTAAACCTGACCCAGACACAACCTCTAGCTTGAAAGGCAGAAGTATATTTAAAAAAAAAATATGCAGGGGAAATAACAGACATCTTGTCATACAATGTGTAATTCAATGATGGGACTTCACTGCCACAGAACACCACTGAGCTTAAAAACACAGAAAAACCCCCTCTGAAGAATTACTCACAAAAAAATCCATAAGGGATAATATCTCTTGTATTGCAGGTTTTATGATGAAAAATAAATCAAGAAAGAAACAACTGATTTTTCTACTGTGCACTGTGCTGTCATACACCATCTCCATAGCAACCTGTAATGAATTTTTAGGGGACAGACTGTGGGGTGAGGGGTCTGTGAATCTGAGTCAGCCTAAAAGTTTGTATTCATCTTCATACAACATTTCTATTCCAATTCTCTGTTAAACAGTTGTCTCCAATAAATGTGGAAATTATTCCCGTACATTTCAGAAAGGTCAGTTATTTGTATCACATAATATGGAATAGCTCTGTATTTTATGTTTTCATGCAAATCTCATCTTACATAGACCTGTTGAATTATTTCTTTATGATAGTATATAGTCTGAAAATTATAAATGAACAGTATGTCAGATATCCATGTAAGAGGACATAAAAATTTCTTTGTTCAAAGTTAAAGAAACTTTTTTCCAGCTTGCTGCAGCATGCTGTAATTTAGCTTTGAGCCAGTTATTAAACAAGACAATAATATTATAATGGAAATTGTTTAATATACATCATTAATAGTAAAGTGCCTGCTTTCACTGAAGTAAAAAAAATGTGTGCTATGAGCAGTTTTGAAATGAATATTTGATTCCAAAGTTCCCTTGTGCATTTAATGACATGCTAATTTACATTTTAATTACTTCCTAAGAAATCAAAGCATTTGTTGACAGAAGAACATAATGTCAACTTCACGGTGCACTGTTGGTGGATAGTTAATGAACTTAATTAGATAATTAGTGATGTTAATTATCCTTCTATTATGAAGATAAACATGTTACACAAATGATGCACTTTTCAAAGAAATATCATTAAATATTTGCTTGTTTTAATGCAGTTAACTTGAAAAACTGATAAAAGACCAACTGAGCGATTGGTAAGAAAAAGATTTAAGAAATAATTGTGATCATGTTTCACATATTTCTATCTTCTTCATTTCACCTACTATGAACTGCTAAGTTGGTCTTGCCCCTCCTTCCTCCAAAATTAGCAAGCTAAAATTTTGCTTAGCAAGCTAAGGTTTTTTCCAACCCTATTCTCCTTTCCATTTTCTTCTTTACATTGCATACTTCCCCCCTTAAACAACCATTCTCTGATGCAGTTGTTTGAAAACCAAGGCTCATCAGCCTCAGCCTTGATTTTACAGTCAGTTATTGAAAGATGATATAAAAATGGAGGAAAGAAGTAGCTACTACTTGAAGGCACTGGTCCACTACTTAGCTCAGAGTTCGGCTACTGATGTAGTGTTGCCAATGACCTCTTGGGTTGTAATGGCAAAGGCTCTGCAAAATCATGTCTGTCAACTTGAGATAAAGCTTCTTTCTTACAGAAGTCAAAATGAGCTAACAGTGATTTTATATCCTGGGGACAAGTCTTCAGTGCCCTGACAACAGCCTTGGAATAAATCATCAGCCTTCCACTTCAACATCAAACACTTTTGATTGAAAAGCCTTCTTTAAAACTACGCTGTAAAATACAGATTTTTGCACAGACAGCTGTGCACAGACATCTACCTCTTCCCCAAAAGCTGTAAACATGACTCAAAAGCGTGAAGCAAAACCGACAGCCAGGAGTGAATGGAGCTCCAGTGTTCCTCCCTGATGGAATCATGAAGAGTGAGAGCCCTACCTCAGATAGGGCTAATTCCGTGTCAGTGATGCAGCTATTATTTGTTTTAGGTAAGTAAACCTAGCACTGTACAACACACATTAAAAAACACCTGTAAGTGTTGATGTAGAGATTTACATTTCCAGCACAGAAGGAATTTAAGCCCATAGTTCAAACTCCCACTTTGGACTTTGGTCAGAGGAAATGTTATGTTTAAATACTTCTCAAAATACAATGCAGTACTGCCACAGGTGAATCACTAGTTATAGTAGGTATACTAGCCATATTTATCATAAGGATGAGTGTTACATATGAAAGGATTTTTAAACATTTTTCGCTGGCTGTGAAATTTGAAAAGATTGTTGTTCTTGGTGTAACAAACACTATTCTGTAACAACAACATTTTAGTGGCCAGCCTAAGAGAAACCTGGTGAAAAACCACATAAGAAAACTAAAAAAAAAAAAAAAACCAAACAAAAAACAAGCTGTGCATCAAACTACTAAAAAAATTCCTTAAGAGTTCAAAGCCTTCATTCTCCCATCACTTAACTGGAAGTCTCCTGAAGACTGACAAAACCAGCACGAAGGAGGTCAGATGTATCTACAGCTGTCATCACGAGCATATGCTTGCTGACCAAAATCTTAATGTAAAGTTTCTGGCTTTGCAATTACAAGTTAAGAGGTCTCAAGCTCTTCATTCTGTAGACTGGGATTAATAAGACTTCTCTATTTCATTCTTTCAAGTTATGTGGGCCTCTGGCATAGAGGAATTTAATTTATGAACCAAAAGAAAAGAGGACTGACATGATCAGCCCTCCTGTAAAACTGAGGAGGCTCTGCATTTCTTGTAAAGAATAGCAGCTATATCTGCAGCTTTGAGGCAGTGTGTCTCACAGGAGTTAGAAGTAGGCTGCTTGCAGCCTTGCTCAGGCACTCCTAAAGAACCTCAGGACACTGCATCGTAGAAGCTGTTGACTGATTTACAGTTGACTGAAAGACAGTTGTTACTGTGGTTCTTTGTTGCTCTTGCAGCTTGTTGAAGGTATCAAAAACAATCAGTCATTGCTAACCTAAAAATTAAATTCATATCCTAGCAAAATCCAGTAACCAACCCATTTTTCTTTCTACTGGGCAAAGGTCTGAAATCCTGGCTTAATTTCTGCACTTTTCTCAGTAAGTTTTGCTCAGTTAGGAAAGACCATGCTTAGCTCTCAATATATGCAAATATTTTTATTTCACTATGGGATTTAAAATCTTTGTCTCTCACTACATAGTTCATACTGTTACTTTTTTTCATGTTTCAACCAGGTGCCTACTGCTGTAGAACATAAGTTCTTAACTAGCAGTAGTGAAGACAGAGGCCAGTATCTACAAATCACTTTCCTAAGTGAATACAGAAGCCACCTGAGACACAGAAAATGATGCAAAATTGCATTATGGGACTTCTTAAAGTGACTACCAAAGTGGTCAAAAATATGAGTTAGAAGCACAAATACCATTTATTTTTAATGTAATGCAACATTTTTACTGTAAATATATGAAGGAAGAGGGCTGTTCAGAAGCAAATAAATTTTCTTCCTCTTAGATTTCACCTCTCTAAAAAGTGCATCAAACTCTGAAGGGAGGCTGAAGGGAGAAAGTGGGAGGGGGAGAATGGAGAAGAACATTTGGAGCTGTAGCTTCCTATCTCATGGAGAAGAACAATTTATCAGAGCTGTGGAGCTGTCAGTACTTGACATGATAAGGAATAACACCAAGTGAGTAATGTTTCCTCCAAACCCAGCTCCTTTAATTACAAGCCGCTTCCTTGCAGAAGAGAGACAGAAGATGTAGAAACACCAATTTCATGCACTTGTGCCTGAATAATGTCTCCTTGCTGCCTTTTCCAGATGGCAACCTTTTCACTGGAGGAACTAATGATGTGGGCATATTTAGGGAAAAACCAATAACGGAGTCTTTAACCTTCAACAGCAAAAAGCATGTTGTACAAAATGTTCCTTGGGATACATTTACAAATATCAATTACATTGCTCACTGAGGTGTAATCAGCTGTAATAATCAAAATTAATTTTAAAAAATAATTAAACAGACCCCAGGGCAAATAGTCGACGCTCTTGTAGTATGACATCATGGTATACATATGTACCTGGGAAGAACTTGCTCCCTCTGTAAGCAGCAAAGTGATTTTAAGGAATGAGAAGGATTCTGTGGCATGCTGAGAAAACACTTGCAGCTCAGTAAGGTACCACCAGACACATTAGGTGTGTGTCATAGTCTTCCTGGCCAGCACACCTGGAAGTGAACCAGGCATCGCTGAGTGTAAAGCTGCAATCTGCTATAGCTTGAGCTAGAGGGTTAAGTATTACTAAAGGGATGCTATAATACACAGTGTCTTCTCAGCGGGAGAAAAAAGACCTTAATATGTTGAGCACTGCAACAACACAAGCTTGGTTTAAAGCTCTGAATATTCTATCAATGCATTGCTGCCCTACCCTATAGCTAGTTAGCCTAGTTCTAACACACAAGTAACATCTATTTGGTGCTTTTTGTTCTATTTTTTACAAATGCCCAGCAAAAACATGGAAATGGCCCTTTCTGTCAGCAAAGAAGGAGCTCACAAATAGAAAAGACAGCTCATCTGCATTATTGACAGTATTACGCATACCCTCCAAATCCATCCCTGGATTATATAACACCTGTTTCTTTAGGAGCTAAACTAAAATTTGGACCTTTAATACTTCATATGGAGTAGAAAATGAAAGGACAGTGCTATGATAATACCTGATGCTTTCCGCTAATTCAGTGTCTGAAGGACAAGGTTTACATAAGTGATGCAAGTGAGAAGCAGCAGCAAAGCTGGCATCTCCTCACCTTGCTCTGCCCCAAGCAGAGCCCTGTAAGTACAAACATACATGAGCTGATTAGGTTTTTCCTTTGAAGTGCAATAATTGGGCCTTATGCAAAAAGCATGCATTATTACATTATATGTGAAGAGAAGTTCTTCAGCTCACTATTTCTTTGTGATTATTTATAGCAGCCTAGAAAAGGAACCTCAACTGCAATAGGTGTTTAGTTTACAATGGAACATGTCAATTAACAGACACACTCAGAAACCTCCCAAATCCAGACAAACTCTCCAGAGGCATATAAAAGGCAGACCAGTGGCCAAGCCAGAAAAGACAAAGTGTAAAATTTACCTCTGATTTGCATGTTATTTCCTTTGTGTTTCGGCCAGGCATGGACCTCATAGCTGAAGAGAGGCTTTCACTCCAGGAATTGTGCTTGTTCTGTAACAGGCCTGGCCCTGATTTATTTTGGAGAAGCTTCTTCTCAGATGCTGTAGGCCAGAGCAGACAAAAAAAGCTTGTAAGAATTAAAGCTGAGCCTGTCAGAAGATAGAGGGGTTGTAACCCCATTACAGAAGACAAAACAACATGGCAGTGCCTCACTCCAGATGACTGTTCTTCTATTTGTATGACAGTTGAACTAACACATACTTCTCAAGTTTTTATTTAAAAGCCTCACAGAGGTCTGCCATAGGTTGGTTTCATTACACAGACACAAACTTCGAATCACTGCAGCACTACATACATTTCAATGACCTTCTTCACTCAACTATCATTCCTTTTAAATTTTCCTATGGGATATGATTTAAGGAGATTTCTTTCTCTTGCAGCACAGGATGAGCCCTACAACATCACCAGGTGATCAGAGAAGGGCTGGTTATGACACAGAAAGCAATCCCAGTCCTGAATGAGAGAAACTGGCAATCTGCTTTATCTAGCAGGTGATGTGCAGGGGAAAGGTATAACTGAGGAACCGGCAGCTTTCCATCAGGCACTCTGTTTACTGCAATGTCTTTGCTTACTACAGTGAATATTCCATAAAAAAACCCAGAGACCTATCAAGTGCTGCCAAGCTTTTGTCATAATTTCTTCCCATAAAGGAGTGATCTCTGTTATCTTCATGTCCCTTTCTTTGTCATTCCCTTTTACAGAAAGATCCATCTTGTAAGCGTCCTCCAGAGCCTGCCGCCTCTGAGAAATGAGCAGCTTCCAGATGATTTCCACTGTTCTCAGAATCTCTTGATGGACTAGGAAACAAAAGAAACTATAAATGGAGAATCATTTTTTGTGTAAAGGGTCAAGCAACAGATAAAGCAAAACCATCTAATTTGGAACAGCACTGGTCCAGAGTAATTGCTAAAGTCAGTGGAGTTGTTCCTTTTTGTCTACTGCCTCTGCAGGTTCTAAGCCAGACTAGGTAGACAGACAGAAAACAGCAGGACATTTCTATACAATATTTTAACTCCCTGAAAGAAACAAGTAGGAGTGATAGATGAGTCGAATTGGTTTCTACCTTGGAAAACAATCTCATCAGAATTTTGATGATATTATCATATAGAGAATGCAGAAGCACATAAAGGACATTACTGTACATTGCCAAACATCATTAGACATAGTGGGGCGAAAGTAACCAAGTCATGAAACAATTTGACACAGCAGGAGGATACTGTACAAGGAAGTGCGGAGATGCTTAGCTGTATTTCCCTGCAAAACAGACTTGTTTCATCATAACCAAGCCAATATATATTTAAAAAACCCCCAAAAACAAAAAAAGAGCACTGCTCTGCCATAGGATTCAGCTGACAGCCCTCACACTGAATTCAACCCAAAATTTTCCCTGTGTTTCTCTTAAAAGAGCAAAATAGTTCTTCCTGTATATAAGACAGACACAAGCTCTGTATGGGTCTTGAAAAAAAAGAAATAGAGCTACAAATAGTATGTATCTGGCCACTGACTGGCCATGACATGGGGGAGAGATCTTCAAACTGGTATCCATTACTCCTGAGGATGTTGGGCATGACTTTTGAATAAAAAGGCACAACTTTCCTTTGTCTGTGCTGTGCCTGCAATGTCTATACACTGAAGAGGAAATAAGTAGCACTTGCACAAACTGCTCTGATAACTACTTAGGCCAGGCACTTTCCTGCTCTGTAAGCCAAAGGCAACATGTGGCATAAATTACCATCATCTGGAGTAGGCAGGCTGCCCTTTTCCTCTTCACTGGGTGCAAGGAAAATTTGGTGATAAGAAGCCAGCTTTGGTTTTGCATCCACTCCAAAACCTTCTGAACAGCTGTGACAAAGAGGTAAAAAAAGAGGGCAGGTGAGGAAACCAGACTTAGAGCAAACTGAGGACAGTGAAAAAGTACAGATTTTTCTATACATCCACTCATACTTGATTCATTTAGTAGATAAATATTTCCAGGCTTGAGGGCTTGCACCAATCACATAATAGCACAGAAATTACAGGAAGTGGGAACTAAACCACTGCTGGTCTGGTTTTCGAAGTCAAGGAGCAGTCACCAAGATCCTATAGGTCACTCTGCTGTACATGCCTTACCCCTGCACTTCTTCCTGCACTTGTATCTATCGTTCATCTCAATTAGATAAAACACAGGGCTGTACTGATGTAGGCAGTCTGCATCCAGCTTTCTTGCACCTCTCCACTGGGCATCTTGTATGTCTTGTAAGGCAAAGCTGTCATTTTTATGTCTGATTTTCTTTTAATTACCACAGTTCTGATTCTCTGGTTTTGCTCTGTTTGGCTTTTGGATAACACAAACACTTCTGTAATTAATTTTTTAAAAAATGTTTGTGTTCTTACTACATACAAGCAATCTTTACCCCATGTCAAGAGTTTTGGCCTGGAAATTGTTATCTGACTGGAATAAGAACAGTCAAGAGAAGACATCAGGAAGTGTGGCTCATTTCTCATGTGATACTCTATTAATGGATTCAATCCAAACCACCTAAGCAGTACAGAAGGCTTTCAATGAGATAAGAAACATCATTATAGTGAACAAACTACTGGCCTTTCATAAAACTAAGTTTCCAAAATAACTCCCCAGCTTATATTAGCAAGAGTACATCTGGTGTATCATCTGTAAGAACACCAAACAGAGCAGGTATGGATGTTCTAGCCCTACCCAAATCAATGGCAAAACTTCCAACTTCAGTACAACCCAGACTTTGCAGCTGAGATCCAAGTAACAATAACAGAAAGATTCACAAGATCCATGCACACTTTTATATATGTTTTAAATTCACCCACACACGAATAGCTGCTGAATCAGAAAAAACATCTCATTACATTAGCCCATGCAGATGTCTCAGATAATGGCCACCTGCATGCTTGTGGAGAGATTCTAGCCCACATCCCAGTAAGATTTCCAAATTCTCATTTTACTGATGGGCCTGTGAGCCAGCTCCACTGAAATCAGTTCAAGCTTGTTAATCCCAGTTACTACTCTGAAGTAGGCTGCTGGAAATGCTGTACCCAGCTCAATCTCAGCTTCTAGTGATTCCTTAAAATTGATATTACCTAAGTTCTGTGAAATTTCTCCCTCTGTACCCATTTCCATAGATACAGCACAGAGACGTAAACAAACATGAGATGAATATTTGTACCTGCCCGAGTTCAGTTGGCAAAGGCAGTACATTAGGCAGATGATAAAATTATTATTTGAGTTGTAAGTTGCAAAAATAATGTCCCAGTGCTCCTGCAGGACACTGAGAGTGTTCAGGACATTAAACTGTTCAGGCAGTGATTGTTGAGGTCTGGATAGGCAGTATAGGATGACTCTGTTTAAACAGCTGTACAGGGCACTGAGTAAAACTTCCTTTTGAGAAACCGAGCTTTCTAAGACCTGTGAAAACACAAAACAGCAGAGTACTTGGCTTGCTCAAAGAACTCTTTCCCCAAGGATCCACACCTCCCACTTAATTTAAGCTGTTGCAAACATATTTCAGCAGAGCTCCCCTGAACTACCTGTTAGATACAAATTCAATCTTTCTGTATTTCTGCTGAAATCCCCAGAATTGAGGAAGACATTAATTTACTCCTGTTCAGCAACATGTACATAGCCAATAGACAGTGGCACAAAAGAGTGTCACAATACTATCCCTTTATGCAGCACCATCTATCTCCATTATCATTATCATTTAGAGCTGTTATGTGCTCATGCAAGAAACCAGGAATAATAACAATCACCAAATGGATTACAGCTTTCTTCTTGAGAATTGCAGTGTCACAACCTCAATGTGAAACAGCATGTTACAAAATGTTGATAACAGTTGGGAAAAAAAAAAAAAAAGATGTGACTCACCCACATAATCTGTTTGGCAGTGAAGATCAGGATTTGCTTGGGGTCAGCAGCAAACATTCTGCTGTTCAGCTTCTCAACCAACTTCTGAACAAAATAAGCAATATTCATCATGGATACAGGTGCAGCTGATTCTGAAGTACCATGAGGATCGCTGCTCCCTGAAGAGGATACAAAAGGGTTGATTATTCCATAACAAGCGGAACCAAAAAAAATGTGAGATGTAAGGTTACCAGAGTTGAGAAGGAACAGTCTTATGCCATAATGTCTCAGAGCTGGGACATATCTAAGAAAACACTAGGTCTAACAGAAACACCTTACTCAGATTGAATATGACAGCTCCATCTTAAGGATGGAATCAATCTCACTAAAATATTGTAATGGACTAGTCCAACTAATGACTCAGAAAGGAGAGCAGCAAGAACTAAGTTACTTGAGTTGTTTCCAGAAGCACTCAAGGATAAACCTAGCTTTCTTTCTAAAAGTACTCTCTTTTTAATATTCAGAAGCTGTTCTCAAAAAGAGAGAAAAAAATTATAAAAAAACCCCTACCATAATTTATGCAAACTGGCCTACAGCAAGAGAGGATAGAATGTCCAAGCCTTCTGAGTTGAACTGTCCTTCTAGCTATTGTTCCCAAACCTTTCTAGCAATAACACCTACATGCTAAATATAAGCTAGTTAATGATCTGATTCTCACCACTCACCTCTTGGTCTTGTTTTCCCCTCGCCTTGGCTGGTAACATGGAAGACATCCATAGCAGACAGCAAAACTTTTGTCTGAAAATGTCTCTTCTGCTCACTGGTGGCATCTTCTGGAGAAGCCTGTATAGTGACAGTATACCTATTAGTACAGCAGGAAAATAGACAGGAAATCAGACTCAAATTCACTTTCAGCAAGAGTGCATGTGTGGACAGCTACTGAACAACAGATGAGATAGCAGAAATTCATACTCTAGTTGGAAAAACAGGAAATCTCACATAGGACTACACCATCAAGCTGATAGTGCATCAGTTGCCCTTTGCACACTGAACAGAAACAAAGTTCTGTAAAGGGTCATAATGTAGGTTCAAAGGTGGTTCCCAAGAGGTCTTGTCCTCAGAGACCTTCAGTTCCATTAGCAGGCTCAGGATTCAGATAGTGAGAAAGCCATACTCTGTTTTAACTGTGCCAAACCTTAGGATATTACTGTATAAGCCTTTAGGGAACTGTTGCTCCACAAGATGATTTAACTCATGACAATTGCAGTCAAGCTTATGTTCATTACTATTTGTATTACTAAGCTAAGTCTACACCAGAATGCACATCTGGGATAACTGGATTATTGACAATTTGGAGCTGAAGCCTAAATTTTTCATTTTCCCTTTCTTCAGTCTACTTCAACTTTTTCGAGTGCTTTGAGTTGTTGAAATCCATAATCTGGACTCAGCTACTACAGCTTGTATTGATCTGTACCTAAAGTGGAGACAGAGTTTTTCCTTTCATCCCTGTTAGCACTTTTTTAACTAGGCCACTAGCAGGATATATCCTGTCCTTTCACCCCCAGTGCAAGGTAGAGCAGCAATGCCTGATGATATGAGAAACCTCAAGAAGCAGCTCCAGTGGATGCCCTTGTTTGTTTGCTGGGATGTTGAGAAGACTATCCATCAGGAGGACTCGCACAAAATCCCACACTTGTTTTTTGGCAGGATGTGGTAGGAGTGGGAGAGAGGAGGCATCAACACAGCCTTTCCCTTCAGCAATGGCTGGACCATCAGGAGCCAAAAGGCCTTCAGATCCTCCCTGTGAAAGTAGACAGCAATACATCTAACTCAGAGTCTTGTTTAAATTGATTTTTTTTTTTCTCCTAATGACCTATCTCCGATCTGAAGGGCTTGTGCTGGCTCATATACACATACCTCGGGTGGTCCTGAATGAAAAGCAACCATAGCCAAAGTTTTCAGGAAGTCAGGACAGTGCCACACAGGGTCCTGAGTATAACTGTGATAGATCAAGCACAGAAATTGGATAACACTCCCTGGATAGGCAATCTTCCAGGAGGCTTCTGCATCTGCAATAGGCTGAATACAAACAAATATGCATCTGGTCAAGGCAGCATTCTTCTCTGAAGCAAATATGACATGGAGAAATCAGGCAAAGCACAGGTAGTCAACTCCCACCTTGCAGACTGAAGATACACCCAACCCGAAGAAGACATATCCTCATCATCAAGAATGAAAAAAAATTAGTACTGCTGTGGGTAAGATCAGTCTCTGTATTCGGAAGTTCTTAAACATGAGCCCATCACATCGTCTGCTACATAACCAAGGCAATAGCAGTTCTAACCCTCCAAAGTCTGCGCTCACTGTTATGTTAAGTACTGCCCTGTGAGGGCAGAGGAGGTCTGGGGATCACAGGTAAAGGCTGCCACTGGCATCTGTCACGCTTGGGCAGTTTATTCTGCCATTCACAGGGCACTGTCCATGCAACAAAACATTTACCTTGTCCACAGTGACTCTAACCATTTCCAGCAGTAAAACAGCTGCCTCTGCACACAATCCAATTTTGAGGACATTCTCTGTAAGGTGGTGCTGCAAGATCCACTGCAACATAGACTCAAGATCTTTCTACATAGGGAGATATTTAAGAGATGGGAATTATATACAACACATCAAGAACAAAGCCTGCTCTCCACATCAGAAAAAACCAATACATCTTCACCTCCAGCAGCTCCTCCCTCTTCTATTAAATGTGTAACATTAACACGTGCATGAACAATTTTGTTTCGAACACAAATTTTCTTAAATCAAAGTTAATTTTTCAAATATGAATGACTAATTTTTATTATCACAGAAACCAAGTACAATTAACTTGCCTGAGAATTCTCTCATGAAATAGGTCATAAAATGCCAAAGTAGTAAAGCAATATCAGCTTCAGGTGCTTGTCTGCTATTTTTTTCATACCTTGACTGCTTCAGGTGGTTCAGACTGTGGAGTTGCCAAAAAGAGCTCTGCCACAAGAAGGTAGATCTCAGGGATGTGGACATGATCACTCAGACATCTTTGCAACACAGAAAACCCAAAAATCAAGAAGTAGCCATTGTCAGGCACTGGAGGATGAGTTTTTAAATTATCTTTAAAGGAAAAGAAAAGGAAAGTATCTAAAAATAAATGTCATATCAGAGGAAGGATTACTGACAGAACTTTACCCTCATTTTTCTCTGTCCCAGGCCACTCAGTAGTCTGCTAGGCTGAAATATCAACAGTTTAAAAAACTTCCTCAGATGAACAGATAACAATTTTTCCCACTATCACTCTTGTTACAGGAGATTCTCCTTAATTATTCTTCCTTTCTCCTCCCTTTCTCAGAACCACAGGTCTAATTATCAAAAAGCAAGCTGAACAAATCTTAAAGAAACAGAAAGTTTCAGATGAAAGCTGACATTGGAACACCTCACAGGCTTATCAACTAGTCTGATTTTGTGCAACTCAAAACGGCCCATCTCCCTGAAAGTGTTAATCAGAATTGCTAATTATTGTGCAAGGGAGAAGCAATACTTTCCAGTCTTCAGCACAGAAGAAGAGGAGTAGAGGAACAAGATTGCCCTAGAAAGTAATTTCAATTCTTGGTCTGCTGAGATCAGTGGGAATTCTCCTATCATGTACTTCAGTGATCTATCACTGGATCAAGGCAGTGTTTGGGAACATTAAACCAATACATACCCATTAGAATACTCAACCCTGCAGAGCTGTTTTCCAGCCAGCGCCCAGCCACTATCCCCTCCTTGAATTTGTTCAGCAGCAAACGATTGTGGAGGAAGCACAGAAGCAGCTTGATTCCTAGCACGACTGTGCTAGAGTGCATGTAGCTCTGTGTGAACAGCAGAAACCAGTCTGGCCCCAGTGCCAAAAATGTCTTTTCTTTTTCCCTAGGACAAATAGATAAATGAAAATACATGAAAGGAGACATGTTGAAAGACAGAGAGGAGATACTATTTAAAATTATCTCTAAGTGATTTAGAAGCTCAATTTTCTCTAGAAAAAGTCTGATTAAAGGCGTACCACAACACAGAATCACGAAGATTTAACAGCAGACTCATCCACACAGCTGAAGACACTTAATTCCTGCTAAATCCAACCTTACATTACTGTCAGACAAAAAAAGTTTACTAATATGAATCTCCTTCTGCGAATGTGTATCAATAAGCGAGGCAAACTACATCACAGACTAGATCTTTTAACCTAAGAAATTCAAAATTGCCATTTAAATTTTGAAGTCCAGGATGTGTTTTCTAATGAAAATGCACAGTTAAAGGACCCAGCACTATAAAATCTTCCTATCAGCTATAAAAGGTAGAACTGTAGTAAGTGCATGCTCATGGTTTTGCTAGAGAGGTGCAAGTAATCCCACATTAGATTGAGTTGATTTTCAAAGACAGCTGGGATTTGTTCAACCCTTGCAACACAGAAGAAACACCAATATCCAAGTTCCTCCTTCACAATATTTTCTGAAAATGTAAAACTTTTTCCAAAATGGGTATCAGATGTGTGATCAGACCACAGAGGTGAATGCCAGATAAATCGCTGACAAAAAAGTAGCTCTGAATCCAGTCTGGTCTTACTTACTATTTTGTTAAGATTCAAATATTATTAGTATGTTTAGTCCTGGTCAAGCACCAGCAAGAAGAAAAATCCAGAAGACAGAGACACTTGCCTATACCTTCCTGTTCCACTTACTCAGAGGACAGATGAAGTTTGTCTGAGCACATTACATCTAACAGCATCTTCAGTAACTGGTTTCGAAGCCAGATTGTCTTTCCAGATGTTTGTCTTAAGGCTACAAATATCAGAAAGTAATAAAGAGTAATGAAGAGACAAAACACATGTTCCATTGCTGTGATGAGCAACTTTTTTTGCACAAATGAATCCAGTAGAAATACTTATATCAGGTTTTTTGTAGAGTAAAAAGATGCAGACATCAAATCTTAGACATAAGAGTTCCTGCTAACATCAGAAACAACCAGTGCTTACATTGTCAAAGTCTTCTCTTTAGAGTTATTTAAAACTCATTCAAACTTCATGTTTAACAGGAAGCAATCTCAGGTTAACTAGAGAGGGAAATGTAAACAGGCAATCTGACTTGTATTGCCTACTGTGATATCTAGATATAAAACCTACAGTTATCAGCACCTCCTTAATATGATCTAATTTAGAAGTGCAATAACCAATACAGCCTCAACTGAAACATCACAGTGAAAAAGCCAGATGACTGGATGTTCCCTCATATGAACGTGACATAAATATGTGGATACTTTAAAAGGTGCAGAGCTACAATTATTTCCTACAACTCTAAGTGTAGCAAAGTATTCATAGAAAATCTAGGATGCCCAGTGAAACTTTATTCCTTGTAACAGCCCAGTAGGTTAGTTCGGTGGCAATTTCCATTTAATGTCCTTCCTCTCTGTTTATATCTGAAATCCAGCATTGTGTAGGCTCTGGACAATGCAGCCAAAGTACTGTTGGCCTGTTAGCAGAGATGAGGGCAAAAGGGTCACCTCAGTGTAGCCTGTCCCTTTCCATATGAAGGCATTTTAATTGTGGCTCTTCCTGCCACAGGAGGCAGAAGCACTACATTGCATTTATGGATCATTAGGCCCTGGGGAAGCAGGGAAGTTCTGCAGCCATCTATGACAACACAAGCTAGGTAAGGTAGCTCCCTACCTTCACTGGGCATCTCAGCCACACTATCCAGGAAAAGCTGATTTTCATCCACAGAAGAAGGTTTCAAGGTGTAAACAAGGAACAATCCAATTCTTGCAGAGAAAGAGGAAAGCAAAAAGAGAATAATTTAATTACTTGGAGATTACATGCAGATCTCAATAGTCATTAATGATGACTGTTAACAACCATTGGAAATTCTAGTTGCTGCAGAAATAGGAATGAAAAGTTCATAAACTAGAAAGAAAATTAAAGGGTCATCTACCTACAAATCCAACATGGAAGCAAAAATGGAAACATTTTCTATATCTGTTTTAAAGGTCTTTCACCATGAGGAAAGCAATATGAGTTAAGCACTCTGTTCATACAAAAGATTCTGAACTGCCTGTGGCATTCAGTTGTCACTATTATCATCACTTGGTTTCCAAGCAAATAGAGGAGAGCAAAGAAACCTTAGCAGGTGCTCAGGGAGGAGGTCTGGCAACCTCTTTTCAGCTGTAGTTTGCTTTAACATACTACCTGGTTCTAAGGATAAAAAGATTAATGTGATATACACACTTAGTGAAAGTGCATGACCTCCTCCTGCCCACAAGAAGGGCATTTCTTAAGGGGTCAGAACACTAGTTCTACAGAAATGGTCCACACAGCAGTTCCCATTAGATCTGTCAAAAGTTTGGGACCAGCAGAAACTCCAGCATCCTTCTCAGTGCTCAGTGCAGCTGAGAACCTGAGTCTGCTATCCTGGAGTTAGAAGGGTAGGGATTGTCTCTGTCCACTCGCTCAGCACTCATGGGCCTGACAACCAAGCAAATTACCACGGAATAACAAATTATGGTATTTTAAGAAAAATGTTAATTCACATTCCTTACAACATGGCAAATTTGGTGTACTAAGTCCACGACTTTCACCTGTATGAAAAAATATGCCAACTCATACAAGCCCAGGGTAGGAACATACATGCAGGTAACATACATCCAGGAACATATATCCACAAAAGAGATGGCAAGCAGTAAGTTCACATTCTAGCTTACTCCACACTGAACTATTTGAGATACTCTTCAACAGAGCACAAGGCTCATTGCAGAGACCACAGGTTTGACATGAAACTCTGTTTCTACATTTTATTAAACACAGAGCTTTAGGAACAGAGTTGCCATCAGTGGAGTGCATTTCCCTGGAATTAGGTGGCTGTAGACAGCACTATGTGGACTTTCCTCAATTCATTGGCTACAGGCTAGGCAATTAGACTGGGAATGTAAAATGAAGCAGCGAAGAATTTGCATTCTTTGCTTTGTGAAATCCTGATCAACAAAACAGATAGAAATTCAAGAACAAAAAGGATTTTTGCTGGGACATAAACCAACCCAGCAGGATTAGGTACGTAGTTCGCTGGAGCCAAGGTCTAGTACTATAATGATACTTTAGGGGCAAGGCTTTAATTAAACCAAATATTAAGAACAGACTTTGAGTAGTCCCAGTCAAACCTGCAGAATTGTTTGTGCCACCATTGTAAGGGTCATCACCCATCATCTTCACACAAACATAAGGTTGAACTGATTGAAGGCATGAAAAAGTTTTTCATCAGTGGGGATCCTGCAGATGCCAAAGATCTGGAGTTCCACGAAACATGAGGTGAGGGAAGCTCTACTATCAAGCTCTCTCCAGTACCAGAAGGAGTATGGCTAATCTGCAATCTGAGGAAAAGCTATAGACTTGAAGGTTACCTGAGAATATCCCGTGTATTAAAGTATCCTTGCAACAGATGGAAGAGAATAGTGCAGGCCACAGTGATCTTGGAGTTACTTATTTCAGGATCATTGAAAAGGAAAACAATCTTGGGCACCATTTGCACCTGGTAGGCAACTGCAACATTCTGACGTCCATCTCTGTAAAAAAGCAGAGGGACTATTAAAGTTTTTACTGGAAAGAACCACATTTGCTGAGTTTCAGTTAAAAGGATTCTCAGGTTGCACTGATACTTTGCACCTTTGGCTTCTAATGTTGCCTTGACAACATTTCAAACACTGCCAGACAAATTGAACATGTGTCAGTGATGGAAATCAGAAGACTACTTTGTGTGCTCTACCTTCTCCTCTGCCCTCTCCCCCAGAAACTGCTGCATTTCAAGGAGCTCAAAGAAAATTTTATTGAATTTGCAAGCAGTGAGTTGGTGGTAATAAATGCTATTCCTGTAAAACTCAGCAAGGGACACCCCACAGCTCTGCATAGAGCTCTCTGCTGCCAAAACGCAGGAATCCAGCTTTATTCAGCCCCTCTGCCATGCTGTATCTCTTTAGATACATTTAACTCTAGTCCAGATGATTAAGAAAGCATACTGTTATAAAAAGTCTTCCTGGGTTATGTTTTGGTTTTAAACACAACTTCTATTACATATTCGTAAAAACTGTTTCATACTCAATTCAAACATTAATTTTTCCCTCCCTAGCAGACGTTTAAACTTTCATTGTACAGCAGTGGTTCCACGTGAACCAGATCACCAGGTGTCTTTGCCCAGTCTCGCCCCAAAGTCATATCAGGAGCTGGTCAAATCACTAACTCCAGGCTTGAAAGAGAAATACAGAAATGATTCACTCCCAGAGTCCACTGATTCCAACAAGGATTGGACCCTTCATAGGCATCTCACAGTTCCAGCTTCAGGTTACAGATTGAGTTTGTCCCACAGCTTTCTGATTCAAACACTAGTGTGTATACCTGGAGGACTGCAAGATCTCCACAAGATGGGAAAGAAGAGCAAGGTCGAGATTTTCTGGTGCTTTCATCCAAAGCTGAAAGACAAAGGAAAGCAGAGGTTTTACTGCTCTGATGAGCTGAGAGGACAGGACCTGTGGCAGGGAAACAATTAAAAGTAGTTCAAGGAGGATAACATCATAACTCTCAGTGTTTCTGCAGCACAACCTGTGGGCACTGGGAAATCCCTGCTAGCGTGGGGAGTTGTTTCTCCAGAGCTAGGCCCTGAGGAGGAGGCCCT
Source organism: Cephalopterus ornatus (assembly GCA_013396775.1). Lineage (NCBI taxonomy): Eukaryota > Metazoa > Chordata > Aves > Passeriformes > Cotingidae > Cephalopterus > Cephalopterus ornatus. The sequence goes on along the minus strand of VZRE01010263.1, from coordinate 678,478 downwards.
CTGGGAGTGTTCCTGCAGACCTGGGAAGCTGCCATCTCCCCAGGTGAGCCACAGTGTGGAAAAGCCCAACACACAACCCTATCCCAAATATTGGATGCAGGAGGTGCTACGAACAAACCAAACCTCATACTATAAAGTATATACACACATCTTTAAAACAGCCAAACCCACAAAGCAATATCAACAGTTTTACCTCAAAGTTGCAGAGAACATACTGGAATGCACTATAATTCTTGACAACTGAAGACTCGAAGCCAAGCTCAGCTGTGCCCACTAGGGAGAACATTAACTGTAAAATCCTGTTGTTTAACAGCTTTGTCTTCCTTTTCAATAGATAGGTCAGCAACTGAAAAAGGAAGACTGAATAAGTATCTGCTGAGTATAATTCTGTATTTATAAACTAATAAAACACTATTTTCTAATTCAAGGCACACACAGTTTGCTCAGTTGTATTAGACATACGTGCATACATTTTTCATAAGCATAATGAAGAAAGTGAAAATTTCTGTCTACACACGAAATTTTGTGCAGTAACAGAAAGGGTAAGTTTTTGAAGGAGCTCTGTGGCATTGAACAGGAACAAAATACACTCCATGTTATGTTGAATGGAATTTACAAAAAGGAACATACAAATATAACTGTAAATAACCAATGTAGGTTTCTGATGCTGTTCTTCATAGATGTCTTCTTAGTTGCTTGCAAATGGTGTTGACTTAAAAAATATTAATTAATGTTCACCTCTCCAAATTAAAGACATTTGTGAAACATTACCAGTTTCTCAAGTTCGCCTGCCTTTGATTATCTAATGATTCATAATACTGTGAAAAGAATGTTCAGAAAGCCACTACATTTTGAGCAGGTTGGGAGCAATAGACATTAATTTGAAAATACATATCAAAACACATTTATTAGTTTGCTGTTAAAAAAAAAAACTTCAAAGAAAAGCTTCAGACCTCCAAACAAAAGCAAAAGCACTCCATTGCAATATGATGATCTGTCACATGGAGAGAAGCACAAAGTCAAAAGGAAGTATAAAAAGCACAAAGGTGTATAAGTCAAAAGCTTATACACCAATGTAAAGGCTGCAATCACCTACAAGAAAGGATTGGGCAAGTAATATCTAGGTAGGATAAACATATTCATATGCATCATGAACAATTATGAACAATTTGGAATTTGGGAAAATGAAAAGTTTATAATAAATCATTCCTGACGCCCTAATGTTAAGGGTCTTGTTTGAAACCTTCTATGTTAGAGAGTCTTCCCTGTTCCATAAGAGTTCTCTGCTTAGCCTGCACAGCATGAAGTAAATGATACTGAACTGAAATTTCATACTTGAACCTCAATCCATTGAATATTATATACACAGATAGTTTACATACAACCAAAATCTTCAATTTCCACAGATTTCAGGCTTGAAAGACTAATTTGGGACAGACTTAATCAATGAAATTCAGACGGCACTTATTTCTATCAGCCCAATTCCTAATACACAGTGAAGATTGAGTCAAAGAAATCCATCGTCATCCCTACACTGGGCAGTCTGTAAAGAAGAATCTTAGGCTGTATGAGCCAAGGGGAAGAAAAAAACCTGTCTAAGAAATAGTCTTTTGTGGGAGGGATCAAGTGTGTAGGTAAAAGGTGAAGGGTGGGTCAGTTACAGATCTGCTGCACTGGCTTATTTAGTTTATTAGATCATGTCTGACCAAGAGGCATCTGTCCTCACCTTGCCATCAGCAGATATATGTTATAGAGGATCCCACAGATTGTAAGCACAGGATACAGAGCACTATCCTATCTCCCCTCTCAAAGATCTTATAAGTTAAGAAGTTCCAATCACAAGTGCCTATAGCCAGGGTATGATTGGTTCATTGCCATTGGTTTTGGCATAAAGTTCTCCACAGGAAGAACTATAACAAGAGTGAATGAACAAGGGTGTTTACCTGGTATCCATGCATGTGCCTCATCAGTTTTTCACTCAGTGGGCTACTGTTCAGGATGGAGTTCAGGACTTTGACAGCTGCATACATGGTGTGGTCATCACGGGCCATAGCAATGAGACCCAGGAGAATGGCAGGGCCTCCAATAAAGTTCAGGCTGGTAGCTGCTGGAGAGGACTGGAACACTCTTACCCCTAGGAAATTGCAGTGTTACTCTACCAGGAAATTACATGGACTAAATATGTTCTTTGACAGAGAAAAGCTTCACTCTTAAAAAATATTAAACATTAAGACATAGTGCATTTACCATATTGGCCCACAGCAACTGACCCAATAGTCCGCAAGGAACCCGAGAGGTGTCCAGCAATATTCTTAGCTAGGAATATTGGAGTTGAACTGTCTCGAGAATTAATCCCAATCTAAAACAGATAAAAGACATTCTAAGAAAAACCTTGGTAGTACTGGAGAGACAAAAAGCAACAAATGCATGCTTTAATACTTTAGATTATTTTATTACTTTTAGCCTATGAAAGCCATCTTTCTTTTTGTTACAAGTTGATTGATTGATTGATTAGGGCAAAGATTCACCCACATACATTATCCCACAACCCCATTACTTTCACATGTTAGTAGACCTGGCATTAGCAAGAATGATAGAATAGCATGTGAAAAGTCCTTGTGAAGGCATTAAGAAAACACAGACTGAAACAAATTATCCTAAGACCTAAAAACTATGGCTTCTGTTCCGTTTCAAGAAATGCCTTTAACATTGTGTTCAGACTGTCCAATCTATTCCACTCCACAGATGAAAATTAACCCCATGACTAGAATGAAGTTAAGGAATGGGAAAAGAAGCTTGAAAAAAAATCACTGAAGGTACACAACTAAGACAAAGTCACAAAATTTGCTCTAGGTAACTGCTCAGAAACAAGAGAAAACTTGTTTGAGACAAGGGAAATTTGTGACCTCTTTGGCAATGAGTCGGCCATCCACTTCATTGTAGGAGCTCTTTATATCTTGAATTGTAGTGAGAGTTGAGCACACGGCATTGATTCCAAAAGAAATCTTCTCTTCTGCCACCAGAGGTGCAGTATTATGATCGCTGTTCTGGTCCTCACCTAAAACAAGACAGACTATGAATGTCTGAAGAAACTTTGTATTAGTTCATATTCCACATGAAGAATGAGAAAATGCCCCAAGACTGTGTCACCTATTTCCCTTCCAGCAGGACATGGTCTTATGGCTAATCCTCTTCACAACTGCTGCTGATTAGTGAGAAGCAATGAAGTGAGACAGGACACAACACTGCTGAAACAATTCACACTGGTGTTTGTAACAAGGTCATAAATCCATTTTAAGGAATAAAACATAGTATTTTGGGGCATTGTGCTGAAGCTTTCTTAAGTCAAATTTTCCATTTGACAAGTTCCTTTAGGTCTTTTGATGAAATAGGGAGACTGGGGGAAGAGTGAGGTCATTTTACGATTATGATATCACATCTTTTATGTTGCTCTGTGATTTCCCTGGATCAGGGCATCTCTGGAATCAGATTGCCACAATCCATGTGTGCAGAACTGTGCAGAGAACAAGCACCTCAGACTTCATAAAGACTCAGTGCTTCAAAAATCAAATCCTTCTGACTTCTATTGGTAATGTTTTCATTTTAGAGTTATACTTTGATATAATTTCGCTTTCAACAACCCCCTGCCATGCTTGACTTGCAGATTTTTTGTGTGTAGATAGACAGCATTTTGAAGGAGTACTTTTGGATAGTCTTCCCTTTGTTTTAGGCTGGAGCATCACCAGGTAAGATTATTCTGCTCTTTTCACATGAGAAATGACCATCCCATGTCATCCCAAGCTCTAGTACTGAGGTGAATGCACTCCTTGTTGAACAAACAGTAATCAATAACTGAAATGTTTTGTCTGCCTGTTTAATAATTGGAGCTAACAAGTATACTTTAGCTAAAAAGCCTCTTCATTAAGTGGAATATGACTTATTCGCCTACCCCTCTCTCCCCTTTGTGCTCTCTTTCTGCAACTCTGCCGGCATTTGAAATTAAACTTGATACTTCTTTTTCTGCTGTGGGGGGTTTTTTGTTTGTTTGTTTGTTTGTTTGTTTTTTCTGTAGCACTGTAAATGCAGAATGTCTCAGTTAAAGCTACTGTTTTAACTTTTGTCCAACAGAAATCGCAATCTTGCAACTCAGGACATCCCTCTTTACTCTTCATCTCTTTCCGCTGCTTGATTCCTGCGCTTCTTTTTCTGCCCCATTCACAGTACGTTACAAGGTCCTCATGTATCTTGCTACAATCTTGTACAACAGTCAGTAATGCAGTTTTTCAGGCTTTTAGAGTGAACTCTAGATGCAGTTGGAACACTAACAGCACATTGTAAGAATAAAAAGAGCATTCCCCTGGAAGACAAATAGTGATGGATATAAGAATGATCACATACCTTGAAGCTGTACTGCTTGGAAATTGCTACAGTACTGCGGGCCAAGCTTAATAATCATCTCCATGGTTTCCACAGAAATGGCTTCTTCAAACAAGTATGTAGGGCCAAGGCGCCAGGTCAAGGAGGACTTCTGTTTCCAAATTCGAGGAGTAGCTATGTACCCATAGACATCGATAAAGGAAGAGGGTTCCATGGAAATGCAGCTACCTGGTAAGGGCTGGAGATACTGCATCTGCAAAAGGGAAAGAATTCACTGAGAGGACCCCAATGCACTCAGGGTGCCTTAGGGTCCTGTCCCTGTAAGGTACTGCCTGTCGCCTCTTTGCTCACTGAAGTCTCAGTCAGCTGTGCAACACAATTATCACCTACTGCTTAGAAACTGGACTTTGAGAAGTATCATAAACATAAGAATTTTGGAATGTTTAAGCTTAATTTTTGTTCAAAAACACAGTCAAAATAATTTCAGGTATTGGCAAAGAAAATCCCTGTCTTGACCCCAGACTTATTTTTCCTGTTCTAAACTTCATAGCTCAGACTGTGACTTTCCTTACAGAAAGACAAGTTACAGATAGCACTTGTACTGGCACTTAGAGAATAAACAGTTTTTGAAGAGTGTAGAGTGTCTAAGTGCACCAGTTAGCTTCAGTGAAGCTAACATTGTTTAGGAAATAAGGCCATTCATTTTCGGTATCAAAATAAGGATTTGGCCTCCTAAATTGCGTATATTATTTTATTTAAATGTAGACAGCTCTAATAGTAAGTAGTTGGAATTTCTTGGTAGAGAGAAACTATATTGTACTTTAGGGCTTAGCCCTGCCTTTAACAATTAGCTGTTAGCATGAGTGACTCCTAGAATTTACTGATTTCTGACTAATGAGATGTAGAGGACAGGGCTGGTCAATATTAGGATTTAGGATTTGAGTGAACACTTGAGTGAACAAATATTAGACTGGATGCAACACAATAACAGCCACCCCCAGCTCTACCAACCAAAAAATAGCCTTTGGTATTGTTAACAACCTTTGTGAATTTCTAATTTCTTAGACAATCCTTTCTTCACTGTACATATAAAGATGAAGACTTGCATCATGTCAGAGACCCCAGAACTGGGACAATTTTTTATTTACAAAAAGCTTTTTTTATTTATATGAGCTGTTTCACTGTATGTTAAACACGATTGCTATGAATTCTTTAATCCATTTCAATGTTTAGGCCTAGTTTTATTGATGAATTTCAGTCTCATTTGAAGGAAGGCAAATTAAATTAAATTTTCATTCTTGAAATGGATATATGTCCCAAAAGGCACTTACAAGACAGATCATTTTTCTCAAATATGAGAAAGAGAATATTTGGAATTAAACAGGTTGCTTTTACAAGGGAAGTGTAATACACATAAGTGAGTTTTGCATGTGTTGAGTCAATTGAAATATGGGAACAAGAAGGAAGAGACCAAGGTTACAAGTTTCAATTAATAAAAGGATGCTATTCAAAAACAAACCCCAAAAAACACCACACCCACCACAGCTGCAATAGAAATAGGCTGCATTTTCAACACTGCCAGCCTCCAGCATTCAAAATCCAAAAATCAGATCTCTGAAATAATTTGAGATTAACTTCAAAACCAGGAGCATGATGATGTTGATAATATAAACCAGGGGCTATTCTCATTTATCTGGTAGATTATGAACTCTTCAGGTGCATTTGGATTGCTTTCTCATGATATTCCATGCAACCTGAGAACTGACTGCTATGCAACAAGATCACAAAAAATGGCACCTTAGGGGAAATACCAATACACAACATTTGCGATTAACTCGTGAGATGATATAATCTCACACACCAAATAACTAACTCAGAGGAACATCTACCTGTTCCTGAATGCTTAGTGTGCTAAGGCTAAGTAAAAAGGCCACTGACTCATCAGTTGATTGTTCAATGGGTGTAACAGGAAGAGAACAGCTTGAAACATGACCATGTAAAATGCTTGAGGAAATTCCTCCCATCTTTGGATTCTTGCAAAGAGCTGGCCAGTCACAGAAGCTTATTTGTCTGTGACCTTTCCACTTTTCTAGGCCTTTCTTCAAAAGAAAAAAGGAGATTCCCTAGATAACTTATCACCTTTGCAGGTTTTATACTAAATCCAAGGCGCCTTCAGTTTAGGGTTCTTTGATCACACTTTAATGTGATGCACTTTTTATTGCTGGCAACCTCTGAAAATCTTGAGTTTAAATTGATAGGTCCTCCAAATCACTAGTGAAGTCAGAAAATTTTGGCCTAAGGGTACAACTGAATTTCAGCAGCATAACCCTGAGCTACCTGCAACCAAGGTAACGCCAGCTCTCAGAGGAGCATCACCACTCAAAATTGCCCTGGTTATCCACATGCTGAGAGGGAAGGAGGGTACTAGTTAAAAGCAGCAGTATAAGGTGAAAACATACTTCTAAAAAGCAGCACAAATATACCCTGTTTTGTATGAATTTCTGACTCCACTGATGCTTAGCACAGTGGTACATGTTATATATGCAAATCACAATGCTTTGAGTTTCTCAGATCAATACTGAAAATTATAGATGCATTGGGAGATGAGAATGAAAAGCAATGCAAAGCAAATGTCAGGCATGAGATCTATGCAGAGAGCCTTTACCTTTGCAGAGCCAAGCATCTGACCATTTATATAAGCTGACACTATGCAGGTCTTCTTTGTTTCCTTAGCAACTGTGACTGTGAGATGATGCCACTGACCAGTGACCATCAGTTTACCACAGCCAAACTGGACTTGCCCTGGAAATGGGGAGGGATTTAGGACCTCACCCTCAGGTTCCATAATATCTGTAACAGCAAAAATAGGGATAAATGAACAGAAAGTCTCCCACCTTCCCCTGCCTCTGGAACACAACTATCAAATGTGACAGAACGAACATGACTCTCTGTGGGTAGAGTATGATCTGGTGCTATTATGTTCAATGTTTTTAAAATGTTCCCTGAAGGTTTATTATTAGGACCTAAGACTTGCACAACACCTAAGATCCCTCCAGCATACAGTGTGCCATCCTCCCAAATAACACTTGCTAGCTGTCTCAATGCTGCAAAACTAGATTGAACTAGGACAAAGAGGTTCTCTAAGAGGAGAACCTCTCAGGATATTCATGGAGTTACCTGACACAGAAAGAAAAATCCCAGCAAATTCATGAGATGATAAAAATCTGTATATTAATTTGTAGTTTTTATGAAAAGAAGTGAGCTGGAATTTTTAACATCTAAGGCAATCAGAGCACTCATGCAATGCCAGCTGTGCATGAAAAAATCCCAGCTGCTATTCCCACTCCATTCCCAACCTCCTCTGGAATACTCCATCACATTTACATTTGAAGTATCTACTCTACTCAATAAGGAAAAAGGATTAAATACCAGTAGGGAAAAATACTAACAGGCTGGCATGGTAGAAAACATTCTGAAAGTGAGGAGAGGAAATGAGTTGTTTCATTAGGAAGCTGGATCACTCCCCAAATCCTCAGTCTTACTCTCCAAACCTGCCTAGTGTCACACAGAACAGGCAGGGACCAGCTGGTTCAAGCCCAGTCTCCACAACTGCAGACAACAATATAACTGACATTCAAAAGTTTTCCATAGAATATTGCAGGACATAAACTAATTCACAATATCTACAGCAAACTTAAAACTGAAACATGGCCAGGATTTACGATCACAACAGGCTGCAGGAGGAAAACTGAAGAGGTAAGTCTCATTAATATCCTGAATACTTCAAAGAAGAGGAAATTTGTTCATGAAAAATTCCAGATAATCAGAGGACACAGCACTGCAACTTGACTGAAAAGAGCCTTACCAAGTGGCTGGAATTCCACTTCTTCTGTGGAAATGACCAAAGAAAAGTCCTGTTGGAAGAAGCTTACAGAAAGGCAAACAAATTCTTGCTCTGTTCTTGACACGTGCCTCACAACTGTAAGGAAGCGGACTGGGTGACTGTTGTGCACCAACCCAAACTTGCTAATCAGAAACCAGCAGGAGAGTGTCAGGCCACCTGAGGGAGGGAACATTCTGGTGCCTGTAGACAGGGAACAAAAAGGCAGCAAGGAAGTTGTTTTCCTTGCGCAGCCATTAGCAAACTGCTTTCTGTTTCATTTGTAGTTCAAACCATGCAAGAACTGACATTAGATTATGAGGTTTAATTTCTGTTCTATTAGATTTCACTGCCTGTATTCAATATCATAGAGACTGCACATATGAGTTTGTGCATATGAATAAATAACCTAAAACTGGCTGATGAGAAATGACTACTAGAACTCCATTCTATGGAGCTCATCAATTAGGAACCACTGAGCCAGAAACAAGTTCTTAAATTTCACAAAAAAATCAGGAGGCAAAAGGTACAACCATTTCACAGTTCACCCAACAGAGGATTTTGATGTTTAGGAGAATCCCATTAAGTGACAGCTCCTATTGCTGCCATGGGAGACTACTCTAAAATCTGGTGGCTCTGATTTGTTAAGACTGTGTTCTTAGCAGCCTGCCTTAAATTTTTACTGCTAATGTTAATCTTAATATATCACACTATTAAGCTGCATCTGATACTGCATTTTGCTGAGCAGTTCGAGTTATACAGTTCAAGGCTGGTCTGGGACACAGAGAAATGTTCTGAAATGCACAGCTTATTTGCTGCCATTTCTTACAGCTGTTGAATGCTTTCAATGGGGCTGACAAGTCAGTGCTTCCAGGAAGCTATAGGTGAGTAACAGTGCTTACCCATGCCAATTCCTCCCGAGACAGATTGGTCTGCACTGGGTCCCATAACAGTGGCCAAGGTAGGGAGGTATAAACACCTGCAGAAGCAAGCACCCGTTCATCAAAAATGTAAAATCATCCCTGAAAGTCACCAGTCACTTAATACTGCAGAATCATGGTAGCAAGGCCGAGAGCAGACTATCAGCAATAACAAAATAGGTTGGCAACATTGCTGCAAGGAAGGCAGCAATAGGGCACGTAAATAGGTTAAGATGAAGAGCGAAGTAAATAGTTACTGTGTCCAGAGTAAGGGCTTGAAGACTGCAGAGCAGCTAAAGAAAAAAGCAACAGCAAACAATACCCATAGCCTTCCATGGACATGTCAAACTCCACAAATGATGGAGCCAAAGCAGTGCTGCGTAGCTGGAAGTTTCGAGGTGATGTCATGGAGATGAGACTCATTGCAGTCTGGAGTGCAAGTGCAGATCCCTTAGACACCCAAGGAGAGTCGCTGACAGGCACAACTGTCTGAGGATCAGTTTTATTGTCCACCGTGTCCTCTTCTGAACCTACAAGATCAATAGAGCACCTAACCAGATCAATGTCTGCAACATTTTTTCCAGTCACAGGTGTTGCCCATACTCTATTCATCACTGCTAAGAACAGCCCTACATGCTCTTGAAATAACACATCCTCAGCAGCCTGCAGAAATACAAAAAAATATTGCACTGAAGGAATTTCAAAATGGCAGGCCGTCAGGAGAGATGAACTCTACAGAAACGATAGCTGTATTTTCTCCCCACACATCTTGAGATAGATCCAGACTTCACTGCTGGTAAAAACAGGTCCCCAACCCATTGGTTCCATTTTTCTTATACACAGACCATTCAATTCTGCTGTAACGGAACAGTTGCAAGCAGCCTATGGAGAGGATTTGAAGAATGACTGCAAAGAACATAAGACCGAAATTTATACCATCCTGTATGAGGTGTCTCATGGGCATGAGAACAGTATAAGAGCCAAAAACTATTACTGTAGCCTTTCACCTGCAAAATACATTAGAGCAGAGAACTTGGATGGAAAATAGCCCGAATAAGTAAGGTAGTCTACTAGGATATCCTAGGGACTACAAAAAGCAGTATCTTTGTTCACATCTTTATTCTATTTCTAGATATAAATCACAGGAAAAAAAATGCTGCAAAACCAGGAGACAGCCTCCTTGGTTTGTAGAATATGATTAGTATTTTTATAGATCACTTCCATGTCTGATCTAGCAAAGTCTGAGTCTATAATCAGCATCTAACTTGAGCTAAGATATTACATAATTTGATCTCTGATGATCATTAGATCAGCTCTCAGTGTTGGTCAAGTACCACCCAATACCGGGTGCAATACCCAGTACAGAACTTCAGGCATACTCCACCTTCACTGTGCCTGTCTTGGAGCTACCTACTCAACAGCAGTTTCCTGTTATTTTGGAGACATCTATAACCCAACCACTGTATCAGCAATAGGCTATTCATTATGTGCTTACCTGCATTAGCTGAATCACTCCCCTGACATGAAAGTACCTTGGTCTTGTTTGTGCTGGGCCTGGAAGGTAGCATTGGAGAACCTCCCAACCGAAGAAATTGCCTAACATGAAAAAAAAAAAAAGAAGAAAGCAACTAAAAAAAAGGAAAACAATGAAGCCAAACACCTTGGAGTCACAGCAACCAGGCAAATACAGCTCAGCCCTCTGAAGAACAACTTCCTTATTGAACACCAAATTTTAAAGGCTGAGAAACAAGATTACACTTTTTATTTCTGCATCTGTTATTGACATGGATCTGAGATAAGAGAAAGTCACTTTTACTCTTCAGAAAACAGCTTCTCCATAAGAATACCAGGAAACAATAACCCTAGTTGTTTCGCAATTACTTAATTAGTTCATTCATAAATGGCTTTCCAACCCCTGCAGAGATGATGCAGCAGAACGCTACAGACACACCATCTTCAGTAAGTCATTTAAGCATATATCCTGCAATCAATGAGAAAGTAGTATTATTAACTGAGACTTGAAACAAAAGGTTGAGTCTTGCTGAATTAGAGCACTATACGAAGCATCTAATTATTATATAAACTTCACATAAAAATAGCACTAAAGCAAATTGTTCCGTTAGATACAATCTGATACCTTAACACATGTGGTTCAATAGCCTGTGAAGCAAGCTTCTCAAACACTCTAGTGAGGGGCAGATGCAGCGGATGACTCTCACTGCAGAAGGCATCCTGACAGGAGGTTATGATGGTGCTCAGCAACCCAGATTCACACAGCACCTGACGACTCTTTTCTGACTTCACCAGGGACTGGATATGATCAACCACAGCATACTGGACTTCCTGTGAAAGCTGAAATGGACACAGAACTGAAGTCAGAGGGCTGGAACTAAAATTGCACATGGTGGCTGATTTATTTTATTTAATTTTTTGTTTTTTCATTTGTCAAATCTCTGGAGGTAAAAATCTGGCCCAGAAGAGAAGCCCCTAAGGCCAGAGGCTCAAGTGCAACTGCATGGCTGTTCTGTAAAGCTCTGCAGTTGCATAGTGTCCATATATACATCTGAGAGCTGCTCAGCCATCCACAGTTCAGCTTTTGTGCCTCAGCACTGTGGTAGTGAAGGATCAGAGCTCTCAGCTGTCATTCTAAAGAAGGGACCACCACCAAGGGCAGGTTATTAGGCATAAGCTCCAAGACTAACACAAGAACTCAGAATATATTTAACATTAAGCCTGTGGAGAGTCATACTGGCGTACTCTTCATTCTAAAAGTACTGTTTTTAAACAAAACTGTATCTAGCAATGTCATGAAACACTTAATTTTAAAACTTCTCTACATGTTTTGCTGAATTGAAGCTTTACTTCATTATTGCCTCTTAATAATCTTAAAATCTCTAAATTCTCATAAATTATTTTTAGAGCAATTTGTTCCCAGTTAGGAACAGATTGTACCTCATTGACCTAACTAGATTTCACACAAAAGTAACTGGATCATTTATTTAAACACAAATCTTACAAAGATGAATTGTTCCCTACTCCCAAGAGCTCTCTTGCTTTCTCATACACTTTTCCAGGAAACAGATATGCAAACTTTTAAAGAAAAGGACAACAATGGTGGCAGACATGCAAATTGCGTCACTGGGATTCGATTTTATAACATGAATGAGATTCAACTAGATTCAGGATAAGCTAGTTTATTAAGCGTAAAGAGGAATTCAGCTCTTTTGCATCCAACCAAACAAAACCAGTACAGGAAAACTTCAAAGCTAACAAACAATTTCTTTTCGAAGTATCTCCAGCTGAAACACTTAAATAATAATAGTGGCACATCCATTACAACATACATACAGTTTTTGCAAGCTCAACTACTATTTTTCATATCTGAAGGACAAGTTCTTTGGATAACATTTTCTTCTCTCTGAAGGACTGTTCATTTCCAGGGACACAATTTTCACTGTGCATCTCATTACATGTAGAAATTATCCACCAGACTGAACTACACTATTTTTCAGAGAAGCACTTACTGCTACAGTGTTTCAAAATCTCACATAACTTTTTGGATCTTTTAATTAATAGTTTACTCCATTTCTGACTATATGCAGGAAAGTATCAAGGTGTGTAAAACTACAACTAAACAGAGAACAACACAGGTCTTGACTAAGTGAAACAACTTGTTTACTCCAAAATAAATCAAATAAAAGCATAATGGCATACAAAAAAAATTGATTGTTTTCATTAGCTTAGCAGCTTTGTCAATACCAATATTGTCTTGTTTTGAATAAAATGTGTTGTTTTCATGGATCTTTGTTCCAGTAAAATGAGATGTTAGTAGAAATATTAAAGGTGGCCAGGAAACCACGCTGTGTATTTCTATATGCATGGATTGATTTTCCTAGCACATATTACTTGCAACTGTGAATCAGGATATTGAAGGTGCAGTTAGAATGTAGTTGAGGTCTGCCTCAAATTAGAGTCTTAAGGACAAAATGTCATGTAGCAATTTGCCCAATCTGCTTAAGTAGTTCCCAGATTCTTGCTCCTAAGAGCCCATAGTTTCAAAACTTGGTAACTGAATTTAATTCACCATTATTCATCTTCAAGATTACTATGCTATGTTCAAGATGAGCAAAAATGATTAACCTTTGGCATCACTTCATCAGGATGCAATTTCCTGAAGTTTAAGAACAATACAGCAATAATTCTGTGTGCAGTTGCAAAAAGCAAAGTTACTTCTCAGTTTCAGAGCACCTCTCACTTGAAAAGCTAGCAGCCCCTCACAGAAAATTAGAATTAACTTCCTAACAAATCACTGATTTAGTTTTACTAATGAAGAAATCAAGGCATCAAAAGAAGAGCTTTCAAAAAGTTCCAAGTGACCCAGGGCTTCAAACTGTTCTTTCAAAAGAAAAGGTAGACATCCATCAGCTTAAAACCCATTGTCTCTAGAGAATCTGAGTCACTGCTGAAAATCATGTGTGCATTTTTTCCTCTAAAAATTTCATAAAAATATTCATAAATTTATCACAGCTTAAATTCCTGATGCACTGTTCTGAGATGCAAGCACGTTCCCATTCTTTCATAATATTTTGCTGATTAACTCTCACCCACTAGAAAGCAAAACTTACTTTGCTGACAGTATGTATAACTGGTTTTCACAAAGTTACAAAAGAACTCGTGTTCATATGCTCCTTGCAAATAGACAAGGAAAAAAGTATTATGAACTGCATGAACTGTTTCTACATTTCCAAAACCATGGAACAAGACAAGAGGTAGTTAGGTGCCCCAAAGAGATCATAACATCTTCATCAGGCTTTTCACGTTTCCCCTCAGTACAGTATGTAAGAAAAGCTACAGATCTTTGCTCATATAAACACCAGGGTTACTACTGCCTTCTAGAGGAAATACACTAACATGCCTTGACCATTTGAAACCAGGCAACAAAATCTCTTCTGAATGTTAAGAATCCTTTTGTTAATTCTGGTGGTCTGACACATCTTTTGTTCATCCTCTTACTTTTAGTTGCAGTATTTTTTTCCACACAGTATTAGCTGAATGCAGTGTTTCCTTCTTATTTTTCCAAGCTACTCTGCACTGCTATAATATGATGTTCATCAGACATCTGAAGGGAAGACAAAGCTGTCCTTGTGTGCCACCTTATAAATAATACAATTGCATGAAATAGAAGACAAAGTGGAAAATTATCTTCAGAATAGTTAAGCCAGGGATTCTTGGTAGAGTTCCTATCTCTTCAATCCAGGGCACATTGCCAACAAGAATTTAGTGCAACTTTAGAGACACTCGTTGCTTTTTAAAGAGAAAGTGAATAGCAAGAGAAACAGGACAAATAAAAGGGCAGGCTGTGGGGTTGAAAACACAGGAAAAAAATTGCTTGGTTTCTATAAACAGTGAAAGCTTCAGAAGCTGGTTGATCAATGAACAAGCAAACTTCTTACTAAAAGCCTCCTACCAGAGTTTTGGTCCATTCTCCATTCCTTTATCCCAAAGCCTTAGCTGCACAATCCAAAGGGGAATGAAGCTCTGGCCAAATACCTAAAGATTTTCCTTGCACAGATAACGTAGTGCAGTAGTGTAGGAATTCATTGTGACATTAACAGTTACATTAGCAGTAACATCAGTAATATAAGTCTAAAGGCAGACAAATTTCAAATGTCACACAGTCTTCTAAGTCAGAGACCTTTTCCATTTAGAAATAATTTTCAAGAGATAGAAAGACTTGAAAAATGTTACTCTGTTAACATCTGCAGTGACAACAAGTAGTTTAGGCTAAATCGAAAACAGAGATAAAGGTCTTTTTAAAAGGTGCAAAATACTTTTTGATGGACAATATTTTACTTTCACAACAGTGAATATGACAGCAATTCATCATAGGAGAGACATGGATGAAAACAGAAAAGACAAATTCAGCTGTGGAAGCAATAATATTATTTAACAAAAGCATAGATAATTTCTATAATGAATCATGTGAGGATTTTTTTTTTGTCTGTACTCAAAAGAAATCTACTGGGATGATAACACAGAACTGAATCATGCTTTGATTCTCTTCTCAAAAGTTGTTTTCCTTTCCCTTACTCAAGCTTGTCAGATCTAGGAGATCTCCTTACCTGACACTGCAAATGAGAAAGATCTGGCATGACACTCTAGAATCTTAAAAGCCACAGTTCCAAAATTTCAGGCAAGGATGAGATGTCTGAGAGGAAATGTCTTTCTTTTTAAGGTAGAAAAACCCCAGTGAATATTCTGGGCCACATCTCTAAAGTGCATGCTAACCTGTCTCTACTTAGTTTTTGAAACATGTAATGCTATCTTTCACCACTGAACAGGCAGTATATTAATGAAAGGAAAATCTACCTTGTATTTGGTCAAACATTATGCAGTCTAATGGAAAATAGTTTGGTGCAAGTCACAGGCATGAACATGAGCCACATCCTTTAAATAGAGTTTACTGACTCAAAGACTGTCTCCTGGGCAGTTTTAAAGTTTTAAGCAAATTTTCATACCTATATGACATTCAAATGATTATTTTTTCTCGTATTCGGAAGGGCAGTAATATACATCCACAAATCTATTCTCCTCAGCTTTTAAGTTTCATTCTAGAGAGTATTAAGACACAGATGAAGTGCAGAATCACCTATTTTAATGTCTGCTACTGTTTTTTTTTTCTATACTGACAGCCTCAACATTGCTTCAACCCCTCACTGCTTGTGTCTGACAAAGGTCACTGAGAAGTTGCAAAATTGGCAGGAAATGGACATTATCTCTGAGAGTCAGAATCAAAGTACATTAATTTTATTGAGTTCCATTAGTGTTTCTGTAAAAGCTGTGCTTTCTCATTGCCAATTCAGTGAAAGCAAAGGAATTGCACATGACCTGAACTGATTCTGAAGATTTTTCCAGATTACTCTTGGATATCTGGGCCTAAAATATCCATCAGGAAACTAAAGGGATGAGTTATTGTCTCTTTTCCAAAATTGCTCCTAAAAAATGTAGTATTTGACTCAGTCTTAAATTCAGAGCAAGAAGCCTCTTCAGATTTTTTCATGAAAGTCTGCAGTAAAAAGCTCCATTCACAAAGACATTATTTCATCTCTCACATAGCTGTCAAACACCGTTATGTTAAAAAAAAAAAAAAGACTAGTACCCTGTTCTGTACAGAATATATCCATCCAAAGAGTTATTACTTCAGTTATTTTCCTTCTACCAAGTAGCTCCCCTTCACTAACCATGGAGTTCCACCTTTTGCATCAGATCTTATCTGACTCCTGTGTTCCAAGTAGCATCTCACTGCACAAGGGTTCATGTAGTGGTATATGTTATGATTAAAGGCACTGAAGTCCAGCCTTTTATGTCTGTACCTGGCAGCACCAGTGACCTTCTCAAACTCTGAAATATTCTGTCCATTCTCTCACCCACTTTTAAATAAAGATAGCCAGGAAAAATTCTATTTTTCCTCTATACTTCTTGTTGGTTATTTGATGAAAAACTCTTCAGGATATTTGTTAACTCCTGGCTGGAGTCTGAGTCAGGACCTTGCATAACAGTGTCCCATTTTACATATGATAATCCTATACACAACAGCAATAATAAACAAACACTACCAGCAATAATTTCTTGACTAAGAAAAAAGGAGCAAGAAAGAAACAAAAGATTAACATACTTAAATACATAACTGAAGTTGCTGGAATTTGTGCTCTAGACTTTCATATTTTTAAGAACACTGCCATCTACTGAGGGTCTGAGAGGCTTTCTCTCCTATAGAGATCAAGTCCTACAGCCAACTCTGATTTCCTGATGACACTCTCATCCAATTAATTGTTCTACCTGATTTTCAGAAATTAATTACTCTAATTAACAAAATTTCACTAGCTGATGGCTTGGTTCCACTAAACAGAGTTGGGATGTGCCAGCAGTAACTTGTCCTCCCACCTTCCATAGCTCTGGATGAACAATCTGTTTTTATTTCAATCCCTCTATATGTACTCTAACTGTATCCAAGTATTTTAGACCAAATAGCAGATACAATATAGAAAATATGCTTATTCAGAGTGGTTGTGTGCATAGAAGGTTCGACAAAACAAGACAGGTTCTAAGCTGCATTAAAAATTTATGGACCAGTAAGTTTGAGGAGCCAGACTGTTCTGGTTGCTAGGTCCACTAGCAATACTTGAAACAATTTTCAAGGGATTTCTATGCTGTGCCTTTACAATAAGTATTCTGGGACCAAAATCCATGTACTGCATCAGACACGTATAGAAACACTTAGTCAAACTGATAGCCAAGAGCCTTTGCTGTTCTTAATCTGTTGACTCAGTGAAATTTGTGCTGTTCCTCCTGACAGTGTTCTAGGTAAATTTTAGTACCGCCACATTTGCAAAGAGGAAGCAATTCCTGGAAACAAAGCAACAGAAAAGTAGAAGACATTATTTAGATGGCACTTTGATACGTTCAGACTCACCTGAGCGTGTCCTTCTTTGTACAGCTTCGGCAGCAACCTCACCATGACACAGACAGCACCTGGATGTACAATGGTGCAGTCTCTCATTTCCAAGCTGCAGTAAAAAGACACATCATCATAATTATCATTAGCAATAGCAAAGAGGGTGTAACAATGTTCCAGCAGAGTACAGTTAAAATCCTCCTAGCAGTAACCAGGCTCAGCCTTTGAAACTAAGCAAACAATACAGACAACCCGGATGAGCTGAAGCCTCCTTAGAGTAAAAAAGTCAGGACATTATCTGCTCATGAGCTTACATCTCAGGGACCTGCACATTCCTGCACATGTGCAGCTGCTTTTTTAAATGAAGTTTGCCTTTGAAAGAACTTGCAGTACAAAAAGAGACAACCATAGGAATCACTGATGTATCAGTCCAGAACCAGTGTTATCCTCTCTATTTTCTAGCAGTTTATAACTTTGGTTATACAGTAACTTCAGTACTTCAAAATATGACAGAAATAAGCAAAGATGAGGTAGTCTTGGTGAAATCTGTATGCTACCCTCCCCTTTCAGTGCCAGATCTGCCTAAACTAGTACAAACTTCAAAACAAAGTTGAATATCTGTGCTTCCCCACAAGTTTTCATTTTTGCCATTTATCACCTCTGTATGTTCAGGCAGAGGAAGAAACTCAGGCATCAGAGGCACCACAAAGAAGATCTCCTTTTGCCATGATGCGGGCTGGGCGTTAGATGTATCTCAGAGATGAACTCACAGCATAGCAGTAGCTACAGTGCAGTCACTGCAGGCTTATCTTGTTCAGAGTATCATCAGCATTTCTGGGTGCACCTCTGAATTGGAGTTGTGATGTGCACTGTCAGAAACATCCTTCGCAAGTAGAACTCACAAGAAAAGCAAAGGCAACATCTAATTGCTGTATTTAGACTGACAAAATAATGCACAATATGCTTTATGGACTGTATAAAACAAAGGGTACAAGTAAAAGAGTGAGCATTTAAAAAAAAATCTAAAGGTGGGTAAAACGGCTGCAATTAAGCACGTTTATTAGCCACTTCCAAAAAAGGCTTATCTGATACAACGAGTAATGTGTAGCACACTGCCACACAGTGACAAATAATTCTTACTGCACCCTCAAGAAAGATATTTTCAAATAAATTGCTCATTTGCAATATTTTCTATGCAATGAATCAAAATCAGATCTGGTATAACGTGTTGCTGCAGCAGTGGCTCCAGTGTGGATACATACATCTGTACTTGACATGAATGTGGGTGAGCTTTTAAATGTCAAACAATAAAAAAGTATGCTCTGAAAATATGCTGTTTTCCCATCTCCCCCCAAAAAACCTAATAATTTTTAAAGAGAAAAACCCAGGCTGGCTAAAATCAATAGGGTTGAAATTGTGTTTGGAAAGCTTCCTGGCTGGAAACAACCTTCAGGTGCCAGTCAACATCCTGCTGAGCATGGGCCAGCAGTGTGCCCAGGTGGCCAAGAGGGCCAATGGCATCCTGGCCTGTATCAAAAACAGGACGGCCAACAGGACCAGGGCAGTGATCGTCCCCCTGTACGTGGTACTGGTGAGGCTGTATGTCGAGTGCTGTGTCCAGTTCTGGAACCTTCACTACAAGAAAGACATTGAGGTGCTGAAATGTTCCAGAAAAGAACAGCAAAGCTGGTGAATGATCTCTAAGAATATTATATAAGCCTTATCTCCAGCCTTCTCTGTGATTTTCCTCAAAGACCCTCATTTTATGGCCTTAGTACAAAAGCTGTCTTTCTGTACCAGCCCACTCCTGCAAATATCCCGTCTCTCACACTCCTGCCCCAGGATTATCCAGGCAGTCCCACAATCCCACTCCATCTACGTCACCAGTATCATGGTATGAATCGCAAATCTGCTCTGCACTGGCTTAAAAATAAGATAAATAAGAGGGTTTGGGGACAAAATGAGATGTCGCAAGGAACCTCAAGAGCCATTAGCCCAGTGAGTCTGTAGTAACAGCAGCTGCAGTAGCCATTCTACTCAGGTGGGCACAAAGAAGGGCTTCCCTCCCAAAGAGAGATCAGCCTCAGCTAACACATCTTGCAGCAAGCTATGTCAAATCACTAGGAGCAAAAGGAAAACCAGAAACCCATCTGTCACAGAAGGTGTTTCAAACATTACTGCAGGAGCAGGAACACAGAGGGCTGATTTTCAGATGGGAATGACAGGGTCAATTCCCCCGTGGCCCAGCAGCTTGCAGCATCATTGACCACAGGACAGTGTAAGGGGCTAGAATATTATCTAGCATTAAAATACTAACTTTGGGATGTTAAATATAGGTTGTGGGATGGGACATCACAGGCCACCTACACTGACTGCGCTCAAGTTCCTCCTTTCAAGTTGTATAGCTGCAGCCTGAAGCCTTCTTCAGGGGGAAG
The DNA here is from genome assembly GCA_013396775.1 of Cephalopterus ornatus. NCBI lineage: Eukaryota > Metazoa > Chordata > Aves > Passeriformes > Cotingidae > Cephalopterus > Cephalopterus ornatus. The sequence continues at coordinate 658,411 of VZRE01010263.1, read as the reverse complement.
TGTGAGTTTGGAGTACAGCTGAGAGGAAGCTGCATCAGGGGAACTACAGGCTTGCAGAAACTATGGGAACTTGATTTCTTATTTTTTATTTTCATAAAATTTACTGCTGGAAAAGAATCCAGGCTATGTGGCCTGATGACTGACAGCTTTCCAGTACATGTTCCTCTTCTGTGTTTGCATACATTTGTCACGGGCAGTCTCCAGCCACCTCTAGCTAATTTGGCTTCCTCTTGTGCCTTCACATCCCAGAACCAAACTCAAAAGGTCCCAAAACAGACACTGGGAATGCAATGGATCCCAATTTACAGTATTAATTTCTCCACAAGTGGTATTCAGTTACTTCACAGCCTCATAGCCCAGCAGCCAAAACACAAGGACATAGGAAGCCTTGCTTTACATTTCAGATCTAATGACTTAAGAAAGACAATCAGAAGACAGAGCCATACCTTTCCCAGCATTGCCACTGATGTACTCTTTCTCCCATATCCTCCCTTACACACTTAAGCAACACAACTACCACCATCTATATACTCTCTACACTTAACCCATGTTCTCTCAAATTGGGCTACGAAGGTCTACTTTGAAAAGAGCATTAATTCCTCCAGAATTAATTCCTCCAGAATTCCTCCTACCAACTCCTCTCCCCAGCATTGAGCATCTAACCAGAAGCTTACAGTGTAATTCAGAGTGGTGATAGGGAGCAAACATCTCCATGACTACTTCAATATCTGTTGCACAAGGAACAAAGAAATCTACTGTACATTTTTCTTGTTGCTTCAAACAAGTGTAAATATAACCAGAAATGCTTACTCAGCCTGACTCAGTACTTGGGGAACAAAACTCTGCTGACTTCAGTGAGTGCTGCTACAAGTGGCAGAGCTTATGTTTTGGTCTTTAAACTTGGAAGATGACTGTGAAATAGCCTACAATAAGGGCTGAAGGAATCTCACACTTATCAACTTAGTGTTTTTAAGCGTAACTCCAACCAGAAACGTGTTTGATAAAAGGACTGAGAGATTCGAGATAAAGCTACAGACAAATAAAGGGACAGAACTCGCAAGTTATGAAATCCAAGTTATTCAGAACTGATTCACAGCTGACAGCTATGCTGATTTCTGGTATAGTCCTTCCTTCCTACAAAGGATATATATTTTGATATAAACCTTCATTCAGTGAGGGAGGCAGCATTAGTATTCCTTTTCTAATCTTCTCTAATTCAGCATGAATAAATGAAGGAGAGTGTGTCTGCACACATGTGCTTGGACACATATGCATAGGGGAGCATTTAAAATAACTTCTATTTTTAACGTATCGGGTGACCAGAAGCATAATTGAAAAAGTCAAAATTGATTGGCGTAAACTCAAGCAGAGACTAAGCACAAGCTGCAAGTCCCAGCAATCCTGTCCTTGGAGTCCATTCCTGCTCCCACCTGCAGGTGTCAGAACCTTCAGCACAAACTCTACAACTACTCGGTTTGTGTGTCCCACTGCTCCACTAAATCCTTATGCCCTAATTTTTAGCATTAGTTACCTTTCCAAAAGTACCTTTCTGCTGCCTGGAGGCCTGGGAGTTGGGATTGCAACACTGATTTGTTTGTTCTTAGGTTATATCACACCCTGCCTCAGTTTACTACCACATAAAATGCACATACCAGTTTTATATACTGTATTTCCTGCAGTAAATAAAAACTTACTTCTCCTCAGGGTTTCCCCATAGCCTATAGGCAGAGGCAGGAAGTTTGTTGCCTGATCTTTTGAAAGCTACAGGATGTTCTTCTTGAGCTTGGGGTCCCTCCTGATCACCTCTTGATGCTTCTCCCATCTCTGGCTTTCTCTCCTTGAAGTAGCTCTCCTGATGAAGGGTTCCTTTGACCATGTGATCAAGAAAATTCAGTATCCATATGCAGTTCTTTAGCCACATTGGGAAAGGTTCTGAAGAACAGAAAGCTGCATCCAAAAATTCTGCAAACGTCCTTTTCTTCTCAAGGCTCAGAGGAATTTGCCATTCCCCTTGTGTCCAGAAGCATCCAAGTGAACCGAGATCCTCTGCCATCTTTTCAAAGAGACCACTCCTCTGGAAGAAGTTGCTGTTGACAGGGTCTAGGTGCAGGGCAGCTGTTATCACCTGAAGTGTGTAGAAAACAAGCTCCAATATGCAATTCTGTCCAAATGCTGTCCACAGCCCGGATGGAGGGTCCTGCAATGCACCTTCCATGTCTGAGAGGAGGGACAGAAGTGCATTGAATCCACTGCAGGTTCTGAAAGCTGAATGGCTCTTGAGACTCTCCAGTATCCTCAAGAGTGACTGCAAACATTGAGAAGAAAGGAGCACTTAAATCAATGGACAAAGAAGCTTTAGAATATTTTAAAATTCCAAGTTTGTACCAGAATTCTTTCATTGAAATCTCACTCTTTGAAATATATTAAAAAAAAAAAAAGTTGGTCAAAATAAAGGTCATCATTGCACAACTTTTCTCCTCCTCCCTTCCCCCACATACCCAAGGAGTCATACAACCAACATTTGAATGCACCCCAAGGAGCAACCTGTGGGGTCAGCCTGACAGGTAGGGAATAGTGCTCACAGGAATGAGCAAAGAAATCAAATTTTCTGCATCCGTATCCTAGTCAGCTTGGCCAGAGGTAGTTTCATATCTTTGGCTATTCTTTTATCAGTCTTCTCAGACTCTCTCAAGAATCCTGTCTCTGCCTTAAATAAACGAAAGTAGAGATTCGATTGGTAAATACCCTCATATAGAAACTGACAAGAAGGTGCAGCTCTCTTGAAGCGAGTCTTCCTGCAGCCCTGAATACACATGAGAAGCCACACGACTTTTGCTCATATGACTGAGGACGCCCTTTACAGAAAAGCAGTGACACATGATGGCACAAAGAATACTGCAAGCAGCAAGCTCTCCTCATTAAGAAAGGCAATAATAATACCTTTCTCAGCTGAGGTATTTTTAAAGTTTGCACAACACTTTGGAGGAAAAAAAGCCATAAAAATGAATGCCACTTGACAATATTACACATGCATAAAAAACCAACTTATACCACTTGTCAATTTTGAATGTTATGGGCTTGCCATTTAAAAAAAAATCTAGAAAAGTTATTAAGAGCTGTGGAAGTAAAATTAGTGATAAAAAAGAGCTTCCAAGGAAATAATCAAGCATATTTGAATGTAATCCATCCCAAGATTTTGGAATGTTGCACAATTCATTTTGTAAACATGATGTTCCTACAGGCACCAGGGTCTTTTCAAATTTGATTCTGTAGTTTTTCACATTGGAAAGGGTTAACTTTACATATGTAGTTTCCCAAAAGATATTCAATGAAAGAGGTTCACTTCACATCCTTCTGAAGAGGAACAGTTTCTAAGAGAAATATATTTGCCTGTAACAGGATGTAGGGAAAGGGTTGCCAGAACTGAAGGAGGAGGGGGAACTCTATTACTGTCATTCAATTTTGTATGATAATGTATCAAACCAGTCAGAGACTTCTGAATAGGGAGTAAATTTAATAACTTAGAGTTGAAGTTATCAGGATGGCTTTAACACATCTCAGAGAAGGTCAACAGTAAACACATTTCCTCCGGCTCTAACTCAGTTAGAATTTAATCGCCTATGAGTTAGTATTCCTCTGTCTTGAATCTGTAAAACTGATGTCTGCTGGAAACCCCCTAACTCAGTTACTGTTAACAGAATTTATTTCACACATTCCATTATTTGTTATTCTTCATAATTGTCCACGTGCCACACTGGAATATGGCAGTGCTAATTGCATTTGGACTCAGGCTTTAACAGCTAAATATACATTAGCAAATCAATCTGAATTTGTGTGTAACACAATCACAGTCCCAATGGATAAAGATAATAAATTCATTTGCTTACATTATGCTTTAATACAGTTATCATTTGTCAGAATTAGACACTGAAGCTGCATTTATTTTCGTATTAGTTTGGACACCATACTCAACTTTTCCACAGATATTGTTAAAGTTTACTGTTTCAAATCAAAGCTATAACCTTTTTCCTATTTTGGGGATTTTTTAAACTAACATGCTTCTTTTATCACAGAAGCAGTTGTTATATTGTGCTGAAAGGTGAATTCCATTCACACTTGGTAGAGAAGGTAGAATGAAACTTTAAAATCAGTGCTTATAACATTGCTGCTTTTCAATTTGATGCCTGTGACCTAAAGCAAAATAAAGCACAGTGATTCTTCTCCCTGTTTCATTGCTTACAGATCAGACCCTCTGTAAACATAACAGAGGCTATGAATAGTTCTAATTTCTTCCTCCAAACATTCATATGACTCCTCCTTTCCACTGCCTCACCTCGTTTTCCATGACACTGGTGTATGTGAGAGACGACAAAATTAAGCACAGCAAAGTTTCAGTGTTGGAAACTTAGCAGAATCAAGCTGCTCGTGTCATGCCTACCCTGGCCCTTCCAATCTTACTCCTTTACATCCTCTAACATCTCTCCACATCTCCACTTTCTTTCACATTTGTTTCTCCTTTGTCACGTTACATAGAATTGCTCATACAATTGTGCCTCTGGCATTTCCATTTCTCCCTTCTGCATTACTGTTTAAGTCTTAAAAATACTTCACAATCTGATATTGAATTAAGGTGTTAACCATACATACATTCCTAAAAACCAAAGTGCCTGATTTACCATAGTCAAGAGCTGGCCCATGGCTCTTATTCTGCATTTACCACCTTGATAAAAAGACAGTACTGTGGTGACATGAAAAACAATTTGCCACAAAGGCAAGAAGTTTCCAAGAAAACAATGCCCAAGTGAGAGCCACACTAATTACCTTCAGGAGATCTAGTTTCAGAGATAGTTCCCCTTGAGTAGAAGAACAGAGGGCCCCAATAATAATGCTCATATATTCTTCATAATTGATGACTGATAGCTGCTCCAAGATACTGAGAGTAGCACTCCTGTAGCACTCATCATCCAAAAATATCTTGATATATGGCACCATTCCATAGTCCTTCAGAACAACTAGGGAAAAATATGGTATCATTTGTTACTTAAACTATCCTTTGTTTGTAGTTTTTATAAGCAGATTTCAGTGTTGGTGTGAAGTGTCACGTTTCTACAAATACAGCAGGACAGGTAAGAGGAGCAGTCTGAGTGGAACTAGGGATAAAATGACTGGATGACCATGGTTTCCAATCATCAGAGATGACAGCTTCCCAGTACAATAATGAGTGAAAAGAAAAAAGACACCTTATTAGTTTTCAGCTTAAACATCTCTTTAATTTAAGAAGGGAACTTTGTGATGGTTTCTAACAATATATTTACCCTGCGTAAGATGCTGCAAACCTGATGATTCTGGGATTCCAGAGTGAACTGAGTGGATTCCTGCATTCAGTAGAGTTCATTTCTGTATTGCTATGTTCCACAAGATTCCCTACACACAGATCTCTTAGGTATGCCAACACTAACGCAGGAGTGTTACTCAGCACACATCTGATCCAATCAAGATTTTAAGTAATAGATACCATGAAAGAAAATCTGGATGAACAAATAGTACACAAGAGTCATGTACACACTTGTTTTCCACAAGCTAAGTTTGTGTATTCTATTTAAACACTTCAGGAGGATCCACATGGATGAAGGGAAAAGGCTGACTACTGGGATAATGTTCATTATCCAGGATGAGAAGAATACCTTTCTCACATTTCTTCCTGTTATCCCTACACTTTTAGCTTTTGTCCTGCACTTTTGACTGAAGCACAAAAGTAAGAAAATTTGTTGGTACTCCTTCAGAGCATGGCCACTTATCACTAAATATCATAATGGTCATGCAGTCATCTGTATTTTCTTACCTGTGTTCCTTACAGACCTCACTGTAAGAGCAGCCACCATCTTCAGCATCACAGCATTTAATTCCTTCTCAGTGCCTTCTTCCAGACTAGGCAGATGAGTTCCAGCTGTCAGTATATTAAAAGTCATAATACCATGTATAAGACATGGATAACCTTTAAATACATTAAACCAGTTCTCCAGCAAATTCTACCTTTCTCTTAAATATTACTTGCTACTTGAAACATAAAACTAGCAACAGAATACAGACAAGGTCTAGTCTGGGACTGGGAAACACAGGTCTGAGTTTGTGCTCTGCAGTCCATATTTCCTGCATAACTATAAGCAGTACTATTAAAAGTGGTGTTTTCACTTCCTAGCTGATGTAGAGTTACCTGTTTAATGATATCTGGTAGGAACACACAAAAATAAAATAATATTGCAGATTATGAGCTGCAAAGTGATAAAATATTATAGCAACAGGAAGTAGTTAAATACCTAAACTAAAAGTCAAAAACGGAAATACTCTGCATGTTCAAAAGCAAACAGGATCAGACAGTGTAAGGCAGGCTAAATTTCTGGAAATGAAGAGAGGGGTGTAGTGATAATGTCTTCTCACCTGTCCCTCTTCCCTGTGTGCTTAAATTTACAAATTACATAGCCATTCCATCATTCATTCTGTAACAATTACATCAAGTTATGTAAAGCAGTGAAATTTAATGCAAGACAGAAGAAGGCCCCTATGCACCAGCTCATATCCAGAAGGTAAGTTTTCAAGAACTTTGGCGTTTTTCTTGGCAATCCTTATGTACCTTATAAACTCTTGTACCTATCCTCTGGTATCAAGAACGCAAATGTAAGTGTCCTTGCAGGTGATGGATATCTGCACTCCAAAACTTCTGCTGATATTCATATACCTCCTATTGCTTAGAATAAATGTGTATAAATTATTCAGTTATTCTTGCTGCATCAGAAGTTATGCCTAGTACTTTGGGTCTCTCCTCCTTTACTAAATTACAACTGCACTGAAATTTAAAGGCATTTCCCAATTAATACAGTACAGAAAATACTATGATGCATTTTTCTTTTTTTAAAATAGCAGTTATAAACTTTTAAATACATGAGTCTGTCTCCTAAGTCAGCTGTACCCCACAGTTACCACACTAGGACTGTTACCTTCCTGTTTTAATGCTAGGATATAACTCTATCACAGGGGGTAGTAAGCAATTGTGGGTAACATCTGGCCAAAATTCGATAAACTTCTTTCCATCATTAGTACTCAGGATTAAAATGTTATTTTCAGAGGAACTAAGCTTTGTGGAACACTCTTTCTTGCTCCAATCTCAAGATGGCATCCTAGAGAATCCCAGATTAAGACCTGTTTAAAAATGTGGCTGAAGGGTACTGTCTGGAATAATTCGTCATACACTAGTGAAGAATAACCCACAACTGTTTAGACTAGTGAACAGAATGATAAACAGCAAAGATTTCAGAGAGGATCCAGCTTAATGTGCACAAATTTAGGCCGGTTGGCTTGCAGACCTCATCTAGCTACTCAGCGTATAAAATACATAAATTTACTGTAGAAAGAGATTATTCATTCCTATTATCTGCCTTAGTAATACAAGACATGGTGAGTGGCATTATGTTGTACCTGACTTCCTCAGGATCTTGGCTTGTTTCCTCAAAAGTGCCAGCAGTAGGCCTAAGAGCCCAGAATCACGGAATATATCGCTGAATAACGGGTCCTTCTGGGTCATGCTGAGAAGACACTGGAGAGCTGTTAAGGTGCAGAATGGCACTGTGTTTTCCTTTATCAAATACTGAACCTTCTTCAAAATTTCATGGGGGACATAGGACAAGTCTAGGACTATGGACTCCACCAGTCTGAAGAACTGGACTTGGACTGGGTATGGTTTGAAATGGATTATGTCAGTAAATTGGTTGATAGGTTGCAGTGTCCATTCCAAAAGAAAGAAGTTTGCTCTGTCCCAAGCCCATATAGTACCAATTGCTGCCAAGATTCTTCCACACAGGTGCTGATCATTACTTTTCTGGAAAATGGACTGCAACACCTGAAAAGCCTGGAGATTTTTCACTGTCATTCCTGTGGGATAAAACCAGGTGAGATCATTTTTACAAGAGTGCTAGTTAAGTCTGCAAGCACCATAACTGTAATATTAATTCATGCCTGAAAGTGGAAATAAGAATAAAAGACACGAGGGATGTGATTGGGAGGCATATTCTTGACCTTGGATCAGACCCTACAGATGACATGGTCATTTCAGTTTGATGTTAGATAGCAGCAGTCTGCAGGATCAAAATGTGCCATCTCATACTCCTTCCTCCATATCCAGGCACAAAACGAATGGAGCTTCATCTTTCTATGACCCGCCTACAGAGCCACATGTGTGTACACATATACATATGTATATATATACTGTACCAGAAGACCGTGTCCATTCGAAATCAAAGTGTGGTAATTGTGGGTGTACGATATTGCCAGAAACTTTCAGTTCAGTTTTTCCACAAGTTGTAAGGCAAGTCAGCATGTCCACGATCTCGTCCAAATAAAGGTCTCCTTCATTTTGCTGCAACCCCTCACATCTAGGAACAAAATTTGGGACAGTCATATGTTGATACCTTTGTAATACAAACATTTTGGATATATTGCTGGGTACTGAGCATATAGGAGCTACATACAGTAACTCCACACCATGGTAGAGTTCTGAAGCAGAACAAAACTTACAGACTGAAGGAAAATGAAGTGATACTGCAAGAGTCTTCCGAAGAAAAGGAAGAAAAGTGTTGGAATTTAGTCCAGTTATGTGTTCTTTAACAAAAGTAATTCCCTACAAAAAAACTGTCCGTCTTGGGGAGCAAAAATTTAAATTTTGTTCAAAAAATTAAAACAGACACTTCATATTAAGAGGTGGGTATATGGTTAGCAAGATAAGGGACTTGCTAACTGAGATAAATAACAGAAAAATCTCAGGCCTGAGGAAGAGAAAGATGTTCTTTTCCCTGATCTTTGTGAATCAAACATAAAGATGACATGTCTCTCCTATGTAAGGAAATAGTTTGAACTGTAACTCCAAATTTGCCATAGTTCATAGACTGAAATGAGAGTGTCAAAGGACAGAGAGCTGCTTATTGTGTCATCCTCCTCTGTACTGCTTAGATGGGTCAGTTCATAAGGAAAACTGCAGCATTTCGGCATGGGCTAGTGGCAGAGCAATAGACTGATACTAGAAGCTAGAAAATCTTAGAAGAAAACCAAACAAAATGTTCTGGTTTCATCTAAACAAGAAAAAAGAAAAAGAAAGCAAATGTTTTCTTTGAAAGAATGCTATTAGCAAGATTCTTTTTATCTTAAAAAAATCCTAAACATCAGAGAAGAGGAAACCTGGCCACACAAAACACTCTGGAGAGAAGCTCTCCGTCTATCCCTTTATGGCAGTATATGCTGGGAATGGAGACTAATCTGAAGCCCTGAGCACCTGAATGCTATTTCTGTCTCCCCAGCCTGGTTACATCAGTTAAAATGGATGGGGGCATTCATAGCCCTTACTGAAAAAGATCCTATGTTTCTCTCCTTATGTGGTTAGAATTTAACCAGAAATATGCATTTCAACACAGCTTATTTATAAGAGAAAGCTAGGCAATCTCTGGTTGTCTCTAAAGAAATTAATAATTTTGTGCCATTCAAAAATCATGAGAAATCATAATCACAGATGCCTTTGAGTTCATGATTGAAAATATAATCCTCCATATCCAAATTCAAAAACACCCTCCCCACCCCAGTCTTTGCTCAGGGATCAGAATTCTCACAAGCATAGAAGTAGTACAAGAGTAGGCAAAGCCAGAATGGAAACAAAAAGATCTGGAAATGCTCTTCAAATGATACTAAAGAAAAGCAGAACAAAGCCCCTCGGTGTCTCTGGGGAAGTGGTATAATGTACTGTTTTGACATAGCGAACTCAGACCCTGCTTAGACAACACAAGCTGACAAGGACAGCAACAGATTCTCCTTTGTACTTTTTATTAGGATAACTAGCAGGGGATTTTTCATTCTCATCTTGGTTCTGAAGAATGTAAACTTTTACAATCAAAGTTTGGGTGGAGTTTGCTTGCTTGTTTTCTGCACAGCAAAGAGATGGTGTTTCCCTCAGTAGCTGGCTGCATTTCTGAATCAAGAGTTCACCTTAACTGAGACCAATGTCTCTGACCTGCATCCCCTGTAATATTAATTGTTGAAGAACCTTTGTCTTGTGTTCTGAAAGTCCCTGCAGACTAACTTCTCCTATACTGTTCTCCTTCTGTTATGGTTTCAGTAGAAAAAGTTATGTACTGCTTCCCTTCCTAAAACAGCAATGAAAGACTCAATATCAAGGTCTCTATTACTGCCTTTGAATCCACACAGGATTACTTTTTTGATTCATATTTTCAAAGAGACCACCATGCATTCTGAAAACGAAGTTTTACCATCCTCTAGCAGCCTACTAAAACCCTCTCTACTTACCTGAGTAAAATTTTTAGCAGGAGTTGGTAGCCATCGTTACTTTCAAATTCTGTTAATAAAGCTGATGATACAGGATAAGAATCTTTCACAAAGCACAAGACAATACTAGCAGCTTCACACACATCAGAAGCAGGTAGAGTATCAGCCAGTTTAAAGAGATTCTGAACAGCTATTTTAATGCAGTCCACAGCTGTGGAAAAAAAAAATACAGCAGGTATTTAAGAACTGTCAGTCAAACAAGTTCAAAGTTAATAACGAAAATAAAACAAAATCGAAAACTTATTTCTCAGTAAAATAGTAGTCAGTTAAGTCTTCTAGACAGAAAAAAGGATATGTGAATATCACACTCATTTCAGAAGCTACATAAAGAACATTGCTGGCTTTACAGTATGCATGCATTTTTTTGTTTAACCCACAGAAGCTAATTTAGTCTCAGGAGTACAAAACTTCCAGCCCACCCACTCTCCAAAATTCATATACAGTGATTCCAGCTGTCTGAGTACAAGGTAAGCAGAGACTAACAAATTTAACTCTCTTTTACTAAGTCAATCACACATTCTGTGCAGAGTTCACCGATTAATTCTTTACTCAAGGAGGCATATGTAATGGGGTACACACATTTTGCTCTGAGCAGTGACGCCTAGTTTTCTTGTCTAATCTGACAGCCAGTCCTTCCAGGACAGCTTCAAAATGCCTAAACAGTTCTTTCAGTCTCACACAGGAAGCCAAATTTTTAGTTTAAAAAATAAAAATACCTATATGCAGTTATTCCATGACAAGGAATACTGACAGTAAGGTTTGCATTATAAAACTATTATTTCCCTTTAAGAAATTGAGACTTATGGCTTTTACACTTCTTAATAACAACAACAACAAAAACAACAACAAAATCCTTATATTAATAAAGCCTAGGAAGAAATGAGGATGTAACTCATCCAATTATGATGTTGTAAAAGACACTATTTCTCTGGCAGTGTCTCCAGCCTTGTATTTGGTGTTCATGAGTCTTAGGCTCACAGACTGAGTCACATAACTTAAGAAAAAACATATTACATCTTGCCCTTGCCTACATCAGTGTGGTCAAGTGGGATTGTCTCTTGCCTGTAATTTTATTTTTTGTGTAAAAAACCCTTCAGTTTCCAGATGGCTATCAGTGCTAAATAAAGCTCCTGTCTACAAAGTCAAGAGCCTATTCTTTTTAGTTGACTGACTATCAGATGATGTAGAGATAAAAATTCATCCTGGGGAGAATCCTTTTGAGAATTCATTCTCAGTGGAACTATGAGGAAAGGAGTAGCCAAATTACTAAACCAAACCTTGTAGGTACATGATGCTGTTTTTGGTCTGAGCCTTTGAAATTGTTCTCAGAACACGGCCTGTAGGTACTTTCCACGACTGGCTGCACTGGTCCCAGAGAGACGCAGTTGCTATAATTAATGATTGAAGCTTATCAGCTGCCAGAAGTTCTTCAACTCCTTGTCCCTCTTTGTACATGTTAAGCATTATCTGAAAAGCAAACAAACATCAACTACAATAAAACCTCTACAACCATCCAGGAGATGAAGAAAAACCCACTGGCAGAGGGGATTGTAAGTTTGATAATAATGTCAGGTGAAAGTATGCAGTGAAATGAACACGTAAAACTACCACTAAGATATTCTCAGTGGATTTTTTACTACTTAAAGTCACGTTATTTTGTTTACTAAAAAAAAAAAAGAGATATAGTGGCATCATCTCAGATTGTTTTATACTGCTCCTGATGCTTATTCAACACATTTCTTGTGGCAGTTTGAATCACTCACCAGCTAAGAGCCTAAGTGTATCTGAGTGCCCAGGACAAATGAACTCCCAGAGGCGCCTCTCACCTCAACAAGCATTTCCTGAGTTTGGGTGTCATCCTCACTTGTCTCTCCATCATCACTGGTTCTCTTCAGAGGAAAAGTGAAGAAAAGGTACAAGCACTGCATCAGAGCAGCTGGAAGTCCAGATCCAATGATGTTCCAGATAGTTCTCTAAGTAAGCAAAATAAAGGTCATTCCCTTCAGAAGCTGACTACAGTTTTCTTGTGTTTCTACACACTGAGAGTAATCATGGCAGATGAAAGAGCTACTTGAGCATTTTATCCTTACGAGCGCTCCAGGGCACACAAGACTGGCTATCATATAGCACGGCTATACAAGTCCACTGGGCAGCAGTAAATGCACTAACCATGTGTAGCCATAGATGTGCCCAGGACTTCCCACTACAGCCTTGACAGAGATGCTATGTCCTACATATAGAGACCTACAGACAATAAAGCACACAGCCTGCAAACTAACTAGCAGCTGAACCAGCAGGAAGGCCAGGGGCAGACAGTGCCCCCTTTACCATTAGTTTCCAGGACACCCTGCAGCTATAGAGGCCTGGTATGTTAAAAGCATGAATTCTTCATTCCCTCCTTAACTTGGCATAACAGCAATTTAGCTATAATGCCTTTGCTTTTTTTAACTGCACACACATCTCTAGTTATAGGTTTTATAAATGCAAGAGACAGTTTCTTCATAGTGTTTCTCAACACTTAGTTTATTCCCATTTTCACCATGGCTGTGTACAACTTCCAGAGAAGTCACAGCGTGTGTACTTGGCACACAGTAATCAGAACAAAAATCAGCAGCAAATTAAACAGAAGAATGAGGTTTGTGATATGAAGTTTTGTGAGTGTGTGTGTGCTACAAAAAACAGCAGTGTCTTAAATCTGTGAAAAACACAAAGCTCATCATAAACTTCATGCTGTGACTAACTATATATAATTTTATGGAGGTCCTTATGACACAGAACATGTCCCCTAGAATCTGACAGTAAGATTTTATTTTTGTGTGTTTGAATAAGACTCAACTAAATGTCACAGATAAACACATCACTGATGCCCATCAGCAGGCTGTACTGCTGATGTCAGTCTGACGCTTCAAAGCAAGAGGCTATCAGGATGGAAAATTCAACCGCTGCATTACCAGACATACAGATCCTTACTAGTCACCTTTCTGGTATGTAAATGGGAGTGATAAAGAAAGCTTGAAGAGCTGTAATACACAAGGGGAAAGGTGGGGGGAGAAGAAAAAGATAAAGCAGAGGAACATTAGAAAAAATAGCTGTCTGATGATCAAAACAAAAAGGGTATCTGAAAGCACACAGTGCTTACTTCTCTCTTTCAGAAAAGCCTGGCCTATAAACCTGGTGGTGTGTCCTCTGACTGTATACCCTGGGCATGCTAAAGCTCCAGGTATTGGGGATAATGCAAACACTGAGACTTAGGTGTCCCACTGTTGGTGTGACTACACAGTTTCTCTGAAATAAAAAGGAAAAAGCCCTTTGTAGTAATTTCTCTTACCAAATCAGTCTGTGAGAGCAGATACACGGATTTCAGGAGCAAATAGCCATCTTCTGCTTCCACTTTCCGTTGCAGGAATTGCTCCAAAGCCAGACGGGCTTCTTCTGTTACCACAAAAACATAAAGCAAAGATGAAAATGCTTTGTTGATGCAGATTCTTAACAGATCTGACAAATTTAACAAAATTACGGTAGCAGGAGTCCACTGAATGAAAAGAAATACATAAAATTACTTTGATCCAGCGTCAGGCTCAGGTCAGTTCATGTAAACTGCTTCTCAAACTGAGAAATTTCAGTGGGAATACCAGCTCAGTTCATGAAGCCTGTCAGCTGACAATGCAAAGAATGTACAACAGCCACCAGGAAAGCCATGTGTGGCTGGCAGTATTTTTCTCATTAAAGAAAGCTCCTCAGAATAGTGTGTAACCCACTCTTTAGCTCTTATATGCATTATATGTTATACATCATACATTTCCAGCTTCAAAAGTTCCAATCCCAAGATCAGCATGGCATACAAGGCCAGGTCTTCAGTGCAATCACCTAAAATCAGTGCCAGCTCACACCTACTGAAATATCTGGCTTGCTAAACAGCATTCTCCTGTTCCCTCTTTATTTCCAGCACAGAGGACAGCTGAAAGACAGCACATTTCCAGAATAAGTGGATTCAGTGGATACGGTATGAGATTCTTACCTGCTGGTTTGCCATTGAGGTTCCTCTTAATTTCTTTAGTCAGAAGCTTGGAAACCTCACTGGCTAATAGCTGAATGCTGGGGAATACAACTACTCCAGCAGACTGTTCCCAGGCCTGAAATCCAAGCATAACTCTTAAGTCTTTCTGACACATCATGACTTTGGTAGACTGACAAATACTAATAAATATAAATAAATAAAGATAAAGCTAACTATCCCCTGCAAAATTCCCTTCCCATACAGTATAGTCCATTAAGAAGCATTACCCAGACAGGAAGAAGTATGACACTACAGATACAGAAGTCAACATGCAACTACCCTTTGAATCTCATAACACACTTACTAGAGAGCTTTTACAGTATTTTCTACATTGATTACAATCAAAACAATGTAAATATTTGTCATACCCTGTGTCACTAATCCTTTGTATCAAAAATTATGCTAACCCCTTTCAAGATACAACAACCCTGAGGAAAAACAAATTTATAAACAAGTTTATAAACACTTTATAAGTTTATAACTTACTTGTTCAAAAATGGACAAGCAATTAAATGCAAAGCTTACTAGATAGAAGACAGCAAGACTTGTTAATTCCCTGAGTTTGACAAACAGATCCCCTCTTAAATGTTTCTTAGCCCTGCCTTTGGGGAAAAAAAAATTCAAGAGCAATAAAAAAAATATTCCAGCAGACTAATACTGTCACATCCAACCAGCCTCCAATAAGCAGGTACCATTACTTTTATAGAGAACATCTAATGCTACACACATTCATGTATTAGCAATAGTTCAGCATTCACCTCTAAAAACCAGCCTGAGACACCTCTGTTCCCAGCAACCTTGAAAATTTCTTTACAAAAGTCTCCTTCTTCTAGAAGCTCTGAAAAATCACACTGAATCACAGCTGATAAAAGGAAGGTAAGAAAAATAATGACATTTTGCTAAAATAGTTTGGAGCAAATATAATACTGTCTGCCAAGAAATAAGTGCAACTCTTTGTAAAAGAAGATCCTCTACAAATATTTCCTTCCCTACCACTGCTTTCAACTCCTTGTTCCTTCATCATGGATGGCAGCTTGTGGACAAGCTATTTTTTTCAATATGAAGTGCCAGTTGTCTGTCAGTAATCAGGCAAGCACCTACTTTTTACTTCATTTTACTGCAGTAAGCATAGTAAAATGCACCCAACTCTTCTTTCTGTGCTACAAGAGTGAAATGCAATTGCACAGTGTGCCTATCAATAATTTTCAATCCATCAATAATATTAAAAACAAACTTGTTTTTCAGATTTTGACCGTAAGTTATTTGCAAACACTCAGTTGCGAGCAAGATACATCAATTCCTGCACTTTTGATGCAGAAGTAAGGGAAGATATGTGAAGAACAGAAGCAAGCTGGGCAAACACAATGACAAGAAACCCACAGCCACTTTAGAATGTACAGTGTTTATCATTAAGCTATACCCTTTTTTAGAAGAAAAAACAGTGATAGATCCCTGCCCCTCTTCCTCAAAGAGAAACATCCTCAACCCTTCAGAAAGGCCTTTTTATACCCACTCTTCTGCCAACAGAAAGAGGAGGATAAATTTTAGGATTTGAGACCATACATAGAAGAAAGCAGTAATCAAATATTCATAGCAATGCTACTAGTCCTTCTCCCTACAAATCAGGCCTCTAATGTTCTGATTTAATTTTCTTAGTGATCTTCCCGTGGGTCAGACACCAATCTTTAAAATACATTGCCCTTTAAGAACAGACCTAATTATTTCCATATTCGTGTTTGATCCTATGGAAGATCTGTATCTGGAAGCATGACTCCTTGCCAGTATGTCTGCCTTCAGGGGAAACTCAAACAATATGGTATCAGTGTAATCTGATTTTCTTTCTTCCTCTTAAGTCTGTTTCTACATGTTTAAGATTCTGCCACAAGTTCCACGTGTCTGCTTTTACCATCTGTCCTTCCTACTCCATGGTTCATGGAGAGATGTTAGTTCAAAAGCCGGTCATGCAATAGAACATTCTGATACTTTCTGAGGCACCAAGAGGGAAGATACAGAAGGTACATTAAAATGACTTTCTAGGCCTGAATCACAAGCAGATGGCTAACATTTTCCTCCTACACCTTTTCCTTCTACATCAAGGAGTATCAATGAATAATGAGCCCCATGCCCCAGGTGTCTCCTGGTTAGTGCCCCCCTCTCCAGCCAACTGAGTAAGAGCTAAAGTTCTCTTAAATCAATGATGCAAGGCCAAAATGCTCTAGTCACACTTCTAAACTTAACTGCCTGCAAAGCCCTGCAAAGCTCCACTAGCACATCTAAGAAAAGTGAGGGGGGCAAGAATCTCTCTCAGGGCATAAAATCAAGTGTTAAGCTAACGAAAAATTCATATCTCCATTCTGAATATATTCCGAAGCCAAAATTTCCTTTAAGAATTTAAAATCTGATTTCTCCTTTTAACATAGCCATCTCAGAAATGTGGCTGATGGAAGGTCTAGGGAATGGGGTAGGGCAGCCTGCTAACTAAAATGTTCCAATTCTCAGCTGTGTCCCTCACCCATGGTATGACCTTCTTCTCCTTGTGTCATGTCTCTAACACAACTCCTCTCTCAAGCACTAAAATTAGACATCAGCATGGTCATCAACCCCAGAATTCCATCTTAAGACTGTACCCCTGCATTTGCCCTAACTAGTTGCATGCCACAGTCACACTTACCCAGACTGAACATGTGCTCAGCCCCCCATTAAGTAATAAAATACATGAGGCAGACATGAATTGACCTCTTCACTTTGAAAGATGCCTGTCTTATCAACATATTCCTTGACTTCAAGAATAGAATTTAGCCACTCAGGAAAGTAAAACAGTGTTCCCCCATACACTTTTCTCGTACTAACCTAGCATGCTAGGTAGAGGGAAGGAGGACAAGAAATGTTTCTTTTACTCCCAGTGGAGTAAAAGCATCACCTAGACAAAGGGATCCTGCTTCAATTAACTACACTGGCAGTTTGGGTGACCACAGAATGGATAGGGCAACAGAAACTCAAATCTACATCCTTGAACAAACCTTTAAGAAGAGGGGAAGAAAGTCCAGCAGCCTTTTCTGTTGATCCTCTGGGATAAGAAATGGAGCCACCTGCTCATACTCTACAAATTGTTTGCCTAGCGTCTCCCACTGGAGGGTATGGCTCTGGGGTAGCTTGTCCTTGCTGTGTGCAGGCTTCTCCAGCTCTTCTGCCGTGTCTCCATCATCAGGGCTTTGCTCTTGCTGTCCTACTTTGTAAGGTGCATCCTCCAGGTGCCACATGAGTTCAGCTGCTTTGTCCATGCTGAGATGAGACCACATAAAGATACTGTGTTATTTACAGTTAGATTATCTCTTACCATTCAACCCTCCCATGGAACTATACACTGACAGTGTTGACACTAACTGTTGGAGTTAGAGAGTTTAGAAATATAGAAACGCTTTCGGTCATTGACTCTTTTACAATTCTAATGACAAATCACCCAGCTTCTGGACAAGAATATGAACAAGCTGTCTGCCATGAGACATGTGCATGTGCTATATAACTCATCTGGGCTTTGACAGGACAAACAGGGAAACCATGCAGCAAATCTGGATTCCAGCCCCAGCTTTGCCACTGAGCCAGATCCTCTCCCTTATTCTTCAGTCACTCCAACTGTAAAACAAGTTGTAATTATTACCATCATCAGATCCGCAACAGAAGAGCACTAGCCAGGAGCCAGGTTACACGTTTCATTCAGTATGGACGCTAAATTAATCAGCGCATCACTGATACATTCCCTACCTAGAGTGGGGCTAAAGCCCTATCTGGAACAGGAGCTGTGTGGAAGAGCCAAAGGTTCTCCACATGGCTGTGCTGGCCCAAAGAGCCAGATTCAGCTCTTCTACATGGCAGACATACAGCTCTGTACAATAGGTAGGTATTTTCACTACAACATTACTTGTTTTGCTCATCCTGCAAACTGAAGTGGATATGCCTCAATGAATGAGCATGGTGCTTCTAGCATTTAATTTCCATCAAATTTAATTTAAAATGAGTCCATCTTGCACTATAGGTAGAGGAATCCGTCTGGTACACTCATCTCAAGCCCAAGTCCTCTCATCTACTTTACAGCCGTTTTCATCCATAGTCTTCTGGGAGGTCATTGACACAGCCTTGAATCCATAGCAGCTCCAGTCCTCTGCCATAGCCTTCTGTGAGCTCACCCTGCTATGTTGAGCCTACATAATGACAACACTTACACCAACGGAAATCAGGCTTCTCCAGTTTCCATCAAAGGCATCCATATGCTTACTGGCATCTAGGTCATTGTCTGACTATTCAAAATATGATAGGACAAGTTATCACAGTGTGGGCTGGCAGATGGAAGTCATGAAATGTACCTCACTTTACTTACCAAGTATACTATCTTTTAAGAGCCTAGAAGAATCTTCGGCACATCACTACACCCCCCTCAAAAAAAACATCAGTGTACCTTAATTTCTAGGAAATAGGTTCTTTACAGTGTCTCTTTGATTGCCATTCTAGTTTGTCAATAAAAATGCCAAAAAGCAAATACAACTAAAAAACTGAGTCAGATCTGCACTACCAATACATACACCCATTAAAATAAATTTTAAAAGAGAGTATTACAAGCTTGGTTTAGAATTATGAGCCAACACTACATTTGGGATTCTCTTCCTTCACCTTCCAAAAGTTACACAGTTAGCTTACTGCTTGCATTCTGCCCACTCCATGCCAGATGAATCAGTTTCCCTTCCACACTCACGCAGCAGCTCCATACTGCAGAGATGAAGAGCATGACATTATCTTGTTACTGTGCACCACACCACCTGCAGCAAGCTGACAGTCCCAGCAGATACCTGTGCCTAGATGTAAATGCCGATCCTTCACAGTACGGCAGAGCCTAATTCACTCTACCACAGCCTGTACTCTGTCCTTTGTGGGAGATGGAGGGCTATGAAATTTTGATCAGCCTCCAAGGAACAGTCAATCTAAGACTTCCTACCTCAACAACATTTTGTGTTTCACTGCTGTTGTTTTCCCTAATTATCTGTGTTAAGACAGCACAGCCTTGTGAGCAGGAAAACGTCTGCATAGAGTAAACAGGAAGACTCTGTTCCTCATGACTGTGTGGGAGTTAGATTTGTCATATGTTATACTTAAATCTGGTGTGGGATTTTGGCCCACTTGAGTCACCCTGAAGCTGTACAGTGTGTTGATTGAGGAAGCCTGGGTACTGTTCTAGGGCTTCAGTGAGCATAGTTCACTTACGCTGCACTCACATCCAAAACAGCAACACCATTCTCTCCCTAAAGGAAATGTCTCAACTTGGAAGCTACTCTGCTAAGCCTAAATCAATGCTAAGCAACAAGTAACTCACTCCCAGTGCCTACACTCAATCTTTGTCATTTGCATTGAGAAACCCAAAGTTCTTTACAGAGGCATTCTACAGATGGGGAAACTGAGCCATGGGGAGGTGAAATGAAGTGCCTACGCTGGCCTTAGAAGGTCAGTGACTGACCAGTCAACCTCCTATACTGCACTGCATGTGTATAGCCCTGCAAATGTGTTTACCAATTTTCTCTCTTTCCATTCACACTTTACGGAGCAGGCCTCTCTTGTCAGTGTCACAGCTAAAGCAAACGGGAATGATCACTCAAAAAATGTTTGTTCCATGAATCCATGCAATGAAAGAGTTCTTCTCATCTCCACAGAAACTCTTATAACCAGATATGCACACACAACTTCATTGACAGTTGTCTAACTACAGTTAGTCTGTTGACTCCACTTGCACTATCTGCTTTAAATATTACTTCTCCTAATAGCCTTTTCTTGTGTCTACACTTTGATTAAGATTTCTAAGTTCTTTACATTTTCGATTCCTCTTAGAGAATAATTATTCTTCTGGACTAAGCACAAAATCACAGGGTCCAGCATTCAAATATCTTAGGTATTAAGGATAGCTTAGATATTTTGAAAAGATCTTATATGTTGTCTCTCTTCTACATTCCACCATTTGTTTTGATCCTCAGTGTAAGTTAATAGTTTATTTCAGTTTTGACAAGTTTCTTTCTTGATTAAGTTTGATAAGATACTTTTTGATAAGTATCACAATGTTACAAAAAAGTTAAGTCTAAATAATAAAGGTTTTAGAAGACATGAAAGTGAAAATGTTTTAAATAAATCTGATGCTATCATTCAGAAAATAGTGTCAGGTTACAGAGAAGAAATGTAACTTAATCATGTATTTTCCCCTTTTTTCTAAATGAAGCTTGTGTGAAATCACATAGCAATGTGGCTATGCCTTTTCAGGCTGGAAAGACCAAAGGGAAGAAAGAGCTGACCAAAGCTGTCAGAAGGACTGGCAGAACACTGTTACTAACAGCTTACTAGTTGAATAAACACAATTTTTAAAGTGACATTTTGATTGTATTTATCTGTGATTACCTCCCCCAGCAGTTCAAAGAAGGATCCCACTCAGCTACAAAATCTCAATTTGCACCAAGATCAAGAAGTTTACTTATACATTTAAAATCATTTATTCTCACAGCCAGATGGTTGACCAAAAGACAATCAAGTCTCATACCATGTTTCAGAGACTGGTCCACTTTTTTATGGAAAGTATCTGCAAAAAGTGTTAGATATTTGAATGCACAAGGAAATCTTTAATCTCCAGAAGTACATGAAAGCAAAATAAAGACTAAAAATTGCCTCCTTATTTACTCCAACTTTTCTAATGACAAGAAAAATATTAGACTAAATATCAGACCTCTACGACTACCTGCTTTAAATATTCCTTCTCCTAATAGCCTTTCCTTAACTATTAAATCCCAGGATTCTGGTGACTATCAGAAACACACAGCTCAGAGCATCCCAAAAATCCACTGTGTGATACTCCTTTATAGCTCCTTCTATTCCCTGGCAGCCAAGATGACTGTTTAATGAACACAATTATGACAGTTAATAATTTTAAATGCTAAAAACAGGAATGCCACTACCTCCCAAGGAAAGCTGTCTGATGTCATAACAAATCCAAGCAATAGAAGGCATCGCTTGTTTCTTCCATGAAACACCATATATCACAAATTCTTATTCTCTTCCCATTCATTTACAAACTCCTTCCTTGTGGCTCACATCACTCTGTGCTCACAGGAAATGACAGCACCTCAGAATGAACAGTGTGCCAGATGTTGTCCATCTACTATCCTCTTACCTTACCTTTGTCCCTCCTATTCACCCTGGTTCTTCCTCCATGAACTCCTTCTGCCTTTCTTAAATTATCTACATTTTCTTTCTCTTTCTCATATTTCATGAGACAAACTGAAAAAACACCACCAAAAAGATTTACACCTAAATGTCACTCTATTTACCTTCTCCAATAGGAGGATTTCAACAACTTAAATCAAGTTGCAAAATGAAATATCCTACCCAACCTTGCCAGTTCCATCTAATCATAAAATCTACACGGGAAGGTATTGTCTCTTCCTATGTTCTGGCACAGTGCTTTGTACAACAGGAGCCTAACCTGTCTAGTGCCTTGAAATACAAATCACTGTCAAAATTCAAGTAACAGAAGGATTTTAAAACAATTTTCAACTTAGAGAAGCGGAGATATTGGGTATACTTGCTTTTGAGATGTGGTCCTCCTGGCAGTAATGTCCCCATCTCAAGAGCAAACAGAATGCTTCCGTTCAGTCATGGACAATATAGTAGTAACAAACGCAAGGGACTAAGACCAGGATAATTCTGACCATCTCAAAACAACAGCTCATTAGATAAGGACATTCAGTTAGATCATGTCTAACAGGTCTTCACTTGCAGCAGCAACAGATCTGCAATTCTTAAATCTGCAATCCTATTATCATCTCTAGACTAAATGATACAAGCAAACCACCGATCCTTTTTCCTCTTTGTACTGCAGTTTGAGATGAACTTTGACTGAAACCTTTGCTATTTGAAAACGGTCCTACCATAACAAACCAGTTGCAGATAATACTGCAGTTTCCTTCAACATTTAACAGTCTGTTCCTTTTGCTTTCACAGCAAATCTATTGGACATACCTGGGCTCCTAGATTTGGCAGCTCCTCTTGCAGTCAATAACCACATCCAGAGAAAGGAGTGTTACTGCTTCTGTCCCACTAGGCATCTTGCTGTGTGCAGCAGCTCCCACTCTGCTCTTTAAACTTTCCACTGTGAATCACCTGATTAGCTGCTGCACTTACTTCCTGAGGAAAGCAGAAGTGAAAAGCAAATGAACCACAGCTCAGGACCCACCAAGCTCCCAAAGCAACTTAGAACAGCTCAGCTAACACACAAACCTGGCACGCATAGCATGCTTCTCCCCAAGTCAAGAGTAACCAGCTATTTCGCCCTCTGTACCATATTCACAAAGCAAGGGGGTGAAGGGGAGTGGGATTTCTTACCTTTTGTTTTTAAATTTAAGGTTTGCGAAACTGCTAGAGGAATACAGCACCACAAAGCTCATGCATTCTGTGCAAACAGTCTGTGCCCAAAGGTCAGGCAACTGTTGGAGTCCTTCCTCAAATGCAGCACCCTTAAAATAAATACATTTGAATGCTGAGGTAAATGCTTGTCTCTGACCTCTCTACTAAAATGGTCAAGGCAGCTACTCAGATCAAGAGGCAAAAAAGCACTATAATCTCATTGACAACACAAATGAATCTAGATAGCCTTGGTCTTGGGGGAAGATTATTTCTCAGTTATCTAGTTGCTTTTTTAGTTTCATACATGTGAAAGGCTTTATAACTGTTTTGTAAGGGGAGATGGAGTTCAAACATTTTTACACAGAAAATTCAAGTGTTTCCAACTACTTCTCCCCAACAAT
This sequence comes from Cephalopterus ornatus, assembly GCA_013396775.1. Taxonomy (NCBI): domain Eukaryota; kingdom Metazoa; phylum Chordata; class Aves; order Passeriformes; family Cotingidae; genus Cephalopterus; species Cephalopterus ornatus. Next base: position 635,146 of record VZRE01010263.1, on the reverse strand, counting down.
TTTATGGTGACCTTAAGAATCAGTGAGATCATGGCCCTATAGTGACTGAAACCTGAGGGGATTTTACCCTAGGTAGTTAAAGCCATCTACCTTCTGTTAACATCTACTTCACTCAAATGCTTGAAACAGTGTTCAGGAGGAAAACTAACCTTCTCTTCCAGCTAGGCTGCAATTTAGCTGGATAACATACAGGTAATCCAGGTTGAAGACTCCTGATAATAAACAGGACAGCATTCGCTTATACACCACAGGCACTTCTCTTGCTGCACTGGTGTTCCTAGCACAGAGCAATCCCAGAGGACTGTTCTCATCCCTTCCAGTAGAAATGCATTGTATTGAAAGAAAGACAAACAGTAGAGGCAGCTGCAAAATCATGGGTTTAGTTCATCCCTTTACAGATTATACCAGGAGTTAAGCAGCTCTGTAGCTTTGTTACTGGGTTTTGGAAAGCATTAGCTAAAATAACTGTAATCTACAGGGTGTAATCTACAGGTGGCCAAGCAAGCTTATGAAGCCTGTGAAAGGATGTGTCAACACATCCACTGTTTTAATGGCTTAGGCTGCTCACATACTAGCTGATACATTTCCAGTGGCAATCTAGCCACAATGGAGAGATGAATGGCAGAACCACAGAGACCAGAAGGGAGTATTAATACCAACCCACCAAGAGAGAACATCATTGTCTTCAACTTCCTAAGTCAGAAACAAGCCCAAAAGTGTTCCATTTCCACCCTTTTACTGCCAGTTTAAAATCACAAAACAAAGGTCATTTGCAGCAGCCCCTCCATGCTGTTTGATCAGAGAGGTTTACTTCCCAGGAGCCTTTCCTATCCAGTGGTGCCTCCTCACTAGATGCTGTCAGGAGTGAAGCAAGCACACAGTCATTAGTAGATTTCTAATCCACACAGCAGAGGAAGCACCATTTCTCTTTTTCATTCTGCACTAACTGCTGCTGGGCCTGAAAGTCCAGTTTCAACACACCGCCCACTTAATCTCTGCTTCACTGGAGCAAAACAGATGTAATCAAATTATCTGCAGTAAAAATAACTCAAGACGTAAAGACAAGTGTATAGAGAATGTAGTAGGAGACAGTGTCAAAACACCCTTTGTCAGTTTGGGTTAAAAACCCCTTGCACTGTGCCTCCACTTATAAAACCAGAGATAAAAATCCTTCCTTTCTTTGTCCTATTCTCCATAGTCTCACAGGAAAAACAAAATTAAAAAATACCTGTGTCTCACCTACTTGCATTTGCATCTATGTGCAGGGCACCTTGTTCAAAGGAAACCTCATCTTGCTTTAAGGTACCTAGAAAGGGCACTAAACCTCCTGGTCCAGGAGCTAGCTCTTCCAACACCAGATGGAAACTGTATCTGGCAATACAGCACTCTGATGTAGATTGTGCATGTCCCAGTGGAGATGGTGTCCTGCCTGAGCCAGACGTACAGTGGGCTTCCTGAGGCAAGGGTTTGGAGGTAACTGCAAGGTCCACCTGTCTCACAGCATCAAATAGTTTCCCTTATGTTGACTCCTGCCAAACTTCTCTCTTCTTTGCCAATCCAACTTCCACCCACAAGTGGAAAAACCCTGATTTATGCCTTTACATTAATGATACCACCTACACTAAAGCATCTTATTTATATTAGTGGTTGAGAATTACTAGAATCATAGGACTTGAGGCTGCAGCTCAGTGACTGCAGGTTTCTCCAAAAACACAAGTTGCAGTATGTTTCAATTTCATTAGTTTCACCAAGTGGCTTACTGGTTACAGCAAGAGCAAACACGTCCTTTGGCTACTGCTGTGCAGTTGGCATTGCCCAAGGGGCTCATAGTCCAGCCCAACTGCAAACCCAAGTGCGATGGAGCTTTGCTGAAAAGCCTGCATTTCTCTCTCTGTTAAGTTCCTCTCCTTGTAGACATAACAAATAAAATTCAGCTGAATTTGATGAGACAATACATTTTTCTGCTGCACACTCATAACCTTCAATGTAGGGAAAATAAGAAAAAAAAAAGTCAGTTGAACACATTTCCCTTTCAACATTTCAGTGTCCAAAAGTTGAATTAGCTGCAGGTTTTTTTCCACTCTTCGCTTTTCTTGCTAAAATCCATCTTTTTTCTTGCTAAAAAGAAAGTTGATTAAAAAATGTTCATAGAGGCATTTTTCATTTCTTTAGGGAAGCGGCTGTGTTTCATTTTCCTCCCCTCTTTTCAGTGGCAGAACAGAAGCTGACAGAGAGACTGAAGAGAAAGTCAATGCAAAAATTTAAACCATCTGCTTAACCATCATTTTCACTCATCTTTTTTCTCAGCAAACCTTGAAATCTGCAATAAAGGATGCATTCAGCTTCCTCGGCACATCTTCCCAAAGAAGCTAGAGCAGTGGGCTATGAAAAAGCAGCAGGACTGTGAGCCTGAGCAGCTCAGCTCCCCTCCCTCTGGCACACGCACAGGGTACGCCTGGGGCAGCAGGGGTATAGAGGCCACCCCATCTCTTTTCGCCGGGTTTTCCCTGGAGGAAAAAGCCCTTGGGAGGTGGGAAGGAAAAGCCAACTTCTGCCAGTGCTGCCAGGCAGCCCTGAACTGAGCCAGAGCCCTTCCTGTCCATGGCTGCTGCCCTCAGGCAGCATCACCACCTTTGAGGAAAAGAAGGCGGCATGTGCCCGTGCACAACCACACTGCACAGATGGGCACAGTTGGGCACCTGCACAACTAAACTTCAGCTTTAAATTAAATGGAGTTCATACTGATGAAGCCATGGGACTGGCATCTAGTACAGACATGCAGCATATCCACGAAGCAATGTTTCCTGCCCTGCTGCCTGCCAGCTACCCCTGGCACCTGCGCACTCTTGGGAGGTGCAGTTACACCCCAGACTACTCTGGCACCATGACTGAGGGATGTAAAACGACAGAGCAGTTTGCAGCCTTGGTCCTGGAGTCAAGCTCCTAACTTGTCTCAGGAAAGGGTTCCATTATCTTCCCCAGCATTTCCACCTGAGCAAGGCCAGGTGTTCTGAAGCCCTTCTTCTGTGCCTCCCGGCAACCAGCCTGCACCTGGGCATTGGTAAGGTTTCATTAGCAGTAGCAATATTATTTGGTAAGCATAATTTGTGACATAAACTTCTGCTATTTCAAAATGTTTAATTGGAAATTGGAACAAATTCCCTTCATCAGCACAAATCTGTAAATCAAAATGGAATTTTTTCCAATGCTTTTGTTGTTTAAACAGGAACAAATCAAAGTGTATTCAATAGCCTGCCTCTTACAGGTCAAGCTGCAGCAGTGCTTTTCAGCCTTTTGAAATCTGTGCAATTCTGAAATAGTTTCCTACAACCCCCTACACAGCACATGTAAGTCTGCTGCTTGACAGCTTCCCCCTTTGCTCAACTATTTTGGCTATGTTAAAAATAGTCAGGGGGAATCACTGGATGATATAATCACAGAAATAATCTAAATAGTTTTAAATGACATTTTTAAAAAATTCTATGCATAACTAAATGCCACCAAAATTATTCCAGAGTTATTAAAACAACATCAACTTTTAAAAACACAAGAAAAAAGAAGCCTCATTTAAAAATCGGTTTGTTACAAAAGTGAAAACATTTTTGTTTGAAACTGTCAGATGGAAACATCTTGACCAAATGAACAGAATATTTTCCCCCAGAAGACAAAAAGTATCAAATATAACAGTTCCTCTGGGAAGCTGTTATTTTCATTAAATGTCATCTACTGACTAGAAAAATGTTGTGCAGGAAAATTTTAAGGCAGCTTGACTGAACACGTGATCTCCACACTGGAAGGCATATCAGTCTAATGAGATTGAGGAAGTTGAAAGGCTAATGCAAAATATAATTGGCATACCAATGGCATGACCCCTCCTGTACCCCAGATTAGCTCTCCACTACAGAATACACAGGAATTCATTGTTTTCATGATCAACTCAAAAACTGTTGAATTAAAGGATCATGATACAGAAGTTCTGCAGGAAAATTTTTTACAAATATTTACAAAACAGAAACTTAGACTTTAACACACAGTGCTTATCAGAAAATAGTACTCACAGACAGCCCCTGATGAAAGCATAAGATATAATTAAACAAACACATATTGACCAAGGGCTATTTTCTTAGGAGAATTTGCTCTTCTCATTTTCTCTGAGAAAGAATTACCAAAACCTCTGCAGACAACACCATTTTCTTAAGTTTCAAAAATTGGTCTTAGTTCCTGTTTAACACCCCCTTTGATTTTTGCAAGGATGTTGTGTGGCTTGCATAGCCAACACCAATTGTCATCGTCATCTTGGAGGAAATAGGGAGCCTGAAGTTCAGGCTAAACAAAAGTGTGAGAGCAAACATTTTTCCATCTTTGACATGTCCCCTAACTACTATTATTTTTTCTTTTGCAGCTCCCAAGTCTATCTATAAACTCCGTCTCCTGTGACCTTGCTCTCCAGTGAGCTGTGCTCCCAGAGAGACTCTGCATGTATCCAGTAAGGCTGCTTTCCCACAGTGGTAACTACTCCGGTACCTTCAAATACCTAAATAACACAGGCTTAATGAGCTGTCACACCCCATTCATGCATAAGCCTGGCTTTTCCATAAATATTCTTCTAACTCTCTGAACTAGACTCATGTATCTTTCCTTCTTTTTAATTCCTTATTTACAGAACTAATATTTCAATTGCATTTGGTTGCTAGGCTTTGCCATATCATACAAAAATATGGACAGAAGGAATGGGGAGAAAAGCAGTAGTTTTTCTACCTGTTCTGGTCTGGTTTAAAAAACAATTCTTGAAGCTGAGTAGCTTCCCTGGGGACCGCGGTTTTCTTTTTTTTTTTTTTTTTTCCTAGGAAAGGACTGCTTTTAGGGTGTTCAAATGACTGTTCTTGGCTGATAAATAATAAAAAATCTCCTTATTCTCAACTTCATTTACAGCCAGATTCTACACTGGTGTTTTCTTTTGCAGTAGGAACTGAGCCTAGAAGGATACATAAAAATGCTGCTGCTGCTCAGCAGCGAGGTAATTTTAGTCTTGAAATTAAACTATGGCACTACACATGTAGGAATACTTTGTTAAAGAGGCAAATTAGAGCAACAAAGTCGTTGGCTGCGTCATCGTTTTCGAGCTCAGTGTATTCAGCAGAACTTGAAAGCACAGCTTTCACATTCACAGCAGAGGCTGCTACCACATGGAGTAAAGGAGGAACTAGTACAAGAATGCAGTCCTTACCTTGCAGAGAGGCTCACCACAAGAGGGAAGTGCAACAGCAGCAGCTTTTGGTGAGATTGGAGTTCTTTTTGCATGTAGTGGGTTGACCTTGGCTAGATGCCAAGTGCCCACCAAGCCTCTATTGCTCCCCTTCCCAGCTGGACAGGGGAGAGGGAATAAGATAAAACACTTGTAGGTTGAAATAAGGCAGTTTACTAAAGCAGAAGCTAAAGTTTGCACATGCACAGCCGAAGAGGAAAATAACAAGGTTTATTCTCTACTTCCCATTAGTAAGGGATGTCCATCCCGTTCCCAGGAAGCAGGGCTTCTGCACACTTAATAGTTTCTTAGCAGGCAACCACAGTAAACAATGAATACCCCCCTTCCTACTCCTTTCCTTACCTTTTGTATCTGAGCTGACATCATATGGTACAAATATCCCTGTGGTTAGTTTGAGTTACCTGGCACAGCACTGTGAGAGCTGCTATGGGGAAATGAACTCCAGCTCAGCCAGACCCAATACACTGCTGCAGTCCCCTTCCAGGGCTGGAGAGCAGTGGCTCAGAGCTCGGAAACCAGCAAATTCCTTCTGCAAGGCTGAATGTTAGGATGCCAGTTCAGACACAGGGTCTCTAGGGGTGTCACTGCCTTCAAGAATTGCCTCTGTAAGCAGAGAAATGTGAAGGATTCACATGGAGGTCGAGGAAGGCTTATTCAGAAATCAGAGTTGTTAAGCTGTCTAAAAAACAGACACCAGTCCTAAGGTGAAACTTAAATAATTGTTTTGTATCTCAGTGCATCAGTCACATCACAATACAGATCTGCTTACTTGAAGGAAGCAGAAACGTACCTTGTAAAAGTCTGGGACCTAGATACTTTCAGAATGTAATCTGCAAGGTTTGCCCCCTTCATCCAACTATGTAGCAACAAACTACTTCCAGGAACCTGTGCTCAGACCATTGACAGAGTTACTAGTGGGGGCACAAAAAAGGGTCAAAAGCAGGTGCATGGCTTGTATTTTATTGTGTAGAGCTGAAAGAGTAGCTCAGAGATGGGATCCATCTTACAAGACATCTTAAATGCACAGATGAGAGGTGTATGACTAAACACTTTGTGTAGACATGCCAGGCTCTAGTGATATTTTTATTTCTATTTAAAGTCTTATCCTTTTTCATTTCCACTAAAGTTTTATTTTCTGGTTTTGTTTCATATTTTTTTTCTCAAATGAGATGAGAATAAAGATGAAAAATTTGAACACCTTCCCCCTGCCCAGTACAGACATTTCTGCCAGAGATATTCAGAGCTCTCCCTTTCCCACAGACCTTTTTGTCCATGAAACTGTACCTTTTAGAGCCTTTTAGCCTCTGCCCGAGCTCCAGAGAGCACTACTTGGTTTGTGGTTCTCAACGGTAACACGGGCAGTCCTAATTCTGAGCATCTTTTGTGTTGGCACCTTCCTCCCCGAGCGTCACGAGGTGGCAGTACGACAGAAGGACTTGCAAGGACTGCCCCGACATCAGGCAGCCGAAATCTTACTTAGCTGTAGGTATGCAGCTCATTTCCACCTTCTATTCGCAGCTTCCATTTCTTTTCCTCAGACAATCTCTCAAACGAGACAGGAGAGTGTCACAGCACAAAATAGAACCACTTCCTTTCATGTTTATTTGCTTTCAGCAATTTGAGCATTTATAGGATTACATGTTCATACTCCCAGCAGCCTCTGGAATGGACAGGTTTCAGCTGGGCAGCCAGCAGAGAAGCCACTTAGAAAACAGTGGTCTACTTTGACCTTCTCACTCTAGGGACACAGATTATAAAAGTGTCAGCATGTAGCAGAACAGATAAAAGATTGTGAATGGCGAATGGAATTGGGGGGGAGAACGAAATTACTTGTAAACTGTGTCAGCATTGGCAAAGGAAAAAAACATGAGGGATATTTTCATACTTTCAACACTAAACTAGCTGATGTTTTGTTTTGGAAAGGCATTTTTTCATTTAAACCTTGAACAACAATATTAGTAAGGCTAAAAAACAAAAATATGCAGAGATAAATGTCATTAGAGGGTTATTTGGTTGGTTTTAAGCAAAAAAAAAAAAATCCTATTCATACAATTTTAATGAGTAGTTCAGTTCTTTCTGTAAATCTAGTAATATAGAGCTTTTCAGTACAAGGAATTTTCCCAAGCTGAAATTCCCTGCAGGAACACAAGCTTAGGAATATTGCTAAGGATTTAGAACCATGGGATTTTTTGGTGCTACAAGTTTCTGACTTTTGAAATGAAATATCTGTATGCCAACTCATCATATTGCAGCTGCTATGAGTGGACAACCACTCAAGTAAGTCATATCTGAAAAGAATTTGTATAAATAAACATTTGAGTAGTCCAAATAATATCTGTTCCACATATTAATATTGGGGCAGGGAAAGGGAAGAAGTATTTTTCATCTTCCAGGAAACTGATGCCATTGTAAGCAAGATGATGATTATCGAAATTAAGACCACCTTTATTAGGTTTAATTTAGGTCTAAAATGAATGCTGCTTTAAAAGACTACAATCCCTAAATTATTTTTCCCATAGAAAAGTTGATGTTAATTAAAAAAACTTTTATTAAATTTTAAATGTTAATTAAAAAAAGCTTTTCACATTTTTCTGCAACATTTTGATCCAAAAATATTCCCAGGAAGAGATTTTCAGATCACTCTTTTGCTTCATAAGTAATATTACTTATATTAAACCCATTTTATTGGGAATTTTTCTTCTATACATCTTGAAAACCTTATCAGAGAGGTAGATGTTACAGTCTCCATTTCGCAGGCTGGAAACAGTGACAGTAAGAATTGAACTAACATATCTATGGCCACATTCCCAGATTTGTGGGAGAGCCACAAATATTACCTGGGCCTCAAAAACCCAAATCTGGAAGTCATTAACAACTCTATTTTAATCTCATTATTTTCTTCCTCTCCGCTTAAAATGATTTGAAACAGGAGAAAAATGGGCCAGTGTTAAACTAACAGCACATTTAAAATTTTTAACTCCCTCCATTTTTCACCTAGCCTCCAGTTTTCACCCTAGTTTCATTTTGAATCAGATCTGCCTAAATGACTATATTTTTCCCCTGAGACAGCAGGAGGAGATACATTCCTGAGGATGCCAGTTTCAGTCCCCAGTGTCTAAAATATGCATGCACTGCTCTTTGATTCCTGCCACTAAAAGAAAAAAGAAGTAACATTCATTCTGCAGAGATAGCATTCAAGTTTTAAATAATTTATTTCTGTATATCCTCTCTGAACCAAGGACCTCATTTCTTCCAGGCCCATAGGTGACAGATAGGATGAGTGATTGCCCAGGTTACTGCATTTTATGCAGCTGATTCATGAGGTCCTGCAGCTCCCAAGTAAAACATATATTGCTGTCACTGTTCTCAAAGGTGCAGAGAAGGTCTGTGGGTACAGAGGAACAAATGAACAAGGGAGAAATCAGTAATCTCTCCAGGCTTTTATTTCCTACTTGTCCCAGGAAGAGCAGAGAAAATCAAAGTGACAAATGTAGTTGGGTGATCAGAGAAAACTGATGTTAGATACAACTAGAGGCATAACTGTGTAGGTAATACAATTAGAATCAGAGACCTGATCACAACTGCACAGTTAACTAGGGGTGGTCATGTAAAAAACTCAACTTTGAAGTTTGAGATGCTTTACTTACATAATGCAAAATCCAAACAATGTGAACTACTCCAGCAAATTCTGATCCAGCAGGTCAGTTAAGCATGTTGTGAAGATTGTGTGTAGTCTGTCATGGTTTAAACTAAGCTTTTAAATATTTTTCTGTATTGGAATCAGGAAATTAGGTTCAGGGAAAATCAGAATTCATTTCACAGATAATTTCTGTGAGAAGAATCACCCAGTTGAAAATGGCAATGATGAAGGGAAGACCTTCAGCTGTGACTTCCCTGATATGACAGCAGTAGAAGCTCTGTTAGATCTGTGATGATCTGAAGGTGATAGTAAGGCAAGGGTTAGAGAGAAAAGTAGAATTTTGTTAGATCAAGAGACAGCAGAAGAAAACAGACTTTCAGACAGACTCACAAAAATGTTGGCAGAAGGGACCTCTGGAGGTTACTTAGGCTGGCCTTCTGTTTGGAGCAGAGGCAGCACGAAAACCAGACTAACCTAGTCATCTTGAAAACCTCTGAAGACTGAGATCACCCCTGCTCTGTACGTATCTCTCGCACTGCTGCATCATCCTTCTGGTGAAAAAGTTTTTCTGGGCGCCAATCTGAATTTCTAAGCTCCAAACTTGGGGGCATTGCTTTTTTGTTTTAGTATCTGTACTACCAAGTGTTTGGGTTTATACTCGGAAAATGTCCTTTAACTAATTGTGGGTTGCTATTAGATCCCCCCATTAGCCTCTTTGACAGATTAAGCAAGTCTGTTTCCCTTAACCCGTCCTGGTGGGAGATGTGCCCTAGTCCTCAACAGTCTGACGAGCCCTTATCCAGATGTGAAACAGATTTCAAGCCAAGTACAATTTGGGAACAATTCATTTATATTTACCTTAATTGTGTTAACTCAGTATTTTATCTGGCTGTAAGACAAGCTACAGTGTCATTGCCGTTCTATTTCAGATTGGAAAATATCCGCTAGATCTTGTATAGAGCAGAAACAAATAATTCAAAGTCTCTGATCTGCCCTGAGGTGTCTCCAGTAGATATTGTAAAGGCTAAAAGATTTCTCTCTGCCTCATTAATAAAGCTATAATCTAGGCTCAAAATTGAGATTGGCACTGGTTATCCATGTAAGCAGTATCCATTTTATATTTAATTTAGCTCCCTGTGAGAAGCAAATGAGATGTAATACTTATGCATTTTCTTACCTTTCAGCCAAACCTAAAGAAATTGCTCCATTCCTTATCTCCCAGCATTAGATAGATAATCCCTGAGCTAAAGTTTTTCCTAAATTATTGTTTTTTTCTCAAAGATATCTTTGAAGTTCCAGTTGTTTCCATAGCCACTACAGAACTTCTGCACAGCTTTTTCCATCTGCCCCATTAGCTTACATGATACTAGAGAGGCCATCTCAAAAGGAGGACAGGGGAATTCTACCTTCATGATTTGAATATTTCTTCCTGAATATATCTCCTAAGACTGCAGTAAAAGCACTGGTTTCTGACAGCTGAAAGACCAGTGGCCTTTTTGACCTGGAAAACAACCTGAAAAACCAACAAGAGGTTTTAAGTGGTGATCACTCAGCTTTGTAAGCAAGGGTCATGTCAAACTGAAATTCTTTCTGGTCATTAGATACTGGAAAAGTTGTCAATTTATGCCCAGTCTTCTTCAGCAGAATACCCACAGTTCCTGTATACATAACCATTCTAACTTGCCTTGCAGAAGAAATGCTATTGCATTTACTGATCTCAAAATTCACACCATGGTCTTTCCTCGTTTCTTTGGACTGTTTTCCATCAACACCATTTTATACCATATAAGAATATATTGTAACCAAAATTGCAATCTAAATAAACTGGATATAGAGTTCAATGGTGCAAAAGTCCAGAGTGATTAGATCTTGGGCTTTGATCCAGATGCATCTTGCTGATAAGTGAAGAAAATATATCAATCAGCTAGTTACAACAAGTCCTTGGCCTGCACATGGAAGCAGAAGATGAGGAGGAGGAAAAAAGGATATACCATTTGATAATTGGTAGGGGACAGCATGCTGTGTGTGCAGCCTGGGGAAACAGAGATCCATTCAATCCGCCTCACAACATACTCAGTAACTTCACTGGCCCACGCACTCTTCCGTCTCAAGCACCCGACATGTTTCATAGCCTCCAGTCATCCGCCTTGGCGCCAACAGATGAATCATATCTCCTGTGAGTGTCCCTGCTGCAGTAACTTATTACATCCACTGCAGTTAGATAGCACTTGCCAATCCCAAATCTCAAAACACTGCATTAATGCAGATGGGATTAAATATCTTGCTTATAGCCGTGGGAAATCAACTGGCATTAAGATTAGAGACCGCACCTACTCACTCTCCTTAAGTTTTCTAATCCCTAGGTCACATCACCTTCCCTCATTATGTGTCCTTAACAATCAGTGGTAAGCACTTGTGATAGTAGAGTTTTTCCACATTCCAAAAAGGCAGCAGATAGCTAACAAGCATGTTTATTTTTAGATTTATGTTAGAGTCAGATAGTAGCACTTCTCTAGTACTTGGTTAGCCAAGTGATTTCTGTTTTCTAGCTTAGTACTCTATAATAGAACTACCATTCTGGACTTGAACAAGCAGGATATAACCATGGGAGCAATGGTTTCCACCATCTGGTACAGACCTTGTATCTCAAGGTCATTGGTATCTCAAGCCATCAGGGATGCCCTTCTTGATTCAGATCAGTCATAAAAGCCTTATTGCCTACCGCCCAGAAGCCTGCTAAATTGGGCCATCTTTAGCCTCGCTCTGGAATAAGATAACCAGCAACACCCACGCCATATCTAAGGGAAAGGGAGGGACAGCACGGCACAGTAGGGTGCGGTCCCCATAGTACTTAAATGAAGTAAGGATAAAAGACTTAGAAATAGCCAGATTCAATCAGGAATCCAGATCATAAAACACATTCATGATGATGAAGAAGCAGGTCTAGGGTCAAGCCAGGAAAGCAATACACAGCTGAGAGTCAGAATTAGGTAGGATAAAGATTACTAATATCAGACCCAATCCTTCAGTTACTAGCTAAATCCACAGCAATAAGGCAAATGTAAGGTCAAGCTGAGAATTTGATCTATAGATCACAATCCAAACTCACACATCACTACAGTTGCACTGAAAAACAATACTCCTACAAGACAGCTGAGACTAGATGTGAAGCCCAAGCCTGGGCTCAAATAGAGATCCTGGACCTATGGGCAGAGGGTGTGGGTGGTGGCCATGTGAGGTGTGCCAGAGCTGTTAAGGCTATTAATGTACTTCCATTAATTATTGTTGTACTTGAGTATAAATACGTTAATACTTAAGTATTAATGTACTTGAGCCACAATATAAGTTTCTGTAGTCTTTGTAGAGTGTGCTTAGGTGCAAGAAGATCTCTGCTGCTTGTTGAGATTCTGCTGTAACTCCCTCTGCACCTCTACTCAAGAATTTTTCTAGTATCATAATCCTAGGCTTCAATAGCAAGGACACAGATAAGTTGTAGTCTGCAGTAGCAGATAGGCATTATTCAGAATTGCTGGTGTAAGGACAGTGTGAGGCTCAGTATACAACTTCAGTAACACTTAAGCTGGGGAACGTGCCCAGATGCCTCTTCTGGCATTCCTGACTAAATTCTCTAACCAGGTTATTTCAAACTCTCCTCAATGATACCTTTGCTAGGTGAGAGCAGAGAACTGGTGTCACAGAACTGTAACTCTATTTTTCTCAGTTCTATCACTCCTGCAGTCACCACAGGCTACTCAGAGCTCTGTTACCTTTAACACAGGAGCTTTTTATGTAGAAGGGTATATGTTCAAAACACCTCTTTGCAGCTTGGTGGTTTGACTTCATGATCTTGAGGGTCATTATACAGCCTTAACAATGATTCTATAATTTTATGTGTGTTGAAGGGGCAGATGGCAGTGGTGTGGGACGGATACATGTAAAGAATTGACTCGGGCTACAAATAAGTTGCACTCCCAGCCCTGTTCCATGGGCAGGGACCCTGTGGGATGTGATTCTGTGGTGTTCATACAGCTGAGGAACTTTCCCCCTGAGAAACTACCTGTGGGATGTAAAGGGGCTGTGAAACTCACAGGAGAATTAAGGTAAATACGAACTATTTTGTCTACTACAAATATCTGGTCACAATTATCCAGCTCAGTTTAAGCAGTTCAGTATACAAGCTTCAGGAATTACACATTCCCATAGAGTCTGACTCCTTCTAGACATTTGCTAGGCTATCTTTCTCCTGGATCTACTCTCAGTGTTTCTTTCAGGAAGTATTTATTTAAATTGTCAGACCAAAGCATTGCAGCCAGTATGGAACCACTTGCTTTTTTTCTCTCTCAGCTGGCTTGTTTGGTTTGGGTTTTTTCTCTAACAAAAAATTTACTTTCCCCAAGTAGTTTATTTGGGAAATTCAGATGTGAACTTCAAACCAATGTTCAAATTGGGGGGAAAATTAGGAAATTTACAAGTCTTAAAAAATCGTTTATATTAAGTTTATCCTTTGAAAATTGCTTTAAGGCTGAAAATATTTAGGTCAAACACTTTTAATACGATCAAACTGAATATTTCTGTTTACCTTGAGAATTTTTTATTTTAATAAAAGTCCTTCAAATTTAGAATTTAATGTTGAACTTGGCTGTTATTTGTTTGAATGTCTGTATGTTTTCATTTTGTCCAATTATTTATATAGGTCACGCTATATAATTTCTTTCCCCCGAAGGGAAATCAAGTTTTTGTGGGAAGTGACTTTGCAGGTTGAAGTGTTCCATGCTTCCCATGAGGTCAAAAGTTCAGTTAATTTTATCCCTTGTCGTGTTTACTGTACACAGCTTTTGACTTCCTGCTCAAACTGCAAAATGATGTGTATAAACAGCATCAAAGCACATAAGAAATGCTAAAAATATGGTGAGAGAAAGAGTTTATTAAATGGTTGGTAGGAATGACTTCTTCATCCAGGGTCTGAGGCTGGGGAGAAAGGCAGAAGTATAACTTCTGCTGATGCTGTTGCTGGTTATCCACAGTATCAGGATGCTTTCCAAGTTTGTTGGCCAAGGGATTATCAGTTAGCTATTCTTCACTGTGCTGAAACCCGGCTAAAACAGATGATTAGTGGGAAAATAACTGCAAGAGCCTGTGTATTCAAAACAGAGAATCTCACAAGTGTGTAAATCTGAGTTCATGACAGCATGAACTCAAAGATTTATACTTATAAGCGGCTGGTTCCACTGGCGGCTAAAGGTCCAAAATATCTTAGCCATTGCTGCAGTCTGCACATTGAGAAATGCAACCTCTAACAAGAGCCAGAGAACCTCTTCCAGTATTGAAGATACAACTTCATGGCCAGTATTCAATATCCAAGATATGATAGATCATGCGAGAGAAGAAAGCTGCCAATCTCAGATGCCTTTTGTCAGTATACCTCAGCAATACAAACCTGTAGGATGATATTGCAGGGCATGTACATTGCTAAGGGAATATTTACTCCCTTTTTGACACTTGCAGAAGGACCTGCTCAGCAAATAGAGATGGTGAGGAAGGAGGTTGAGCAAAGAGCAGCCCAGGGTCAGGATGTGCCCATTACTCAGATGCAATTATCATCCAATTATCTATCTATATTTTATAGATACTTTTGAATAGTATCTACGTATTTCAACAAATGTTTGTCCTTTCCTCTCTCCCATTACTGACTTCTGGCTTTGCCTCCCTCCCCCAGGGAGGGGTGAGGGTGAGCTTAGCAAGCAGTACAAATAAAAATAATGGGTGCTAAAATGTAATCCTATTCTGCCAGGCTGTCAGTGTAGGCAAGAGATATTTTTCCTTCTCACAGAGAGCAGTGGGTCGTTTCTCCTTCAGCTCACCAGAATGCCTCCCCGTGAGGGATGCAGGGCGCAGCAGGCAGCCCAGCACGCCGCTGCCCTCAGGACCAGAGCACTTGGTATTTCTTATAAGGTAGAAGAAATCACGATGAGTCAGGTTCAGCTCCTGATTTGATCCTTGTCGAGTCAAAGCATCTGTTGAGTGCGACCGGAGGAAGATGCAGACCGGGAGCGGAGATCCGCGCCGCTCCCTGGAAGCGGCACATTGATCATTGGCCGCGTGTCCAATTAGCGGCAGGAGCCAGGTCCAGCCCTCGTGTCTGAGCTCTGGTGATCTATCGCCAATAATTACCGACACACTTATTGCCTAGTTTGGATGGGAATTAATTGGGGGCCGGATAAATAATGCATTAGGGTTTATTCAGCCCCATGTGAAGCGTCTCCCCTGAGCCAGAGCTGGAAGCGGCGAGAAGAGGCGTCTGAGCGGCAGTGGCGGCGATGCGCGGGGCGGCGGCCGGGGCCGGGTGCTGATGCTCGAGCAGCGCCCAACCAGGAGCATGCTGAGCCCCAAGATCAGGCAAGCCAGGAGAGGTGAGTGTGCCTACCCCTGCGCCTCGCGTTGTGGGGAGGGAGATCATCCGTCGGCACCGGGAAACTTCGCGGCGGTGGCGGAGAGCCCCTAGCGCTGCCCGCCGAGTGTCCTCCACCTGGGCTGCAGCGGCTGCCCGGGCAGAGCAAGGCTGATACCCCGCTGGCCGAGGCTAGCCCTGGGGAGTGCCGCGGGAGTGAATGCTCGGGGAGAATGAAGCGCAGGAGGAGACACTGTGCCTGTGTTCACCAGCATCGTCTGCAATTTCAGGGCTGAGCAGCAGGGACAATTAAAAAAATTGCACTCTGTCCTGGGACTCGACGGAGCCTTTTCACCCCCGTGCTAGTTGCTAATGCTGTGTTTCTAACACTGAATTCATTATAACAGTTGGAGACAGTTATGACAAGTTTACCTGCAGCATCTTGGAGAGGCAGTTTGCTATAGCACTTTATCCTTCCAGGGCTGGAAGCAGGAGGTGGAGATACTTGTTCTTTGTGAGCTGTGGGCAAGACAAAAAAGGAAGGAAGGAAAACATGCCCTGGGTTTGCAATAGCTGCTTTGAGCAGAGTGTTGTGTGCTGTGTTTGTAAAGCAATTAGCTGGGGCTGGGCACAGCCACTGTCTCCAAGTCATGTCACCTGGAAGAGATGCTCTGGCAGGGGATGTATTGTGTGATCTTCACCAGTTGCTTGTTTGACATGGCAATTGTTGGTCATTGCCGCCACTCACAAACTAATGAGAGTCTCAGAGGGATACATTTTCCTTCCCATTGGAAGCAGATTAGATTAATGTCATTTAGGAGCTAAAGCAAACACAGTCAGAAGAGTATACAAAGATTAGGGTATTCTGCAGCCATGCCAACATTATAAAATAGGAAAAGCATCAATGCTTCTAGCTACTGTGATTCTGAGACAGGTACTTCAAGCCAAATGTCACTTGGCTTTATATATATGAAAGCAGTATTACATGATGAACAGTCCTTAAAATACCAACAGCCCATTAAATAGCTGTTAGCTATGTTGGAAAGAAGGAGCTTCCTGCCATCTGCAGGTGTTAGGATCGGATATGTACTACCACACCCTCAGTAAAGTCATAAGTACTTATTTCTTAGTTACACCATTTTGTAGAAGTTCAGCTAGTCTTTTGTAGATGCTGCCTCTTTGCCATCCCCCTTCTAAGGGGTGTCTAATCTCCTCTTAATATATGTGTTATCCAGCATTCCTGTTGGCTATTATAGCTCTAATGAGACAAGCTAGATGTTGCTAGTAGAGTGGTACAGGAATCCTGTGACAGAGCAAGGAACACAGGCTCTCAGAACAGCATTCTTCCACTCTCTTCGAAACATCTGGAAGAGACTAAGTTGAGCATTAACAAATATTGAAATCTAGTTACAGGATTCTAGATCCCTATGGGCTACTGATGCTTGGGGGACAAACTGTAGTGTAACTTTGTATCTCAATTTATAGGGATATATGTCATTCTCTCTTGGTTTGTTCTGTTGGGTTCATTAACTGTGCAGTGGTAGGTTTATTTCTGAATGAATTTAGAACTCAGGAAAAGAGCTGACATGATGGGTTTTGAAACTTTTGAAAATACTTTTGCAATGCTGTGGCAAAGCACTGGTAACCTCTGGCAAAGGCTGCCAAGTAGGACCTAATCCTGCAAGGTTCTTCTGTAGCTCTTGTTCACAGGATCTGTAATCAGGTGATGCTGAAGATGCTGAATGCTTCTTGAAGGTAAGAGTCCCACCCTGAAAGACTAAGGTGAATGTGAAATGGTAGTTCATGCTCCCTGGTGTCTCAGTTGGGATTGCTAATGAAGGTTCAGGTGATAAACAGTGAACAAGCAAAGTATTCAGAAGGCTGAAAGAATGTGCTGTGTACAGTGAGGGCAGGAGATCTCTGCAAGCTGCTGCATGAGCTTGGCTGACTTCTCAGAGAAGTGGCTGTCAGCTCTGCCATTGAGGACTTAGTTGTGTAAGGAAGGCAGTATGAGTTCTCTGAGCAGACAGAATGAAGAGAAGGGAAAAGAAAGGATACTCTGGGTACAAGCCTGTGGTTTCACTTGAGTGTGACAGGAAGCAGCAGTTAAGCTGAACCTAGGGATGCGTTTGTAGAGTTCTTGAGGTTCAAACCCCTCTGTATGCAGCTAGACAACTCTGCTTCAGGTTCCCTGCATTTGTGCAAACAGGAATGCTTCATTGACTTCTCTTTTATTTCCAATTCTCTGCTACGAATGTACCTTTAAACCTTCAGTTGTGACATCTGATGCCATCATTTTTGTTTGACTTGTGGATTGTCCTTAAGAAAGCTCCTGGGTTTAAAGACATTCAGCCTTTTGAAAATGCTGAGTCTGGACTTGAGCTTGTCATCCAGTGTGTAGTTCTTTTTATCTGTGAAAGGTGTGGTAGAGAACAAAGATAATTTGCCTTCCTAGAAGTAAATGTGAAGTATAACACAGTCCTTGCTGTTCCATCAGCAACCTCAAATCTGTAACTCAGAAATAGGCGTATAGAGGTACATTGTGTTTTCATAAGACCTAGGGAGGTGTAAAATCTCACAGACTGAAAATCTTAATATGTATAAATTGGCTTCTGGAAAACCATTCATCCTGGCTAAGTCTGAATGGATTTTGCATTATTTTTTCATCTAGTGGTTTATGTACAGCAACTGGAGGAGTACAGGAGCCTGAAATAAATGACTGCAATGGACAACATTTATTTTCACATTCTTACTAGGTGATAGGGCATAGAAATACTGCCTTGCAGAGTGGAAGCAAGAGAACTTTCAGTATGGAGAGGAGGGAAAGCAGTTTTCAGACTACATCCTTCAGTCTCAAGGAATAAATTTTTGTTTCATTGTTTTTAAGAGATTAAAAAAATTAAACAAAGCAATTTTTTCCTTGGTTTGAAAGGTCTCAAACAGGATATATCTTCCCAGTTGTATTTAAATGTACTAGGAAATAGAAGCTGGACTCAGTAGAAGCTTATGCATTTGTATTTTAATGAGTAATGTGATGGAATTGCTCTCTGTAGAAAGCAAGTCTGCTGGCATGACAGGTTCTTTACAATAGTCTTGTCTTCAGGACAATCTGTCTCAGCTGTAGAGGTGCTAAAGGTAAACCTTCTCTTCTTACTGGGACTTTGTATTACTGGGTACCAGTGACCTATTGTTTCTTTTTGTGGCATGCTCATACATATGTTACAGTATGTTGAAAATTTTCTTCACAGTCATAATAATTAAACTTTTGTTTGTCTGTTTTAATTAAAACTTAGAACCTGGAAAAAGTAATAGGAGACAATTTGGCTAGTTAGCCTGCTGCAAATGAACTGGTACTCTTCATGTGCCTGTAGTAGAACAGAGTTATTTCCCTCTCTCTTTTTTCGTTCTCTGAAACTTTTCATAATTCAATTTTAATGAAAAGTGGGCTTTAGCATACTTAATACATTTCTAAGGATTATGTATAGTAATGCTGCCAGGAGGGGCTTCGGGGGGTAAAGTGCTAGTATAGCCCTCTGGGAGTGTGCACATTTACAATGTAAGCTTCATGTGCTTGCAGTGAGCACAGCTAGGTTTTGATATTCAATGCCTTTGCAATGGTTTCATTGTATTTTTAATGAAAGTTCTGTGTCTTTGATTACAGGAGCATGAATACCCTATATTTAGACTGCTTTCTTAGGCAGTAAGGATACATGATTGCATGATTTCTCTACTGATCTCTGTCCTAAGAATTTTTATGTTGCTTGGCTAAATTGAATCTTATTTAAAAGAAGTAAAGGGGTCTCAAAACAAGATTTGGCTCCTATAAATTCAAAGAAAATTGGTGGCAGGACAGAGGAAATATAACCTAGGGAAATACACCTAGGGAAAACTGTCACTTAGTACTCAACAGAAAGATCATGAATGTTCTGAAAGATAATGCCCAACTGACCATCCTAAAGACACATATTGGTTGTCCTGTAAGAGCACACATATATTCAAGCCAGACAAACAGCTACGGGATGTAGGAGTGTATTGGGTTGTTGGGGATGTGGAAAGAACTGGGTATTTGAGAAAGATGAAGAGACAGCATTATGCAAGAGGCAGGACCATGCAGAAGAACTGGGGTTTGTGTGTGTCATGGTTTAACCCCAGCCAGCAACCAAGTGCCACAGATCCCCTTGCTCACTCCCCCACCAGCAGAATAAGAGAGAGAATTGGAAGAGTAAAAGCTGGAAAACTCTGTGTTCAGAACAAATACAAACTGCAGCCATGTAGCCACTGAGGAGAAAGTTAACTCTATCCCAGCCAAAACCAGCACAATGTGGTATAAGATTACAAGACAGTAATCAGTGAAAATCCAGACTTCCTTAATTCTGCAGACTAAAAGCATATTATTTAATACAAATCCAAGGGGCAGTCATGTGAATTACAGTAGTACACTTTGTAATCTACATGAACATTTTAGGGTTAGAAGTGAGCTTTTGAAACAAATCTATTTCTACTCACTTACTGCACTTTGATTGTGTCATGAAGCAGTCTCAGAATAAACAAAGTAGTATTCCTTTTGGATTAAACTAGGTGGCAAGATAATTTCAGGAGTGCACCTACTGCTCTCCAGCAACTAGTGGATAGTCCAGTCCATAGGATCAAAATAGAACTAATCCAAAACAGAGTCCCCTGTAATTCATATGTGGACACTGGTTCCCTGCCCTTAATGAACAGATCCACTCCTAATTTTAACAACTTTGAAGTTGTCAAAGTCACAAGATGTTTGTGTTCAGAACTGATAATTTTATGTTAATCCGTTACTTAGGTGGCCAAAAATTTACTACCATAGTATCTCAGAGCATAACAATTCAAAGCATATTTACCATTGAATGTGCCACATTTCACAGGTAACATTTATTTTACATGGATTAGGGCAAAACCCTAGGCCACATGTGAAGTCCAAGGCAGAACCAGGACCTGAAATTTGTTTCCCAAAGCGCAGTGTACGTCCAAAAATATGTTATCCTTCCATCTCATTAAACAGCTTTTCACTGGCTATTTTTTGTCCTTGCAACACATCTGACTCCATAAAAACTCACCAGTTAAGAACAGCCTAGACATATAAATGCAGCCTTCAGCTTTGTTTCTTGAGTAAATGGAGGGTGTCAGCATAATAAGATGAACATACTGGTATGAAATTGTGGGGGATGCCTCAAGGAACATTTTTTTCTGTACCAGAAACATTGGGTCATCCCTCTAGAGATTTCTTGTATAAAGAAAATGACATTATTAATCACTTCTTCAAGACAGTCTCAATCACAGCAGAAGGCTATCAACCAGTCATGGCTTCTGAGAGTTCTCATCTCTCCTGAGTTTTCCAGGCTCAGGAATAAGCTTTGAAAATGATGATGAACGACACCTAATGGAACATGAATTAGGCATGTTTAGACCAGTGAAGGTGACCTCCCACTCTATTAGAAGGTTCTGCTTGTTCAAATTTATATTTGGCCTAGCTAGCTAATAATTCTCTATCATCTTCAATGCACTTCAGGTTCTAGGAGTTGGGCCTCATGTAAAAAGAAACCCCAGAACCACAGTAGCAGACATAGGTAGCAGGACAATCAGTACAACACGCACAGCTGAGATGAGGCTCAGCAAGGAAACAAAAAGCAGTGGTTAAAGGTGATCTCAACGAGAGCGTAAAAGAAATAGCGTGCAACTCTGTTTCCTAAAGAGTACATGGCAAACTGAAGAAATTAGGAAGAGTGAAATAAATGCATTTCATAGAGATCCAGAGTTAACCAAACAGTCCTAAGTGCACTCAAGCTTCTGGCTGCTCTCCAAATCCTACACAGAGAGGAGGCAATCCTGCTGCCCTGTGCCCAACAGGAGTTCATTGTCATGTTTCTGTATTCTCCTGGTATTAGGGGAAAACTGGTGGCACCTTTCCCCTTGACTCCTGCAGAGGCCATCACCGTGCTGCTGGAGCAAGTCCGGGACCTCAGGGACAGTGCAGAGAGCTCCTCAGGCTGTATTCCCTTCCAAATCATGCTGAGTGAAAGAGCCCTCCTTTCACTGGCAAATGAAAGGCAGAAAAGGGGAACTCTCTCATGTGTCTAGTCCCCCTCACCAAATCATAGCTTAACACCTGCAGCCTCTTAGTTCTATGCAGAGGAGCACTAGAGCCTCCACAGCCCCACGCTGCACCTCTGGTTTGAGGAGCTGATGCTGTACACAGCTATCTCAGAGCACATGGGAAGCCAGCACCTTGGCATCTCCAGCTTACCAGGCAAATAATAGCACCCAGTTTCTTACTCCTGGAACCAAAGTAAACAGCCCTAAAGCTGTGAACTCCTACAAACACTTCCTTCAGACCTCAGAGCCCACCAACATTGCTGGGAGCACACCAGGCTCCAGGGCGATGAGCAGTCAGTGTGAATAGCTGCAGCTGGCATGGCAGAGCCACCATTAAGGAGGAGCACCTGTGAGGGGGAAGTTCACTACCCCACATCCTTAAATGAGTGAGTCTTTAAGGCAGGAGAGGTAATTTCAGGAGCTCTTCTCTAGAAAGGTATGTGGGTAAAAGGCTAGGATGATGTGGTGGCAAATAGGGTTTGATTTATGTCTCAGTTTGTGAGCTGGTGGAGGAAGGAGTCTTTGAGACACTGGGGAGGAGGAGGTGGCAGTAGCCCTGGGGCACTGTGACTCTGGGTTTTATCTTTTTGCTTTGGAGTAACTCAAGATGAAGCTGCTGAGTTGAGTTTAAAATCCTAAGGCAACAGTACAAGGGCTGTGGAGGGAAGCATTGGGTCTGGAGCTGGTGCACTGGTAATTAACGGCCGTGGAAGGCAGTATGAAGAAATACGACCAGACTAAAGGTAAAGTGTAGGGGGCAAGTAAACAAGGAGGATCTGGGTGTTTCTTCTCACCATGGGCTGCCCTAGGGAGGTGAATGAAGCAGGGAGTGACTTCTGTTCCCTGGTACCAAGCCAGGCTCCTAGCACTGCTGCTTTGGTGGAGGGGTGTATGGCAGTGAGCTGCATTATGAACTCTGTGGTGTAATTTCTTTGTCTCTGTTGTCTTGATACAGAAGGAGTCGAGAACATGATGTTTTTGGGATTCCTCCAGAGACAGGCTCAGATTCCTGCTCTTATTTTGTGGTATGTCTCATGAAGAAGGACATGATTTGTTCAAAGGTGTAATCTTCCCATCACTGTAGAGATGCCCCTCTCAAACTGGATTCATGGTCTGAGCTGGAGTAAGTGCTGCTCTTGGCAATAGCAGCTTTCTGTCCTTGCCTGAAGGCTCAGGCAGGCAATCACTCTCCATAGAAAAAGCCCTGAAAAGTTTACGGGGAGGCATCAGCTTATTAAGCACAGTCAATCTGAATTTGAAATAATGAGCCATGGCCTTATCTCCTGGGGAGGGGAAAGGGCCATGAGAAAGAGCAGTAATTCAGCTCTAAGGACAGCTGGACAGTGGGAGGGGAGCACTTGTGGGGAGGGCATTAAATACTAAAAAATTAAAAAGCCATAGGCTCTCTAATTACTTGTAGAATACCACTGAGTGAGTACAGGGTAAAACTGGCAGGACTGTGAATAGCACAGTGGAAGCACTACAAATGCTAGCATCTCTCTCCTGAGAGGATAGTCACCTGCTACTTTTAGTATTACTCTTCATTACAGGATTGCTACCAGAATGACTTCTCCTTGCCAGCTTTCCCTTTATATTCATTGTAGTTGATAGGCAAGCACAGTGGCATAAACAGCTTAATTTGTTTTCTCCAGCTCCCTTCAGTATGACAGGAATAGTTTTGAGGTAACGATAAGGGCACACTGTGGCAGGAAGGGGAAACTCCTTGATGAGGCTGTAGTGTGAGCTATTTGCTCACCTGGAAGAAGAAAGGATCTGTGCCTAGACTCTGCCCAGGCCTGCACATGTTGAAGGCATTTAAAACTAACATGGGGGAGGGAAGCTGCTGCTGACAGTCTTTCTAAACATGTGTTCCTTCCACAGAGCTTTTCTTGTGCATCCCTTGTGCCCAAAAAGCAGTAAATTTTTCTTTATGAAGAGCTAAAGAGAGGAGATACTAGGTTTTTGCTATGGTTGAAAAATGTTTCTTGTAATATGCTTCCCCTTAAATGCAGGTGTTAAGAATTGTTATGCTTCAGCTAAGATTGTTGTCCTGTGAACTGGTATTGAACTTACAAAAAAAACCAAAACCTGTGGTTGGGGATAAATGACAAGGAAGATGTATATGTTGTTTCTAAGGTGAGAACTAGTTCTGTTTTAGGAGAAAGAATTGGGCTGATTACTTTCTCTTTGGACGAACTGTAGCCACAGGGTTACTACT
Organism: Cephalopterus ornatus; assembly: GCA_013396775.1. NCBI lineage: Eukaryota > Metazoa > Chordata > Aves > Passeriformes > Cotingidae > Cephalopterus > Cephalopterus ornatus. The sequence continues at coordinate 611,511 of VZRE01010263.1, read as the reverse complement.
TACTCCTTTGCAGACCTCCAGTTTACCCTATTAACCAGTGACATCTTGTCACAAATACTTATGGGTAAATAATCTGAGTATTTAGATTCAGAGTATGAATTAGTGTAAGATTAAAGATTCCTGATTTTCTTCTGCCTTTGTCCCCCAAATCAACCCTGACAGTGTGGCAACTGTTGTACAGAAAAGGAAGCAGAATTCAGTTGCAGATTGGAAACAAGTACAACATTGTTGAAACAGGCACACCGAGCTGTTGGTTCAATGCTATCCCCTGAAAAGCAGGGTAGGAATGAATACCTCCCTGATCTTTGGATGAGGGAAAGAAGAGAAATACAATTTTATGGCTGAATTTGGGGAAGTTTATTGCTCAAAGTGGCTGGGTCATTGTATCACTTCATCTTATTGCCCGTTCCTGGCTAAAGGCCTTCAGAAAGTTTTCTGTACTCTAGATTATTTTTTCAGTCCAGAATAATTTTGGGAAGTAATATCCCACAGAGCATGGTGGACAAGGTCTTTGATACTCATAACATCAGTGTTAGGTATCAGTGATGCTGATAGGCACTGCATGTCTGAATAATGTGAACCACGTGCTTGGCATGGCACAGACATTAGTATTTATTAAAAACATGGGTGATTGGGGTGCCTCTGACTAGTTCGAGTTGTTAATACTGCAGTGAACCTGTGTTTGTGCTGCATCTGTAGTGCTGTAGAGCTGTGGTCTTGATCAGAACTCCACAGTATTTGATGCTGTACAAGCTCAGGTTACAATCCAGCTTCAATCTGAATGTTATCATGGTCAGCATATTTTGTTTGCTCCTTAAGCCTCTATGGCTGGAAAGGTTATTAAAAATTAATAGCCATACCCATAGGGAGGATTTCAAGGGGCTGTTGCTGATTGCAGAGGGAGTACAAAGTATTCATTCAGTTTTCCTTCTGTGACCTGATTTGACTGATTAAAATAGCAGGAAGAAAAAAATCTTAGGTATTTACTGGAATGGTAGAAAGTTAACTTTTCTTATAGAAAGGTCTCACCTTGTCAATATAATGTAGGAATGTAAGGCTGGGCGTATCAGCAGACGAGAAGAACAGAGGGGATGCAGAAAGAAAGGAATAAGGCTTCTCTCCTCTGGCAACGGTGAGCTGTAGTTCAGTGTGGTTGTCCACGAAACTACAAGAGCTTTGCCAGCAACAGAGATGCCTTCAGCAGTGCTTGTCAGGAAGGCAGTTCGAACCAACCAGGTGGAGAAGATTTACAGCTTTCAAGAGATTCTGCCAGGGTTCAGTTGGAGTGGAGAGGGGTGGAGAGCTGGTGTATAGGATTGCTAGACAGTTTTGTAGGCCATAGTGTGTGACAAGTGCATGTGCTTTAGAGTGACATACCAAATAGCTGTGACCTAAGTGCTGGTCTGAATAGTCTGCAGTAGGTCCTGTCGAGAGCACTCACAGGATGGTGCAGATAAAGGAGCCTTAAAATATGGTCTTTTCCTGGGAGCAGTTTCTGTACTGGGGCTGCCTATCAATATGGTCTGTAATTCTGGTTTTCCAATAATAAAGGACATGGTGTTGAATTTGGTTACACTGGTTACAGAGTCTATTCATGATCAGCAAGAATAAGTAAGAATATGCTTGACTATGCCCCCAGCCCTACAAAAAAAAGGATAAAAAAATAGTAAACCTGAACCTGCTGTCTATGGGTGTAGATTATTATAAATCTATAATGGAGTGGTCCTCTAGGTTCTGTGTGTCCCTTTCAGTGCATGAGAAATAATTGAAGCATGTAAGTATTACTTGAGTGACTAATATTCAAGTCATGGAACTTGTAGCTCTCTACTTTGCCTCGAGTATAGAGTATTACATTGTTGTTCCTTGTCTTCTGTGTTTATATTTATGGACTTCGAGAAAGCTATGCTAAATAGAATGCTTAAAATATGACCTGCACTATCCTCCTATTGCTAGGAGGGAGAGGAGACCACTGTTAAAGATGAAAAAGATGGGAGCATGATAAATGGTTGTGTTCTGATGTGTTTTGTATACTCTGTTATGGAGAAGCTGACTCATGCTGCTGCATGAGTTTGGGTTTTTTGCTATAGTGAAATACTGAAAGGCAGGCATAAGAATTGGACTACTCAGTGTGATATCATCTACTGAGAAATAAAGAGCTGGCACTTGGGGTGCTAAATGAATGATGTCTTTATTCCTTGTCCTATCACAGATGTGTTTGCAGTAATTTCTCTCAGCTGTTCTGTATGCATTTTTATTCACATTGTACAGACGCAGCCATGCCGCTACTTCAGATACACTGGGAGTAGTAAAAGTAGAGATGGGAAGGTTGGGGTTCAGCAACCAGGACTTAAACTCTTCAATGAAGAATTTGCACCTTGAGTACTATGTCCAGTTCTGGGCCCCTCAGTTTAGGATGTTTTAGGAAGGATGTTGAGGCAGCAAGGCTAGTGAAGGGTCTGGTGCACAACTCCCTGTGAGGAGTGACTAAGGGAGCTGGGATTGTTTAGCCTGGAGAAGAGGAGGCTCAGGGGAGACCTCCATTTGGTTTGGATCAATGCCTTTGCAGCAGATCTCCTGACCTCTCCTACCCTTCATGCTTTGGTTGGTGTTTTAGCATGGTCTCATAATCACAGAATATTCTGATTTGGAAGGGACCCACAAGGATCATTAGTCCAGTTCTTAAGTGAGTGGCCCATATGGGAATTGAACCCGCAGTCTCAGTGTTGTTAGTACCGTGCTCTAACCAGCTGAGCTTATCTCCAGTCTTGGATTACTTTTGAATAAAATGTACTCCAATGTCTGCAGTACCAGTTGTTCCTCCCTACTTGTTCTACCCCACACCCAGTGTGCTGTACTACTTTATAATACAGACCTAGACAAATTTCTTAGTTCTGCAGACGAGATGTAGGCTACCTCATCTGAATGCTGATAGTTCTCAATGATTTCCCTCAATTCACTGCATTTTTTGGAATAGATTCACTTTACTAGATCAGTTAATCAATAGGTCAGTAGCAGAAAGAATCTAATCATCACCCTTCCATCTTGCTGCTTATCCATGATCTAATTCCAGTGGTTTGGGAAGATTGACATGGCTTTGTGTATTTGCAGAGCACTTTTGGGAACAGCTGGTATGGGTTATGTGCAGAAGTTTCTTTGTAGACAGGTGTGAAAACCCCCACATATTCTCACAACCTGGGGCAGTAATTCAATTTTTTTTAAATATGAGGTTACACTCTTTAAATTACTATTCTGTGGAGTTGAGATCTGCTGGCCTTGCTGCTAGTGGTAGCAAATTAAGTTTGGGACTTCTTTGTACAATAGGTCTAAGGTCCCCAGACATGGAGTGAAATGTCAACCAATGGATCAATGCCCTTATATGATGACAGCAGTGGATTGCCAAAATCCTTAGCTGTTCCTGAAGTCCAAGATGCCATCAATTTGTAACAATAGTATGAAGATGAATTTAAATTGTTCTTAAGGAGTAAAGGACTAAATTATCCCTCTGACTATATGGGTGGGTTTTTGGTTTTTTTTTCATTGTGTGTGTGGGGATTGCATTGATTATCAAATAGATTTGAGTTTTCCTTGACTTGTGGAAAGGCTGTGCATTAATGTGTATCAGTTTGTGCTACTGTTGTAGATGCGTTCTCTGATGCAATAAAGTCAAGACATTACCAGTTCATCACTTAGCATATTTCACAGAAGCCTTGAACCTTTATGTCACTCAAAAAGAGAACTAAGATTAAAGTTGTTTCTCGTCTTCCCCCTGCTGCTTTGTTTAGGTGTGCTACCTACATACATTTGCAAGTAACTCTAGTCATTAAAGTGGCTTTTATGGTCACATCACACAGGTCACTGGAGTATAAAATTATTTTTCTTATTTAGAATGTGCCTTTTACAGAGCTGACAATGCCATTTGTAAGCTGGTGAAAAATCATGGCTGTTGAGCAACATAAAGAAGTCCAAGATTAATTTCTTCATGCCAGTCAGGAAGGAACTTCTCTCAAAATAATGCATCTTTGCCTTTTGTTTCTGACTGTGTTCCATAACTACTGTACTGTAGGTGGAATAGAGGAATAGATTTTTTGTGTTCTACAAGGGGAGTGCTGTGAGATTGTTGAAGATTGATGCAAAGACCTGAGCCAGCTCCATGACTCTAGAAAGGATAAAGGAAACTTTAAATGTGTCTTGCTGTGCCTGAGCTTATGGCATGGCAGGGCTCCACAGCTTTTAGTACCAAATACAGTATGTGTATTTTAACAGTGTTGTTCGGGTGTGCTAACCTGCTAGCTGGCAGGAAATCTTGCCTCCTTTGCTGCCAGGTACTGTTAGCACATTCACCCTTAAAACATGCTGATATAAAGAATATATCAAGCCTGGTGTTATTCTTCAGAACTCCTTGGTGCACCTGCAGTTTTCCAGTGGAAAAGCACTGACTGATCTGGTAGTGCAAAAGAGAGATGAGAGAACAACCTTTATAAAATAGTAAACATCTTGAAGGCAGAACCCCAGCTTTTGGAGTTAGAAGTTCTGAGAGGAGATGAAATTGCGTTCTGGAAACAGGGTGCTGCTTCATGGAGAATTTGCGCTCCTTTTTGAGCATGCATTATCTACTACAGTATATAGTTTATTTCTTGACAGAGTCCTTCAGGTTGGCTCAGATTCTTTGGCCATAGCTGAAACATGCTTTTTGGTCATTTTGTTGCTGTTCAGATCTTCCTTCATCCCTCTCTTGGGTATCTTTCTGCTCAAAAGAATGTCTGTTTGGCATATGGGATTTTTTTGTTTGTTTTTTGATTTTTGTTTTAAAACAGAATGTGCTTACCTATGAGTAAATGATCTGTAACAAAAGTTTGTGCCCTTCAGTGAAAGGCTGAAAGGTATTTTAGACCAGTTTCTAACAGCAGTTATCCCTAGTCTGAGAGTGAAATCATACTATAGTATAGTGAATTGTACTAGTTTATGTTGGATTTTAGGTTTATGAATTGGTCTTTGGGAGTGTAGTTGTTCTTGCAGGCACTTAATACCAGGTAAATAGCTGTACAAAGAGATCCATCCTTCAGACTGTCTGTTTGTTGTTTTTTTTTTTTTAATTAACCTGGTTTCATACTTTCAGTCTGGTTTCCTAACCACTGCACAAAATACAAGGTTACTAGACTAACATATGTAAAGCTAATTATCTCTCTGATTTTCCTTTGGTTGGACAGTAAGATTACAGAACTACACTGCTTCTAGTGTAATGCATGAATGTTTTCTTTTGGAAAAAATTATGCGTTTCCAGAGCTATTTATTTTTCCTTTCATAGTTTTATTTTGGCTGAAAGAAAAACAAATTAGGCGAAGGAAGTAGCACATCATTTTACTTCATAAAATGTTGATGGGTGCAGCTTTATTGGAGAGAAGTGATGGAGCACAGTCTGCTCTTGTGGTAGTGTTTCTGAATGTGGTAATCGTCCTCCACATGACAAAATGTGAGCAGGTGCGTGGCTGTGTAGCACCCTTCTGTTTCTGTACAGATCACTGCTCTGTTTACCTTGAGGGAACGAAAAGCCCTTGCCAGTTCCTTATAACTGATATCCTTCCAGTTGCCTAAACACAACTTGTCACTTACCATTTCAAACATTCTGTCTTTAATTTCTTTGCTTATTGTGTTTCAAGATGCTTACTTCTCAGATGATGCTGAGGAAGTGTCTTGGTTTCATTAGTGTTTACTGATTGTGGGATCTCAGCTATCAAATTCAAACACAAATACAATTATGTGATGGACACAGAAAAATCTAAAACAAATACTTTATTTCCTACAATTCGGTGAGAGGGAATTCAGTTTCTCTTTCTAAAGCATATTACTTGTGTTTCCAGTGAATCCTTTTATAAGGCCAAGTTCCAATTAAATAAAATGACTGCAAAGATTGTTTACAGTATGTGAAGCCATTTCCCTTTGTGGCTAATACTTTAAACAAAGACTATATTACAAATAATAGTGTGTCACTGTGTTGTTAGACTGAAGACACACTAGAGCAAAGTGCCTTTATTGTAGGACAGTTGTTGGCCAAAATCAATTATAATGACTATATTGATTTTTAGCTAACTGCCTCTGAAATTTCAAAAGATTACAACTTTAATTGATGTTGAATTGCACTGACTTGATTGATTTCCACATCTGGTTTAAGTAGGTACTTACTGAGTGCGCAAATCTCTAGTGGTGTTCAGAGCTGCGAGTGGGAGTAGGAGAGCAGAAGAGTTTATATAATGTTGCCAGGCAGGATAGAACTGGGAAAGGGGAGAAATGGAAAGGGAAGATGATGTCTCTGTTATGTGCAAGTTCACAGTAGAAAATACATGTGATGATACAACAGGAATGTGTATATAGCTTGGACGCAGGTGCCCTGATAATAGGGAAAGGAAGAGAATGAAGAAAGATTAGCTTTAGACAGGACTGAGTTGGGATGGGGATAGGGATTGCTACCTCTGCAAGGATTAACAGTGTGACTCCATTCAACTTGACCCATCTGCTCCTTGGGATAATCTTTGAATTTGCTATTAAAGACATAACAACCAATTGTGGGATTGTGGAGGGGAGTTTATTTAGTGTAGCCCCAGGTATTTGCATACGGAGTGTGGAAGCATCCCTTCACTGCCTTTGATCATGTTCTTTCTCCCATATTCATCTGGATACGAGAAATTCCATGTGCCAGTGTCGCTTCCACTTAGAGGAGTATTTTCAAGGTCTGTAAGCCTGATTCTTGCCTTTTATGACTTACCATTTCTAAACGGCTTGACTCGTTAGTGCTATCTGTGGGGCAGCAAGAATATGGGTCTGCCTAGTTTGTTCCTACCATGCTGTGCTGCAATTGCCTTGTTTCCCAGCTTCTGAGTGGGTGTGGAGTGGGTATATAGTTGGCATTTCAGTACTGCCACGCTGTACAAGTGAATCCTAAACATTTTTCCAAGGAGAATTTGAATCCTTCCCACACTGATTTCTGTTTAGAATTTATGACTAAATCAATAATCAACTAATGACAATGTGAAGAGAGAAACCAAACTGTGTGGTGTTAGTGAAAAGGCATTACTGGATCAGAACTCTAGGGCATGTAAAGTTTTTGCTGAGTTGTTGGAACTCTGATTTATTGATTTGTTTTCTTTCTTATGTTCTGCTGATTCCATAATACTGTTCAATAGATGAGCATAAAGAATGTATTTCTACCATTAAGAATCAGGGGCTTGATGTACTGCATCAGACTATCAAAGCAGATATTTTGATCCCAGTAGTATGAGATACCTGCTGCTTTAGAGGAAGGCTGTGCTCATCCGTGAAAGTTTTCTTCTGACCTCTGTGCAATTATTGTATTCTGTGAAGCATGCAGTATAAGCATCAATGCTGTTAATAGCCATAAATAATTCCTCTTTCTAAAAATTTCTATCTGAACCATGTTGTTGACTTGCAGATGAAGTTGCTAAGTATCTCCCTAATGAAATTAACTATTACAGTCACAACTAGAGACTAAGGAAATGGAAAGCTAAGACAGCATGAAGAATTAACAACCATAGCAATTGACTGAAACATGGTGCTCCATAAAATAAAACAAAAAAAACCCCAACATTCTCCCATGAGTGATCACGAAAGCTTTAACTCTTGAATAAAATAAATAGTTGCTAGGTGAACTGTACCAATAGCACTGAAGGGGGTGCGGAAGTACAAAGTAATATACTTAGGGTTATTTCAAAGCAAGATGTTTGATGTGTTTTGTGAGATCTATCAATATAGATGGTATTTTTCCAGGTAAATAAAACTGATTTCTTTTGAGGCGGAGGGGTAAAGTAGCAAAGGGTCCATGTAACTATATGCAAGTGAGGAAAACTGGAAACTGATGGGACTTTCATGCTTAAGCTAGAGAGTACTAAGGTACTTCAGTGTGGAGATGAGTTAGGTGCTTACTGAAGTATGGATTTTGGTATTATTAGACCAATTGGTTAGGTTAGTAGCCAAGATGTTGCCTAAGAAACATTATAGTGCTGTTGCAAATTTTTGGGATATTTGCTCTTGTAATAACATAGGCTGTAACATGAATGTGGAACAGAATCTGGACAGTCTAAACCAGATTACAGTGTGGTCATAGCTGTAAAACGTGGCCTGGGATGAGGCAGAGAAGTTCTATTCAACTAAATTTTTTCAGGCCTCTGCAATAGAGACTCAAACTTGACCGGGCAGTTTTCTTACTGCGTGTGTATGAAACGGGGTCCTGCAGGTCCTGGTGCTGATGGGGGTGTGGAGAAGGGGATGGTTTTTCTGGTACCTCTATATCCATCTGTGAGAGGTGCTGTGCTGCCAGAAGGGCAAACCCTGATGATCTTGGCTGTGTGGTGGAAAGCGGTTGTTGATATATTTACTGGAATGATAATGCCTGTCTGTGAGAGCTCAGACTACAGTGTGCAAGCTTAGAGAATAAGCCTGGATACATCATATCCTGGTCTTAAGTGAATTCTTTATTACTATTTTTTTTCCAATTCTTTTGGCTATGTAAAAATAACCAGAATTGAGAAATGCTGGGTTGCTTAAGAGAATCCAGGGGTTGTTGGTACACTTTGCTGATGTAGGACTAATGCTATATATGAGCTCAGGTTAAATTCAGCCAGGTACTTTAGCCAAAAATAAGGGAAGTATAATTCCAAAAAAGCTATGATGCTGCAGCAGCACTTCTTAGAATATTTCAACTTTTAAATTACATTTTTAAATGAAGCTAATAACAAAATAAAAACTTGATTTCTTATAACAAGGCATAGTTATAAGTTGAAAGCTAATTTCTCTTGATTGAGGCACAATACAAAACCAGTTATTCACAGTTCTGTTGAGAGTACCAGAATTTACCTTAGCAGTTTAGAGAAGTGGAAAAAAAAAATCCATTCTACCTGTCAGACAGGGCTTTCACTGAGTCTGAAATTTAAGATTAACAAAGACTCACATCTTCTGCCTATAAAACTAGGAAATTGTCAGGGGTCAGACTGAGTCCCTATGGGATGGTTACAGGAGAAGTGAGTGTATCCTTAAGCCAGAGTGAAAGGAGAAAGTATATGAAACTGTGCAAGTGGAGATGGTGTCACTGAGACTTTTTATGACGGGAGGATGTGGTACTGTTCAGATCTGCCCTCTGCTGACAGAAGTGTTTAGTGTGTAGATGTGCTGCTGGTTCATATTTCTTTACAAAGCAAAACATGATGGCCAGGTCATGAGGAAGGTCAAAGTAGATTTTATCACAGACACTAATGGAATTTGCCTCACTGGATTACACTGAGGAGGCTCGCCAAAGATCTGACCTAAGTCTGTTATCTGACTCTCCTTTTTTTGTGGTTTGCTTGATGGAAGAGAAGAAAAGCAAAAGGATCAAGTTTAATGTTGCAATTGTGATTATTTTAAATTATTTTTTCTTATTGTTTTTTATTTCCCAAACACCACAACATCCAAACTATTTTTCTTTCTTTAGCATATGTTTTCAGTTTCATCGCTGTGTGATGAGGCACCAGGAGCAGAAACCAGAATCGAGTGGTAACATCAAGGCCATGTTGTAGTTGTCTGAACCCAGAAGACGGAAAGATAGACAGTGCTCTGAGAGGCAGATGGTGCCTTTTGTTGTGACAATCTGGATTAGCTGTAGCGTATCAGGGATACGTGAATTAGAAGCTTGCCTGGTTTTTAGCTGCCTGCTTTTGTTTTGGTTTTGTTTTTTATGGTGTTAATGTAAGACATCAGTGATGTAGATTTACTGGTACTAGCCTCTAAACTAATGCCTTGTTCCAAGTGGCCAATTATAAACTGTGCTTTAAGTTAGCTGAATGTAGAAAATGGGAAGGAGCAGGATCATGTTAGCACTAATGAAGGAACAATAGTTATTTATACTTGATATCCAAAGAAAGTAGAGGTGAAAAGACCTACAAGGTCACCTAACCTATCCATTCTAGAGAACTGGCTTGCTGCCTGCAGTATATAATCATTATCTGCTACTCCAGACTACCTCTAAATACCCAAACTTTAGTACTCTTACTGCAGGCATGTGGGAAGAGAAAAGAAAGGGTGATACATTTCTTTTCTATTTCTGAAACCTTTAGTCAGATTTACATGTTGATTTTTTTCCCCTTTATTTCATCTTTTGTTTTAATTTTGTTTTTCTATTTTGATGTCCTGAAGAGTGAGATGACTTTAATCATTCTGGATAGCTATGTTATCTATATGTCTTTTGTCTTTGTCACTTTGATTGACAATTCTCTCTTTGAATCTTTTTCAGTTTTTAATCTTTTTTTCTTACGGCAGCTGGGTTCACTGCCTAATCACCCCACAGTGGTAGCATGTGGAGTAAGAATATTTTCTGTACTCTCTTCCTTTTTTTCCTTTTCTGTCCACACTCAGCACACTTTTTGCACATCCTCCTTGGGTAAATATGCCTTTAGGAGAGAGCAATATCATTATTCCCAGGTAGAGCTGGAAGTCAGTAATGATTTGCCACAAAGAAAGGTCGTATGAGCAGTGGAGCCTCAGTGGAGGTATTGTGTCACTTTAGAAGGTTGCTGGAGTGAGCAGTACCAAAAGGGCGGTTTGTCTTTTGTTTGAATGTTGCGAACTTAAATGTACACCCTGAAAAACAAGTACCTGCTCAAAAAGGGAGCATACATGTCTGAGGAGAACGTGTAGAACAGTTGTTTAGCCTCTCTGAGTGTTCTTATCTTTATTTCTTTGTTTCATTTACTCTGTAATTGCCTTTTCAGCCCGGTCAAGGAGTTTGGTGATGGGTGAACAGATTGGGCCTCCCTCCAGACCTTCTTCTCCAAACCCTCAAGAACGTGTGCTGAAGTGTGGCTGGCTAAAAAAACAAAGGAGCATTATGAAGAACTGGCAGCAGCGGTGGTTTGTGCTGCGTGGGGATCAGCTCTTCTATTATAAGGATGAAGAGGAAACTAAACCTCAGGTATGACTTATTGGTTGTGACTTCTGTGTAGATCACAGTTACTGCTTTGATTGACAGCTCATTTCAGTTGCTTTCTATTCTTGCCAAAACGATACATCCTTAAGAAGGTTCAAAGGCAAGAGACATGGTAAGGAGACTTCTATCAGTGAAGTCGTAGAGCTTGGGAAAAGGTTAGAAGGCGTTTACTTACCCACTAGGGCATGCTGACCTCCAAATCTTAGTATGGTCATCTGTGAGACTGGAATTTGACAGGAAGAGCTATGGAGTTCCAGATTACTGAGGCAGGAGTGATTAACCTTGCTTAGTCAGCTGGGACTCATTATCTCCCCACTAATCCATTGTTCGCTGAGAGGTGAACCAGCTGTGTAGGGCCGGCTTGTGTGTGTAGAGTGTGTAGGTTTTGTTACATGCTGGCATGCAGGGCTAGAGAATGGGCTGTAATATGTTTTAGTAATATGTTTAGTGGGGCAGGGAGAGAGTGTTGTGCTATGAGATAAAGCTTATAGAGGAGATAAAGAATTTCTTATTCATCTTCAAATGCCTGTAAAACACTCTTGCAGCTTTTGAGCTAAGGTCTTCCCTAGTTGCTGTAGTAGATTATGTATCATAATTCATGTAGTTATTGTTTTGACTGTCAGGCCTTTAGCCAGAATCATTGAACAGAGGGAACATAATTGAATAAGCCAGGCAATGTCCCTGTACTGCTGCCTCCTGATGAGTCAGTACAGGCATTACAGAGTGACAGTCAGCCTGTGTAATATCATCACCATCCACACGCTCGTTATAGATGATTATTGAACTGCCTGATGCAGCTGTGTGCTTGACTATCACATAAATTTCATTGTAGAGTGAGAATGGAAATGAATATTCCCCTGTGGGCCTGACATAAGTATGGTAGATGAATGAGGATGTTGGTTGCATCTTATATCTTGCACTCTCCTAATCAGGGATTTGGTCCATGATTATGGACAGCCTGCTGGGTAAAGGCTACAGAGATTTGGACCTGATGATGTAGCCTGGTTACTCAGAATGCTGCAAGCAACAGCTGGATTTTGTGCTTTTAAGCCAAGTACCTTATATTCATATGCAATGGATATGGAGAGCTGGGCACTTCTGTGTTAGTGAACGTGACGAGGAAGAAACTGCCTCAGTAGTCATGTTGTAAAGGGTTTCTTTAGCCCTGGCCCTTTTGGGGCCCAGCGTTGCCATACATTTATCACCATGGGAAGCAGTTTTCACAGAATCACAGAATATTATTTTGTATAGGATGATAAAGGACTGTGTCCTGATTATTCTTTTAGGAATTGCAAACTAGGATTTGCATCTGACTTCAGCTAGGACTGTATGCATCCCACAGGTGACATGTATTTTTGGAACTTGTAGATAGCTATTGCCTGGGATTTTCTGGAACGAAGGGGCAATGACACAGGGACTCCTTCAAAGCTTAGGAAGACAATTGAGACCTTGGGAGATCTTTGTTAACAGGTCATGGAGATAGTTTTATCAGTTGATATTAATCCCTAATTTCCTTCAGCCTGAAAGGTATTCATGCTTAATTTAGGTCTTTTTGTTTTATGTATCAAGTGTGGTCTGCAAGCGTGTGTGCAGAAACTAAATCAATAGCTGCACCAAAACTCCCATTGATCTTCTGCCTACTTGATTATTTATTCATACTCTGGAAGAAGGTTGTCTTCTTGTTTAGCTGATAAAGTCAAGTGAGATTTCTGACATAATGTTTCAAAAGAGAAACATGAAATAACACCTTTTTGTTTATGGATGTTGGATTGCCTATTTTTATGAAAATCAGATTTTGAGAGGAAATTGCAGATGTTCTTCCCTTGATAATAATGCTAAAAAGATGGAGCTGTAATCTAATGGCAGGAGAATCACACGGGCTTTTTGGAGTGAAGAGGAATTACTCTGTGGTCTTAATGGATTGAGTACTGTTGAAGATGTGTGCATTTGTGAGCCATATGACATAGTTGCAGTTGCACAGCCCACTCAGAGTCCAATGTTTAGAGGGTGGACTTGCAGCCGTTGCTTTTCTTGAGTATTTTCTCAGGTTGCCCCATGAGGAAAGGGGGAAGGGAGGACTGGCCTGCAAAGAGCTTTTGATGCTCCTACTGACTGTCAATATATTGGTTGGTTTTTAAAGTAGCTTTGGGTTTGTTTCTATTCCCAGGATAGGAGATAGCATGCACTCCTCCCCAGTTTCCAGGGGAACAGAAGCCACTGTGCAACTAATTCATTAACCTTTTTTTCAGTATTGACTTGGCATAATAGAATGCTTTAGTGCATCTGCACTAAGATCAAATTTTGCCCTCTAGAAAACAGCAGAATTTTTTAGAATGTGTTCTGGCCACTGGACTATAAAGATAATGTTGTGTATTATACTCTTTTGTTCCATTTGGAATAACTTGAGATGCATCTGCATTTTTGTCATGTTACTTTTACAGCGTTTTCCTGCTAACTTTAGAATGCCTTCAGGATGTCATCGCATTTCAGTGAACCTCAAATTCAAATTGTAGGACAATAGGATTGGGAGGGAAGGGTGCTGATAGTTTATTCTGTACTGTTGATTTATTTTACCTTCATTTTAAAACTTGCAACCATCCTAAATAAACCTCTCAGTATGCACTTTGCTAAGTGCCCTCCTACATTGTGTCCTTACACTAAGCAGGGGACAGGAACTGAGCCTTGACACTGTTCTGCACCACTACCTAGAGAGACTACTGGGGATTAGTGTTGATTCTGTTCTAGTCAGTGAGCAGAGATGGCAATGAGGTGATCTCCACAGAACACTTTGTAATGGGACACACAAAAGGTGGAGTTAGAGTCGCAGGGCAGGTGTATCTGTAATGTGAAGTGGGGGGTCATAAAGCACAAACTTGGTGAATGTTTTTTTCATTATACTGAATACCTGGAGAATACACTTTGGTAGTGGGAGTTAACTAGCTGTTAGGTATACCTAGTAACAGGTAGCTTTGCATTTCTCCTTCTCCAAGGGATCTGCATGAGCCTGCACATCTCTGTCCTCTCAGACTATCCACGAGTTTTCTGAGCATTCCTTGTCAGTAAAATCCACCTAGTAGCTGTCTGTTTTCTTATTCTAATCTAGTGTGTACTTTGCAAGGTGAAGGAGCAAAGCTCTTCTTACATTTGGAACAGGCTGGAATTTCATCATCATTCAACTCATTGTGGAGATTATCTGCTAATGAAGAAAAGTTTGGTTTGTTTTTTTTTTCCCTTGCAGAAACAGACATCTTTCACCTGGAATATATTTGAAATAACCAGATTTCATTGTTCTGTTGACTCCATCAGCAGGCTGGACTGTTGCTGTTACTCATACCTGTAGGTGCTCCTGTAAGCCTCAGGTCCAGTATGGTTTGTAGGTACAGCTTGACTGAAAAAATATGTAAATCTTTTATAGCCTTGGTTTACAGGGTTTGAACATGCATTAAGCTTTGAAAATCTTCTGTTCATTTCCCAATACTGACTCTAGAAGTTTTTAAGGGCTGTTATTAATAAAATGTTTTCCCCAAACAAAACCTAGTTCTAATAATGTTAATGCAGCAATGTCTACTGGCAGCCTGAGCCAGCAAGTAATCCTTCTTTGTCTATTATTGACACAACCATTATTGAGTGTCCAGGTTATGAACAAGAGAGGTAAGAGAGGTCTTTTAAAAGTTCATGCCTGACTACATCTGGCAACATTCTTCACAAACACCTTGGAAAGCTACCCTTGTCACATTTCCTGGTCTGAGAATTATGGATCTGAGACAACAATTGACTTATCACTTGAAATGTGGGATCTATCCTTTAGCCTGCTTTAAATCTGAGGCAATTTGGCTTCCATCTCTTTTACTGAGACTATGGCTAAGTCTGGTCATGGGTTAGCTTGGACTAGATGATCCTTAGAATTCAGGGTTGGAGATTATTCATTCATATAAAGCTGTTGCAGAAATTTTGTTCCGTGTTCAGTTAAAATAAAGATATTCCTGTATTCAGTTCATCGTTCTTGGCCTGAGATTCAGAAACCCATACCTGAGGGCAGATTTTAGTCCCACTGTTCCCTCCCTACAGTCTTTTAAGGATTTGTAACAGTGACTGAAGTGCTGTTTTAAAGGTAAAGCTATGAGAATTAGGATGATTGGTATTTTGACACCAACTGTGTTTGGTGAGACTCAGTCAAGTAAATGAAGCTTTTCAGTTGTGTTTCCTGTGTCACAGACTTTCTTCACCAAATCCTGGCTCTAAAGAGCCTGGTACAGGCAGGATTTCTCAGTTGATCTTGTTAGGGAGAACCACAGTAATACCATTAATGTATGAACACTTGTACTCTTTAAGATTCTCCCTCAAAGCACCAAGGCTCCCAAAGGGTAGCAGGTGGTCTATCATCAAAAATGGGGTTTGAGCCTCCAGCTTAGTGAAAGGTCTGCAACCTATTGCCTGCCCTTTGAGCTTTTCAACCATCTCAGTCTCCCAAAGCCTGAGGGATGGAGGAATAACTCTGTCATGAGCTGACATTTATTTCTGGGGCATGCTTTGGCATATATCAAGTTAGACTTTGGGGAATTTAAACTGATTTAATCCATCATTAATTTATTTCCCAAGCAAGATTGCTAATGCAGTCTGAGTGGCTGCTGGACAAGGACACATGAATCTTCTTGAATTTAGTCACGTCTTTCTACCAGTGACAACAACTGTCAGAACTGATACACCCTCTCTGATAAGATAAATTACTTTTTTCTACCTTTTCATCTCTGTCTGTTTGGAGTTCCCCATAGCTTGCCAGGCAGATTGGACAGCTGTGAGCTAGGCACTCTGTTATCCTCTGGACAAGTTTTTTGTCCACTGAAAGGACTGGTTATAGAGAGAAAAATCATCGGAATTTGCTGGTGTGCAAAGGGAAATGTGCAAGAAGCTGATCTGAAAATCTTTGCTAATATACACTTATGACCTAAGAATACTTTCCAGACATGGGCCTATTTTGTAGGCTTTTGTTTTTCAGAGGTGAAGTGATCATCCCTCAATTTTAATTTCTGAGAAATCATTCTTCTAGGTCTTTTACATGTAAGACCTACTCTTTTCTGGTTGTTATGCTACAGCTCAGTTTGCTGCAACTTCATTGCACAACTGAATGAGGTGTATTCTAGTAAGGACAAAGCAGCTTTGATGTACAATACACATTTAATCAAAGGTGATTAAAATGAGAATAAGAGACAAGTCACTTCAATGAAAACTTTTTAGGCAATATATGAAATTAAGTATCTTCTGAAAAGAATCTAAAAGAGAATGTATTTTGATTGAGAAATGCTTCGGTTGAGGGTGTTATTTCAAGCCATTTATGCCTCTCTAATCTCTTCTAAAGTAAACATCACCCTCATGTGTCAAGGGTGTGTCTCATTGAAGAGGGGGCAGGTGACATTGCACCATATGGTGCATCAAGCATGGTGAAAGTCCATTTGCTTAGTTTTGTTGAAGGAGAGTGGTGACTAAGTCAAGAAAAGTACAACCTTTGGAAAGCATTATAGAGTGAGAATTTTGGTTTAACCCTTTGACTTCATCACTGACTTCAGTTTCCTGCAGGAAGACGGGTTTTCTGAAACTCTTTAGTTTGACAGCACTCTTCTATGAACTGCTCCTGCTCTTCACTGTAAATACACTCTCCTCCTGTATATACTGCTATGCATCTTCACTCTTCCGTACTATAAATCAGCAGAAATCTCGCATGTATATCATTGGGTTTTGCTTAAAGTATGTCTGAGCCAGAAATACATGTTTTCCAAGTTTACTAATTTAGGCTGAGAGAAAGAACCCTCCACAAAAGTGTGCCTTTCTCTGAAGTAACACAGGGTTTGATTCAGAGTCCTGAGTTCTGTTTGGTTATAAATGTGAGCTTTAGGTAACTGTTTCAAATGGGAATTTATGCTTGCTTTATACTGTTGGATAAAGAAGGCCCAACTTTTATTTTTTTGAGGGATTGTAGGCAGCTGTTTTGAGATGGGTTAGTTTTGCTTAGAGGGCTTCTTAAGAGAGAACTGTACCTTAAAATAAGAGATAGAATTGAGTTACTGGGTCTTTAAGAGATTTTCTTTCTACAAAATGCAAATTTTTCCTCCAAAGAAAGCAGCTGTTAACATTTAAGAGAATTACATCTTGTGACAGAAAACTATTACCAGCTTTCAAATGATAACTGAAGCTCTGAAAGCCTGATCAGCTGGGATCAACTGATACCATATTAGTTTTTATTGCCATATTTGCAGCTTCTGTTAATAAAATAGTAAATTTGGTGGGTTTATTGTTTCCTTGTTTGGCTTTTTTTTTTTCCTCCAGCCAGCTTTCTGATTTTTTTGCAGTATTCTTTCTTGTTTTCTCAGCATTCTTGTCTTAGGTTATTCTGAAATACTTTGTGGTTTCAATTGTGCAACTAAAATTTTTAAATTTTTCTTCTGCTTGTGCTACCATTTCCCCAGGCATGATGAGAGAGCACGAACCTCTCAGTGCACATCCCAATAAATCATTTTTGTTTCCAAGAACTACCTGATAGAAACCAGACTAAGAAAAGCAGTCCTCCTGCTCAAGCTACAATTTGAGACTGCTGCTTGTAAAAATATCCTAAGTGCTGTGTAAAAGAAAGACACAGGGTCTTGCCTTCAAAAATCATGCTGTGGTCAGTTGGTCACTGTTTGGTCCTTGTTTCTGGCTGGCATAGTATTCCATGACACTATCTCTACTTTGTGTGAGTTGCAGTACGCACAGGGCTTTAATTTGCCTGATACCCTTGAGGAATGGCTAAACATGGAAGCAGGTTGCTGAGTCTACAGTGTCATGGGAAGTGAGTTTTGTTTTGTGAAGAACGAATTTGAGTACTTGTCAGACAGTTTCAGTTTGCAACAAACAACTCCTATCAAAGCAGAAAGTCAATTTAATAGGATGAATTGTCAGAACTGGAATTCCAACTTGTAAACCTACATGACTTGGAGCTTATTTCCTAGCTGAAGTATTTTCCAACTCAAGCATTACTGTTGTGGTAATTTATTTGTAATAGTTTTTGAATGTTCCATGTTCACAGAAAAGAGTAAAACTGAATTCCTTTACATTTAATACAAGCTGGCTCCTTGTGCAGTTTTAGTAGTTTTCTGAATAAAGCATCTTGAGGAAAATGTATTCCTAAGGGGCAAAGCCATTGAGGTTATACCATAATAGTTGCAATGAAAATTAACACATCTGGCTTCTTTATTTTATGGAGAAGATTGCAAAGGTCCTATGATGAGTTGTCTTTTATTAGTTAAAGTTCTGGATTGTCTGTCTCATGAGACACTAATTGTATTACTCAGTTATATATGGATTTGTTTTGATTACCAATATTATGCTGGTCCAATGAGCCTTGGATTTGGTTGTAGCCAGATTGGTTGGTGAGAATGTAATTATACATGTTTACCAGAAAGATGTGTGGGGAAAAAAAACTCTTCATTTTCTGTTCAGTGAAGAAAGATGCTTTGGACCCAGTTCCTATTCCAGGTCAGTTCAGTGCAGGAGTAGGAACTGCTGATTACTCCATTTGTGGCTTAACTCTTGAGAGTTCCAGTTCTTACTGCCTTTTGTCCGCCTTACTGTGCGTAATACGCTGAAGAATGTTAACTGGAAAACCTTTAAAATGTCAAAGATTAAATGCCTGTTTCACTCATGTTTCTGGACAAGAACTTCCTGTGATCTGTTTTTCAGCTTTTACATAGATGAGGAGGACTTTGTTCACTTTGAAGATACTGTGTCACCAACTATGCAGAATTCCTAAACTGGAATACATTGTGTTAATTATGCTTGGGCTCAAAATGGAAATGAAGCTAAATATTGGCAGCATTTGAACTTGGGAAGTAAAGGGGCTCAGGTTTCCTTCTAGGGAAAGTATAGTCTTCTGGGATAAAAAGTAGTTCACTGCTTTGCAAACCTGAATTAGCTGCTTTCCTCCAGTTTCTCCCTGGGAACTTCTATGTACTGAGGAGCTCTGGAAAATGGTTCGTTTTATTCAATTGCACAAATAAAGATACGCAAATAGAACTTCAGCCATCTTGTTGGTGACTGAAGTTTCATGCTGCAACCTGAAATTAAAGGGTGGAGGAAGAGTGGCTATAATGTGAGATGAAACTTTTCCAAGGGATAATTAGTTATGGAAATGAAGGAAAATCACCTCTGCATGCTTAGAGTATTGTTATCGAAGGGGAAAGAGCATTTGTCCTTTCTCTCACGCTGGACGCTTCTGGTCAAGTGAAGCAATCAGCTTCAATCTTTTCTAGCTCAGAACTGTGGAAACAAGTTGGGCTCAGTGGATGAGCAGGGCTTAAATTTGCTATGTATAATATCATCTTTTCTTTACTCTTTTGGTAGCTTTTCCCTTTTCACTAATGTTTGTGTCCCTTACAGGGTCTGATACTACTGCAAGGCAATCAGGTGAATGAGCTGCCGCCTAATCCTGATGAACCAGGAAAACATCTCTTTGAAATTACTCCAGGTATGCCAGCATTTCTTAGTGCTTTCAACATAACATAACTTTATTCCCATCAGTTGTCATTAATGATTATTGAATTGTACTGATCATTTCGCTCCTAAGTGTTCTGATACACTCGCCAGATTATCTACTGAGGCTTGGAAATGGGATTTGACAAATTACATGGTGTTCTTTATTTGGGATAAAAGTGCTGCTGTGGTACTTCATTTTCATTTCATGGTATTTGAGATACATACTGCTCCTTGATTTTTCTGTTTGGAGGGGGTTCCTTGCTTGGAGTGCTGTGTGGTCTCTCAAGATGATTTTTCTGGTTGTTTAGGGAGAAACTGACACAGAACACACCACAGAATTTATGGAAAAGGGGCATGCAGTATCTGGATTTAATCTCTTTCATGTATACTAGCCCTCATGTATACTAGTTTCAGAGGTTGGAGGAGAGAAAAAAGCTTCAAAACATTTCTGGTTTAAGGGAATAGATGACCTGCCAGCGAAGAGAGGTTGAAATTTTATTTGATAGAAAGTATAATGATCCGTTCAGTGTAGTATTAATGTAAAACTTCTGCAATTGTTTTAGCTCCCATGTAAATGCTTACTTGGGACAGGGTTGGTACCTCCAGTGTATATTTAAAATTCTCTGTTGTAAGACAGGAGCAATTGTATTCACTTTATTCAATTCTGATTGTATTTAGGAGAGGGCTGTCCCTGTGCATAGATTTGAATACACTCTTGGAGATGGTTTCAGGTGACAGGATCTACAGGGAAAATGACCAACCTGTTGCACCACTAGCAGTCTTAGAGCAGAGCAGTGAGAAAGATGAACCGGCTTAGTCCTTTCACAGTTATCTCCCAATACCTGAAGACTGAGTTCCTTGAAACAAGAAGAGAGACAAGGGTGACTGTGTTAAAAATTATGTGAGTGCACTGACTCAGTCATGCTTTTACTCCATGGCCAACTTCTCCTGCTTGTCCGTGCTGCTTGGCATTGTCTGTTCACCCACAGTAGGGGTGGTGTCAATAGGGTAGATAGAAGTAATTACATTAGGCTGCCTTTTTTTTTAGTGGAAGGGACAACACAGGGAACACTTGTCCCTATATTTGAATGTTATTGCTGTGGAGGCAGGTGTGTTTTTATCCATGTCTTTGGGGTCGCTGTCCTAGTGCCCAATTAGGCTGGTTTAAAATGCCTGCATTGCACACCCCTCTGACAGCGTATCAGGCAGAGCAAGAACACGCAGTGCTGTAAGGTTTTTGATTACATCAGCAGACACCATTATGCAATGATTTAGTCACAGAATTCTGTTTGACACACAGGAAGCTATTTGGGGAGAAGAGATTTTCTTTTTCCTCCTCCTAATCACTGCACGCTTTCTGTTAATGCCTTTTTTTTCTTACACTGCACCATGCCCTCATAGGCAGGGCTCCACAAACAGCAGGGCATGGGGCTCACAGTGTTGCTTGCATGGAGGATCTCTAAGGAAATGGCATGAATGTCTGAATGTGATACATCTGCACTGGTTTTCAGAGATTGTGCACTGTACTGCTGTAGAAGGACTGTGGACTTGCAATGTGAAAGCACTTAGGTTGTTTTGATTGTGAATGATCCCATGTGTTGTGGCAGTGATCTGAAATAATTAACTGAGCCACTGACTGGCTTGGTTAAGTTTCCTGCAGCTTTGAATTTCCTCTAGTTCTAGATGGGAATATAGTCATTCTGCATGTCTTGCTCAACCTGTCAGGCTGTATTACTGTAGGCTGCAAAAGGATTGTCCTAAACTGCAGGTAGCTGTTGCTTCAGTGGACTTGGTAAAGCAGTGCCATGTGGCTACTTCATAGAAGTTATCCAGAAGGGTGGAAAAAAAGTTAAACTGTTCAGCATAGTTGTGAATCCCATCATATTTGTGTTCAGCTTGTGGTTTTGACATTGCCCTTTTATGTGTTGCCTGGAAAAATGATTCGGTCTTAGTGTACCACTGACTTGTCTGCAAAATGAAGATGTTTTCCCTTACTTGTGGAGCTAAATCCATTCATGTTTGTAGCAAACTTAGTTGCTACATGGATAGCAAGTATTGAAAAATGCTATAAATAGCCGGTCAATACAGAATGTGATTGGCACAGACGTCACTGGAGAATGTGGCCTGAAGAGTTCCCCGTTTTGTTCACAGTGCATTTATTCTGTGCTGGTTTTGGCATAAGTGCCCTTTCTTTTTTGCACGTGTTCTGAAATGACCGTGTTCTGCGTGGCTGCCAGCCTGCAGAACACCCACATAGTGAACTGCTCTCAAACAGATGCCAGATAGGAAGGGGGGCACAAATGATCTTACAGGACCCTAATCTTTATTTTCCATCATTTCCCATCTCCCTGTGTTGGATGTATGGCCATGATCATACCTCTGCCTAACTGTGCTTCAGTTCTCCCACTGTAAGCTAGGACTCCATGGTTTCTATAGGGATGAAGAGAATTTTTAAGTTGTCTTAACTACACTAGGGGTTTTGTGAATACAGGTACACTTGATACCTGTAAATATAGATATGGGATTTTACTGTGCTAGTAAGCATCAGAGCTTTAACTAAAAAAATTAAGAATGGAGTGCAGCATTGTTAAAATATTCCTATAGCTGATACCAGCCTATCTTGCAAACAAGAGAGACAAATGTCCAAAGATTTCTAAAGTCTGTGGTACCAGTTACCTCCAAAAATTTATTTTGTGCTCAATATTTAAGGTTCTCAGCATCTCTGCTGTGGAACTGTTGGTGGGATCTTCCCACCTTCCCTGTGCTGCAGGCTGTGTAAAGCTTGACTGTGGGAGCTATTCTCTCAGAGTGCAGGGAGCAGAGTAACAGCATGTCCTGTGCTGTAACAGAGCATGTATTGATTTTCTGCTGAGTAACAAGAACTAATGATGGGCATTGTGTATTATTCATGTTTCATCAAGTTCATTTTTAAGCTGTATGGAGCAGCTGGGAGAAGGGTTAACTAGGGACATGAGACTGCAGAACAGTTCTACAGTCAAACCCGTGTTGGATCTGGTGACAGGACTTCCTGAAATATGTTCTTCTATCCTTTTTTTGGGGGGGAAACTATCTAAATTTCTGGACCCTTTTTAACCTGTGCATGCTTTCCTCTGTCATAGCTAGAAGTTCAAAGTAGAATGGCAGAGTAAACTAACATGGCCTCAAGTTGCTCTCATATTCCAGTGCAAATTAGCAAGTGGGGGGATGTTTTTATGAAATTATCAGGGTAGTATGAGGTCAGGTGCAAAGTTTTAACCATTTGGGGTAATTATCCCACAGTAGCTGGTATTCATGGATAGAATTGAACAACTGTATGTTGCCTGGGAGAGGAGTCTTAAATCTGGCAACAGAAACAGCAGCTGACTCATTATGAGGGGCAACAAAACCTAGTGTTAGCCTGGGGTTACAGTGCTCTTCAGAATGGTGTAATGCAATGTGTAAGAAGCCACAGGGATTAATCTCTGAAAATGTCTGAAGGCCTATTGATGACAATGCTCCTGAAGTCTCACCATTTAGGGAACTGATGTTTTTAATTAATGTCCTATGGCAAATGATCTGCCAAGTTTTATTCCCTGCTCTTTGCAGCACTATGAGGTACTCAAGTTTCTCTGCAGTCAGAGATAATTTCCTGGTATAGTAAGGTTTTCAGAGTCAAGGAAGGGAGTGGTAAAAAGGTTCAGAAGTTAGGAGGTGAAAAGTGTTGTCTTTTGATAAGTATGGCAAGGCTTGCTACCAACTGGTTGGAGAATAGCTTTTCTTTGTAGAAAATTTGACAACTTTTGAGGACATTCTTCTATTCTACTTCAGAATGGATTTGATGGAGAGTAAGAGAAAGAAGATAGAAGCATGAACAAGAAATTTTCTATGGATTACCTGGTACCTCTTTGGCTAACATCTGCATCTGTGGTGCAGGAAACCCAAGTTTGTTTCACTGGATTTAGACCAGGAACCTGAATTTGTCACCTGTGTAGTGGCCAAGTGCTCTCAGCGACTATGTTTTGTTAGGGGTTTGTTTTGGTTTGTTTGTTTGGGGTTTTTTCTGAGAAATATTTTTTGTTGCATTTTGTTACATTTTACATTCTACACTAATGCTCTTGTCCAAAGAAAATGTACCCTTTTATATTTCAACAAACTGGTATGTTATGGTTAAAAGCAGCCTGAGAAATTCCTGACCAAAACTCATGGTACACATCTTGGTGTCTCCTTGTCACTGATTCAACCAGTTCCTGTTTCTTGCCATAGTTCTTTCTGCCAAGGTGAACAATGACAGCTCTTAGCTGAGACTTTCTGTGAGAATAAGAGTGCAGTTTCATAATAAGTTTAATTTTATTTAAACTGGAAGCTGCTGCTGGAGAGTTTGATCTTCCTTTCCTCTTGGGTTCTTTCAAATATCTAATCATATCTCTCATTTCAGCTCTTATGACTGTAAAAAGTTTTCAGACCAGCTGGACTTCAGGTCAATCCAACTAAGTCTGAGAAAAAGTGGTTGCTTTTTGTGCTCCAGTTGAGTTATACCACTGACACTCTTTTCAGGAAGGCAGTTCAGTCCTCTTCATAATTGTTATCTTGGTCGTTTGCAGACTCAGCCAGAGCAAGAACAATTGCCTATACTTGATTCACATGTAGAAGGTTGTTTTCAAAACTTTCCAAGTCAGATCTTTATGGCATGCTCTTCAGTTAGGTATAAAGACTGAGCTCAATATAGGCAACTTGCCCTACAAAAAGGATTTGCATTTAATACTGACTCTTTTAAAGATGGACCAGTGGTTGCATCGTGCCAGAAGTTGGGCTGCAGCATAGTAAAATGCCTCATCCAGGGACTTTCTGCAGGGTTTATGTAGAAGCTACTTCACTGCCTTCATTGTGCTAAATAATGAGAAGGAAATCAAGAAAGGCAGAATCAGAAGGTGGGAGTCCTAACTCTTACAGGGACAGTAGTTGTTACCTATTTGTTCTGTAGAGGTCTGTTAGTGTTGTTGACAGTGTCTCACAGAGAAGTTGGAGTGGCAGCTTGTTTGTCTTGTGCCCAGAGGTTGAATAATGCCTACAAAGCAGTCTGCTCTGTGGTACACTTCTGTGTCTCGGGTGATTGGCACCAATTAAGTTATTTTTGTTGCCTTTTTATCTCAGTTCCTGTTGAGATGGTGTGTAATTAAAATACCTAGAGGAGAAATTAGAAATTCATACATTAAAAATCATTCCATGTTCTCCATTATTCAATGCAAATTGTAATTCTAACTAACAGCAGGAAACTGAGTTTGCTGCTGGTAATTAAGTTTTCTCCTGAAGTCTACAGCTGAAACCTGACTATGCATATCTGAATATGGGATGATGTTGATATCTGAGAATTATATTTAGATTTCTATGATTTGGCACTCAGCATATTGACTAAGGAAATGGCAGCAAAATAAAGTAGTTCAGGGTCCTACTAGAAAGACTAAGGCGATGTAGTTGCAGTAGTGCACTATGGAAACACTTAAAAAGTGAAAGCTGCAGACGCCACCAGTGACCTGGACAAGAACATTGGTGGTATTGGTTTTGCAGTGGAAGGCCCTGTCTAATCTGTGTTTAGTACTTGTAGATGTCTGGAGTGCAGCTGAGGGCAGCAATTATCTGTATGTCACCAAAAGAGAACTTTTTCAGTTTTTCAATTGAAAAAGAGATTTTTTCAATTTATTAAGGAGGGAGAAACATTGAATGTCTCTTCTAAACTGTCTTTCTAAAGCAGTGCCTAGAATGGTAAAATTGCATGCCTTCTTTGCAGTCACAGTCTGTAAAATGTTGTTCATTGTTGCCTTGGGTTAAAGACCCTTAAGGTAATAACGTCTTAGCACTAAGATAGTGACAGGTACATCTGCTTGTCTTTTGCCAGCTGCAGTGTCTCTTTTTATGTTCAAGTGCAGTTTGAGTCTCCTTGAAATAGTATCCTGCACTTCTCTGCCTGAAAGTTGTTGGTGCATTCCTCTTTTTATACATTCTGCTTGCTCCGCCTCTCCTGAGCACTAGATGGTGCTGGTTCTTTCCAGCTTCTGCTCGGACACTTGCTGCCCGTTATGGCATCTCTTGAATCACTGGAGTGTAAGTTGATCTTCTCAGAGGAAATTAGCTACTCTTTCTCGTTCATTGGTATCTCCTCAGAAGAAATCAGCAAGTAAGAGTTCCCACTTGTTATTGCCCAGCCTGTAAAGCCAATACTATGCTCAGTAATGACTATGTGGGAAAGCCACTTAAACCTAGATCGCCATTGTTTCAGGTTAACATACTGACCTGGGGGTTACTGGCTATTCAGTGGCATCTATCTGACTGTTCTCCCCTTCCCCCATTCTGAGCTTGATACAAATTTTGAAAAATTAGTTTTTCTTCAGACTTTTCCTATTTTAAAGAATTGATGTTTGCTAAAAAAAATACGAATTGCTTTCCTCAGGACTACTCCCTTCCTAATTATACTGAAACTAATTTTTTATCCAACTGAAAGAAACACCTTTTGTGGCCTGTCCAGAATTTGATAACTTCATTTAGCACCAGCAGAAGTATCAATCAGCTGTCAATATTTCTAGGCTTGTTTTTCAAATGGATTCCAGTTGAACAACTGTTATTTGAATAAGTTAGTGGAGGCCCTCCTTTCCCTCGTGCAGATACCAGACACCAACAACTGAAGTCTTCTGCAAGCAAGGCATCTCTGCTTACTGGTTTCCTGATCTGTACTTTCCCTGAATGCTTGACTGTACCATGTCACTGAATTCTTCTGGGAAGAGAACATAAAA
This sequence comes from Cephalopterus ornatus, assembly GCA_013396775.1. Lineage (NCBI taxonomy): Eukaryota > Metazoa > Chordata > Aves > Passeriformes > Cotingidae > Cephalopterus > Cephalopterus ornatus. Next base: position 585,273 of record VZRE01010263.1, on the reverse strand, counting down.
AAAAAGGACTGAACTCTGCTCTCAATTCATGTAACATTACTGATTTCAGCGGTGTTGTGTTCAGTCCAATGGTGTATCCCTGCAGCTTGACCAATACACTTCTGCCTACTTATGGTGATGACTCATTGCAGGTGAAGGTCTTCGGACTTCATCCAGACTTTAGTACAGAAAGGTCATTAGGCTTGCTCACAGCCCTCTTCCCCTGAGGGCTGTGAGACTCTCTGATAGTTAAGGATGTTTTGGCTTACCTTACCTTATCAACTTAAAACATCTTGAAGGGCATCAGGAGGCACCTGCAGCCTGTAAATTGCTTCTTGCCTTTTTTTTTTATCTCTATTGTATGCAATGCCCAAGGCTTATGTTTGCATTTGGCAAGCAATGATCCTGCTTCATGAAATAAACAAGATCCTGCCTTTGTTTTTGATTGTTGTGTTTGATCTACTCCAAGTTATACTGTCTACATGCCTCAGTGCTCTAAGGCCCTGGGCAGTTGAAAGCAGAACTGGAAATGGGCTGTGACAGCATAAATGTGTTCTGCTGTCCTGGAATTTGTGTTCCAGGAGAAGTTCTGCATCTGATCCTTGATCAGTAGTACCTAGCTGTCTTTAATGCACGTGCTGACTTTCAACAAGAATGATGGTTTTTGCAACTTCAATTGCAATAGCATAAGTCCTGCTGGGAAAGGATCGTGAGACTTAAGAAGTTTCATGAATAGGGCTTTCTGCTAGTGCAAATCATTAAAACATAACCTCTGACCATTCTTGAGCAGTTTTCCTTAACCCCTTGTATTCCTGAAAGACAAATACAGCATAGCATTTTTGTGTAGGCTGTCCTTTGGGTATAGAAACGTGGCTTTGTAGCATGATGGCACGCTGCTACTGGAATCTACAAGGCACCATTTGACCCCCTCAGGTTGTTTTTTTAGTGCAAATTGGGTAAGATTTTGCATACTTCCTGCTGAGACCTTCCAGAGTGAGCTCTGCTATTGAATATTCTGCCTTGAGGGTAATATATTAAGTCCTAAGGCATGTGTAGTTAGTAGATGGGGGTTTTTGAGTATTTTGGTGCAAGAACAGCTTTGTTCCGTAAAGATATGCTTATAAAACTGTCAACACAATCAGTTATGTAATGCCATCTCTATATTTTTTGCTAGTTTGTCAAAAATTGAATTTTCAGTGCCATCTTGCAGCTTGTGTGCTCTGGTACTGCTGTTATAGGTTAAACGTTTTTTGGCATCAGAAGCAGCTGTGTTCCTATTTGCAATAACAGTGGATGAATTCTTCACAAGATTTATGCAGTGTCTGGGGTCCCTGAGGCTAATAAAGTAGTCTTGTAGGCTAGGATGATGAAGTAAAATGAGGGCACATGATATATGGCAATGTGCTAGTTCACAGCACACACCAAATTCTAGTGGTAGTGAAATAAATATTAGAAGACAACCTTAGCATAAAGAAAACATTAAGCTAAAAGTAAGTTTACTACTTAGGTGCCTGTCCCACAAATATTTTACCAGCTTAATAATCTTACTGAGGTGAGTTGACTTTCTAAGTCTTTTGGGATCAGGCCCTTTATTTGAAGTTCATATTCTTTACCTTGTGTGTCCCTACAATACCTACAGACCAAGCAACCTGCCTAATGGATGAGGTTGTCTACCTGGACTGCAGTAAAGCCTTTGATACTGTCTCCCACACTGTTCTCCTGGAAAAGCTGGCAGCCCATGGCTTCGACAGGTGCACTCTTTGCTGGGTTAAAAACTGGCTGGATGGTCAGGTCCAGAGAGTGCTGGGGAGTGGTGCTACATGCAGCTGGTGGCCAGTCACTAGCTGGGTTCCCCAGAGCTCAGTTTTGGGAGCCAGTCATGTTTAATACCTTTATGAATAATCTGGACAAGGGAATCAAGTGCACCCTCAGTATGTTTGCAGATGACAGGCACTAATTTGGGTGGCAGTGTTGATCAGCTAGAGGGTAGGAAGGCTCTGCAGAAGACCTGAACAGACTGGATTGATAGGCTGAGGCCAACAGGATGAGATTCCACAAGGCCAAATTCCAAGTCCTGCTCTTGGGTCACAACAATGCCATGCAGCACTGTGGGAAGAGTGGCTGCAAAGCTGATAATGTGCTGATCCAGCATCTAGAAGAAAATATAATTGGGAAACTATGTGGGGTGTTTATAATTGGTGCACTAATGCCGCTTGGAAGTGGCAGCTGGCCCATTGTCAAACACCTGTGAGGGAGGGTTCATAGGCAAAATCTCCTCTGTGTTTGTTATGGCTTTAGGGATAACTAGTGTGCTATCTGTGAGAACCAGCTTGCACTGGGCTTTCTGAACTGGGGAGAAGGAGGAAATATGATGAAGATGTACTGCCTATGACATAACTTAAGACTTACACTTTGTTAAATAAGTCATCCTGCTGTAAAGTAACAAGAACCTAATGTTACACTGTAAAAGCTTTCTTTAGTCTGCTACTTTGAGTATATCTGAAGTACTGATTAGGTGTGAGAGTGGGGTGTTGAAGTAACTTATATGCTTCGTTTTAATGATTTTCAGATTATCCTGTGTACATGCCTCTACTTAGCCTTACCCCTGGTTGGGGTTCTATCTGCTTGGTTGCTCAGAAAATACTTGCCTGACTGTGAAGTTGTTTGTAAGATTCTCCTGTGTTACGCAGGAACTTGGACTAGGTCATCTCACAGGTCCCTCTTGGTCTTGATGTTTTTGAATAAAATTTAAAAGATGCAGGTTACCACAGGGGAAACAAATTGGTCTGACACCTGAACTGTTGAAAATTCAGGCTGTGAAGAACTAGTGTATCATGAAAAATGGTATAACATGAAACAAGCAGAATAGTTTAGCTTCCCTGGTGTAGCCAAGAGAAATACTGATGCTAATCAAATTAAAGAATGAACCACACATACTTTTATTACTTCAGTTTATCTTCAGGATATTACTTCACAGGAATTATTTTGTGTTTGAAAATTAATAAAATATAAGATTACTGCCTTTCTCCATTAATTACTGTTGTTCAAAGAAATTTGTTAATTAAGGGATGGAGGTGGAATCTTTGGCATGTCCAGATATGGTATTTTTTTGTAATATAAGCTCTTCTGACAGGTAGGATCCTGTAGATGCTTGGATACTGGATTTATATGCATTTCAGGACACTGGGAGTAATTCCTCCTTCCTGATAGCTTTGTGCTCTGTAGAGAAGTTAATTCCACCAAATTTGAGCAACTTGACCACAGCCTGTTGATGAGGTTAAACCTTTTTGGCATAAAGAGAGGTATCGTGACAGTTTTGATAGAGGTCTAGTTACTAACCAGCATGTGTGTGTTTTACTTTTCTGTTGTTGATGGAGTTTGGGGTTTTTTGTTTGGTTGGTTTTTTGGTTTGGTTTTTTTATTTTCTACTGGGAATAGCTTTAACTCTCAGTTCTAGTTATCCACATATAGTTTCACTATAGGGAATGCATGAGTGCTGAGTACACTTATGGCAGTGTGGCTAATCTGTGTTGGATTTAATGGCATTGCAACAACTTTATTCTCTGAAGTTCATTATAAGCTTCACAGCACCTCTACAGTACCCGTCACAGGGGCTTGCTCAGGGTACTGTTGTCTTAAAGGTAGTGAGGCAGCTGGGATCAGGACTATGATTTGGTTAGTGTAGCACATTCTGATGAACTTAATCTTCTCAATTTTCTTCAAGCACTCTAATTGAAATTAATGATTTCTTCCATTAGGAGGCCACAGTTCAGGTTACACACTCCGTGGTTACTTGCTCCAAGTTTGTGTCTTCTGTCTCTGTTCTAGTAGGTGCTCAGGCCAGTGCACACACCTTCTTTTGAAGTTTGTCTTTGAATCTCAGCCAGACACCATCGCTCATCTAAGTGAAATCCACTAAAAAGATGTTGATATCATGCTTCCATGTGGTATCAAAATGGTATGTGGAATCTTGGACTCATGAAGCATTGTTATTAGTTCTGGGGTTTGCTTGTAATCACCAACTGTCAGACAGTCATGAAAACCTGAGGGAAGGGGCAGGAGGAGTTTGAGATAACAAAGAAGAGAGCTGGGAAGTCAAAAGTATACAGTGTTAAAAGGGAGTGTCTGTAAGGCAATTAGGAGAGACTGTTATACTCAACCATTTATTATTTGCATTGAAGGATAACTGTACAAAATGTGGTGCTTCCCTGGATTTGGGTTATGGATTTTAATACAGGGATTTATCAGTACACTGGCAGCTGCTCACTTGAGAGATGAAGAACCTTGTCTACATTAGGAATGCTGTCCCAGTATAATTGTATCAAAAGAAAGCCTGTATTGGCATATTAGTATAATGAGGAGAAAGATTACTTTTATTAAGACAAATAGAAGTGTCTACAAATATCGGTATGGTCTGAGCATCCTTTGGCTCCACAGAGGCCACCAGGACTCTGCTTTTACAGCATGTAGTTTGTATGTGAATCAGAGAGTCAAAATGATGCCTTTGGAGCGGGTAGGGGGGGAGATTTGTCAGCAGAAGATGTTTCCCGGACTAAGTTTCCTGTGGTCCATCTGTGGTCCATTTTGAGTAGATGGGCCATGGTTCAGCAACTTATTTCTGTCCCTATGTCCTTATAGATCTTGGACATGGATCATAAGTGTGGTGTGTTGCTGATACTGCAGAATGTGGAAGGAGACATCGTACCTTTAGTTAGCTCCGTGACCCAAACATATCACAGCAGAGAAGAGAGAAAGTTAATACAAATGGAAATATTACACTTACGATCATGCTTGGTGAGAGAAATTTTAATCAACCTAGCCTTTGTTCTGAAGCTGGTGGAGATCTGTGGAAAATGTCATACTTGTGGCTGTGGATGTGTAGGGTGACTGTCTTACTAATGAGTAGACATAGGGATTGGGGAGGACTGGTGAGAAGGAATTCAGTGTCCTCTCTTAGTAGTGCTTTGAGATCACAGTTGTTTCCTCTTGGAAAGAAGTTTTGCCTTCAGTTGTAATGCCATCACTATGACAGGGTTCTGCTTTGGTCTTTGATAATAGTATGATTAAGTTACCCCTGAGGAGTTATTTCTTAACCACCTCTAGCAAGGCATCCCAGGCTTTAGGAGTCCAGATAATTTCTATCGAGGTCAGACTTTGTTATGATTAGTTTAAAATTCTGCAAGAGTTGAGTGCCTCTGTGAGCCAAAGCAGATCCTCCCTTTTCTTCTAGAGACAACGGTTCTTTGCAGTTCATAAGTGCAAAAGCTTACATATGTTACTAGTAGGCTGTCTATTTGTGTACAGTGGGATTTGTTAGGAAAAGGTTCTTTTTGCAGCAGTTTAAAGTGCTGTTGGGAAGCAAGATGCATTCAGGTATTTGTAGTAAAACTGTGCTTCTTATAATCTGTGTTCTTCACTGACATAGCCCTTTGGGCTATAAGTCAGTGCAAACTGTGCACAAGCAGCTATGAATCCATGGCAGTGCCAGGTAAGGGTTGCTGATGTCAGCCACTGTGTTTACCTGTTGCTGAAAGAAATGAAAGCACAGCACTAAGAACTGTCCCAGCACTCTAATTAACACTGCCTTTCTATTGACAAAAATGGAACAGTAAGGATGTCAGCTTTGTTGGGACCAATTGGAAAAGATTCAATATAAAGGGACTTTGTCCATGTGTAAGGCTTGACTATTTAGGGATTTTTTTCATGCTTCCTTGGTACTGCAATGGCAGAACCCTAAAGAGCTTGATAATGCCTGCAAAGCAAAAACCTGGGGATATACTACTTAGCACAGTGTGGCTAAAGCTGTATTGGAATTTACAACCAAGCTTTATTTATTTGTTGATGCTTGCACCTAAAATTCTTCAGTTTTGAATCTGTATGGGAAGCTGTGAGCTTTTTGCATACAACAGATGGTCCATCAGAATTCGTGGGATTCCTTTTTCACTTCACAAGTGCTTTAGACTGCAGAGTCATTATTTGAAGGGAAGGAATGAAGAAAGTGGACACCTGAGTATCTCTTAAAATATGGCCAGTGCTATGGAAAAAATGTTAACATGCCAGTGCAAATTATTGACATAGGAGTGTCAGATGGTATGACTGAACTTCTCTTGGAATTACAGTGATCGGAGCGAGAAGAGGAGGTAATCACAGAATGATACAATATTTGGAGTTCAATCCAACTCTTTAAGTGAATGGCCCATAGAGCCTCAGCATTATTAGCACCATGCTCTAACCAACTGAGCTAATGGACTTAGTCAATTCAGAAGAACTTTTTATAAACTCACTAGTTTTTTACTCTTTCTGGTTTACAAACTCTTTAATAGGACACAGATGTGCATTTTGATATGTTATTCCTGACAGAACCAGGTGACTTTTGATCCTTTTTTTTTTTCTTCTTCTTTTTTAAGCCTCTTCTTAACAGAACTGTCCACTGTTACAAACCTAGCCTAGCCTGCCTAACAGGAATCCGTTGTTATACCACTTGGGAAAAGGCAGTGTGTGAGTAGAAAATGTGTACTTTTATGCTGTACCCACCTCTCATACAGTCTGGTGATGTATCTACATCCAACTCATGTTTTCTGTGCCAATGTATTCTGTGAAGAATAGATAAACTATAAATTTTCCCTTTAAACCATGGTCTGATGCTTCTCTCAGCAGGTTATTTTTCATAGTCTTAGAAGCCCAGAGAACTGGAGTTTTCAAAAAAATTTTCTTTGCAGTTTATATTAAAAGTACTAGAAGTGTTTTTTTTAGAGGGTTGAGATTTTGGGGGCAGGGGATGGTGGAGACTGGGGCTTGAAAGGGGAGGATGGCTTACATTTTTCTGCTCTCACAGGAGAAGAAGCCTTAGGGGAGGTAGCATATCACTTTATTAATAAATAGTAGTCTAGAAAACTCATTTTCTAGTTTTAGGCTCCTGTAAGAGATGCAATAGGTTTTAAGGGAATTTTGTAATGTACTCTTCTACCTGTGCAAAATAGCCTTTTTTCTTCTGAGTTCACTGGCTGTTAGGAATTCCTTGGAGAGTCACAGGGTGTTCCCACTGTGGCCTGGCAAGCCACTTCTACTTGAGCTTCACCATGTATTTTGGAAATCATGGGAATAATCCGTGTTGAATCTGACTTTTCATAAAAAGTAAACTTTTAGTTTTATTTTCCATTTTAGGAAGGCTCTAACTTATTAACAGGAAGTTTGCCTTCATTTGTAGATTTTTTGATTGATATGGGGAAGCTGATAGTGTAAAAACTTTTGCAGATCAGACAAAACAAGCTTATATTGGCCAAACTTGAAAATTTTAACACATTCTTCTGAATTTTGAGCATGGGTATAAATTGTGAGCTTTTCACAAGTGCATCTGTTTCACTCTGGCTGGCTCAGATCCATTCTCTATCTAGCCCAGTTCACCTGTTTAATTGTAACTATTCAAGGTGGTGTTGACATTTGTGTTCTTCAGAGCAGTTTGTGCCTTTCGGGGAGGAGGGGATGGTGAGAAACCCTCAACTTTATAATTCTGTCCTTGTGTCTAAAAAGCTTTGAAAATGAATGTTTGCCCAGCTCTAGAGATGGAATTCTGACACATTTGGAAATCACAAAAAACATTTATCTCCTCCTAAGCGAATGTTAATAAATACTATCAGCCACCAGTGATGTGTCATATCTGGAGTTGAACTAGAATATTATATTCCTCTGTCATCCTGTATTTTTTTTAAATTTAGTTGGTTGGGGGTTTTTGTCTCTTAGTATAAGTGGTTGGCTTAACTAAAATTGAAGTCTTTACCTCTGGTTTCCAGATCTTTAGCTTGGTTCAGAAAAAAGTTCATTATTCACCCAGCAGGGTTTACCAGCCAGCTTTCCTTTTCAGTGGCACCCATTACACTATTTTATTTCTTAAGAAATGGCAAGGGATGTAAACTTTAAATCAAGAATTTCAGATGGTGAAGCTGAGAGCTATGGCTGGAGAAAAAAATGTCTGAAGTGTATCAGTTATTCCAAAAATCTTAGAACGCTCAATCTGCACCAGTTCATTTTATAGGGACTTGTGAAGGACTTGGTGCTTTTGAAAGATCAGCCTAATGGTTTAGTACTTGCAATTCAGATTTAGACATTTAATTCTGGGCTCCTGATTTTGTAAACCCTAGCCTAGAGTTGGTGTGTGCAGTTTAAGGAGAAAACAGTCACAGTTAACCATGGATCTACAAGATCAAATCATGAAGAAATTACAGAAATCCCACCTTGAATAGCTCCTGCTATATAGACTGAGTTACGTATATTAACAGAAATGAGCCTCAAGAATCTTAAGGCAGAGTAAGTGGGTTTTGTTGCTGGAAAAGGGCAAGCATATCCACCTTTCCTATCGCAGGAATAGGCTGCTACTTGCTTGAAGTTTTCTGTATGTAAATATAAATACATTTAATATTATATAAAAAGTTTTATATAAATCTCAATTTTGTTTGACCCAGACAGGTTTGATTATCTCTGATATTATCTTGTGTTGAGTCTTGAAACCCTTCAGGTTACGTATCAGACCTCGTACCTCTATCAATCAACACATTAGGGTCTAGGATGAGAGCTTCTAGGGTTGCCTTTATATTTAGCCAAAAGATTTGGGTGTCAGTTCTGCACTCTCACCTTCATTAGCTGAGTGCTGAGATGATCTGCCTGTGCCTGACAGCATTCAAATGAGAAACTAAGTGTGTGCTTTAGCCACTGAAGAATCTTCAATTTCCCATGGGATGACAGATCTAGAGATAGGACTCTTCCATCTCACAAACCAGTTATCTCAAAATGCCCTTTTTTAATCTTGACTGTGCCCTCTCCCCCTGCCAAAAAAAAAGGTGTCTGGTTTGTATAGCTATACTGTGCTAGCCTGATCCCCTGCTACTTCTATCTGGCAGGATTTGGACTGGCAGTGTGTGACAACAGACACATATTGGCATAAGTTTTAGGAAACTTTGTGCTTTCTAAAGCTAAAGTGACAAGTGATCTGCAAAATGCACTGAAAGTAAGAGCATGGATGTCCTAGTTGATATTATTTATATGGATTTTTGATATTAGAAAAGCAATTTTATGAAAGAGATAATGTTATGGTATTTTACTTTATTAGAGATTACAGTTCTGACTTAATCACATTTTCACTCCCACTTCTTTGGTTGAATTTTCAATGAACAAATCTTTAGCTCTGATTTGCCCCCCGCTGCCAGGGTTTTGTGTTTTCTGAGTGTATTTGTTTCACACTCAAGACTAACACAAACATATATCAATAAGTCACCAATGCAGTGAACATTTTTCTTAAATGAATATTTTTTTAATTTTTTTCTTGAATGAACCAGTGTTGAAGAATTGCTTTGTTTTTTGGATGAAATTTGTATTTTGCTGTGAAACTGAAAGTGTGGGTAGTTCATTTACATGCAAGCTTTGGATGGCTTTCTGAAACCTGTCAAAACTTCACTGTAATTAGTACTGCCATCCAGACCAAAAGGGAAGAGCTAAGTGTTCTTTAATTCTATTTTATGTAGTGATGCTCTTGGGTAATATCCTTAACATGTGGACAGTGTCACATCAGAGCTTTTGCCTTCCTCTTGCATTGAGTGCACTTGAAGATTGTTCTTTTAAATACATGATGATGGTTATTGCAGTAAATAAATCTCAGCTGTTTCCATCTGGGACCTTTTAATTCCTTCAGGTAATGTCACATAATCAAAAGGGAAGACACATTTTTTGCAAGTTTTTCAAATACTTTGTGAAAATAAGGACAGTTTAGAATTGTAATGTTTCAGTAATAGGAACACAAAAATTCTTGATATGCTTTACTGAAGCTGTCAACTTGTCTAAAACATGCCTATGTGTTTAACCTTACATCAGCCTCTGTCTGTCCATGTGGGGTGATGTATACAGTAGTCCTAAAAGTTCTTAAATACTCAAATTTCAGTAACTTCTAGGTAATCCGGGGGTTTCTCTGAGATATAACATCAAGTTTCCCTATGGAGCAGGCTTGGCTGCCAGGCTGGAACAGCTGGAGAGCAGGGTGCTATCTCCATACGTTTTATCTACCACTGATCTGGCAGTGCCATTAGTAAACACTTCGGGTTTTCTGAACCTGGAAAACTTACCCCTGCTGGGGGCTGCCTGGAGTTTGTTTTAAAATGAAATGCAGGAGTGTTGCCAGGAGAGTGTCCAGCCCCTCAAGCAGGTGGTTTACATGCCTCTTCTCTGAGATCAGATCACCCTCTAGCCAAGAAGAAAGAGTATCTGCTGCTTTACAAGGGGAAGGTAGTGCTTTGCACAAGAGATGGATTTCCAAGCAGCTGTCAGCTATTGGCATTGTCTGACAAGTTTAGAGGCTCAACATAACAATTGAGTTCTCACACATCTTTCCAAGAGGAACAAGTTGGTACCAGCAAAGCCAGAATAATATATTTTCTTTCAGCTCTTCTGCAAGAATACCTTGAATTTCCTCTAACGTGTTTGGTGGTGATGGGAGAGTTTTCCTGCCCTGTACATCTTCCATCCTGTGTGGTACTGGGTTTTGTTTTGGTTTTTTTTGTGCTAACTAATATATGCTCATGATCTGGGATTGCTCAAGTGTGCAGTTAACAATAGAATACTCTGCATGAGGACCTCTCTGTAGTACATTATCATAGTCTTTTTGCTTACCCCTCAAACTTTCATTTGTGTAGCTTTCTCCCCTCCCACCCACACTGTAATTTTTTGCATTGCAAACTGCAATCAAAGAGCAGTGTTCACCCTGGAGAAGACTTTATCATTCAGTCTATTGCTTGTGACCTCTAACTTGATCCAAGCTTTGTAAAGGCACCTGGTTTTCCTGTGAGCTGGTGTATAAAACAAACTGTGCGACTATGCTGCAGTGCTTAGGGCATTGCTGCGCCTGGGCACTAGGTCTTCAATAAGCAGGGTCCCTGCTGGGTTTAAGTAAAGTGCTGTGAGGTCTAGAAAACAAGCACCAAATGATTAGTGAACCAGTGAACATCTGTTCTAGGGATGTTGTTCTTTCTTTATCCCAAAACAAAACTCTTATCTTGTCTTTGTGGCTGGTGATTTAGTTAGGTTAATACAATTAAAAGTAAGTGTTTAAACAAGCCTTCTGAATATTGCCAGAGTAGTGCTGACCTTCGCAAGAATGCAAGGTCCCTGTAACTCTCAGTATCTCTGGAGACTGAGGTACATGGAGAAGTGTTTACTCTTGAGGGGGAGTGTGGTGGGGGGATGTGATATGACCCCATCCTATGCTGACATAATTTTGCAAGAGGTGAAATGGTCTTTCTGGTATCTTTTTATGCAAGCTGAAGGTTTACGTTTGGTGTCTTTTGCCCTCTGGTCATCTGAGAGCAAGCATCTGCCACTCGCATAAAGCAGGCTCCGCTGGCTCTCACCCCTTCCAAAGGGCGACTGTAGTGAATAAACCACTGCAGTTTAACGGGCAGGGAGCCGTGAAGAGCTGAGTTCTGCCTCGAGGCCGGCGGGAAATACGGGCGACAAAGGCGAGGAGCTCCAGGGCACCAACTTGCCCCCGCGTAGCCTGTTAGGAGCCGGGCCCGGCTGCCCGCCCCGCTGCCAGGGATGCTGGAGGCGGCCCCGCCTGGCAGGGAGCGGGCTGGCTGGGGCTGCGAGGGACGCTGTCACCTGCCATGGGGCTATGTTCCTGCAAAGGCTGCCGTGAGGAGCCCAGAGGTAACTAAGTGCCCTCTCAGAGGTGACACGGAGACTCTCCTTGCCCGTGTGTCGCGGCGGGGGGTGCGCGCAGCCCCGGGGGAGCGAGCGCGGCTCGGGAACCACCGGGCGCGGCGCCGCGATCTGCTGCCTTCTGCGGGAATGGGACAGGGAGGAGTGAGCAACGAGGCCGTTTGCCCCCTCTACGCAGCGTTCAGTTTCTAGTCCTTCGGGAGGTGCGCTCACTTCTTTTGTGGTTCATTAAAAAAAGGAATAACAGCCGTCAACAATTGAAACTATGTCGGTGTGATCTTCTGCTCTTAAACACAATTCCTTATTTCTTCTTTTTCTTCACTAACAAGTGAAATCTGGTGGGAGGGGGACTGGTGGTTTGGGGTCTTTTTTTCCTTTTCAAAAAGGCTGTCAATATGGCAATAGCATTAGCTGACAGTGTTTCCTCATCTATTCTTATGTCCTGATGGACTTGAATACTTTCTGAAGGGTCCAGCTCCCCGTAGTCTAGAAGAAGCTGCTTTAGGAAGCAGAGAGACACTGTCTCCAACCCACTTGAAGCTACTGTATTTCTCCTGTCCTTTGAGGATTTTTGGTTACTTCCAAGGTGGCTCCTGGATAGGTTTACATATTGGGACCAAACTCAGACATCCTGTCTGCTTTGTAGTTTGGATTCAGGAGCTCTAAGAATGGGTAATATGTGAGCCTAAAGAGAAGTGTCGCTTTACTCAGTAGAAAGCAGTCTCCTTTTAAGAATAGTGTTCAAAAACATGCTTGGAGTTAGTAAAATGAACTCTTAATGGTTTTAACTTTTTGACAGCTGAAAATAATTGTCTTTTAGTAATCAAAATCCTCTGAAGTTGTATTCTTGAGAAAATAGGGAAAAAATTACTTCTAGTGCAAAACTTTGGAAAAAGCACCCTTGTAGTCACTACACTGCAAGTAGGATTCCAAAAATGGTAGCTATTTAGCATTCTGGTTTGGAGACAAAAGGAAAAATAAATGCATTAGTGGAACTTTGGTGAGTATGTGGATGTATCACAGATGTGTCAGGGTGAAGTTTATAAATACACAGAAGCTTCACAAAGTTAAAGAATGCAGTATAAAAATAAGGCTAAATATGCTGATCTGAAGTAATATCAATCACAATTATATTAGAAAGAAGGATAAACACTGAAGTAAATTTTTCCTGTCAGGAGTAGGGAAGGCCAGGTAAAGGTATATCTAGTATTTCAGTTATTATTGAATTGACTATGTCCAGATTCTCTGTGTGAATCGATCTGAATTTCCTCCTAAAGGCAGGATCAGGAAAAAAACTTCAGGCAAAATACCCCTGAATTTTGGATTGAGAATATTATGGGGTTTTTAATCTGTTGAGGAAGGGGAGGCTTAGATCGGGTATTATCAAAACACATTTGTCCCAGTTCCTGGCATAAATCCAGTCACCTCATTCACTTGAGTGAAATTGTATTTATCTTCTTCAGGGAGAGCTTCTACAAACAATGGTTATTTCAGCTAGCATATTGCATTCAGGCATGAAAGAACACAGTATGTTTGTGTCAGCTTTGCGCATTTGCAAAGGGTAAACCTGCAGACGGCGGTGAAACCACACCATTCCCTGAGGTTTGGTATGGTTGAGATGGATATTTGTGTTAAGTGGTACTTTGCCTGTGAAGCCCTACTGAGTACATAATATTAATTAACTTTTTGAGGACTTCTTTCAAAGGTAGCCTATTAAGGGTCCTGCCGTGGTTTTTTGGTCTTATTTGGAAAATGTATTCCTAAGTCAGTCCTGTGTAACAGAATAAATCTATCTCCTGGTTGACTCTCTCAAGCTGAAGCTTGTTGCACAAAGGGTTGTGTGGCTCTCTCTGCATGAAACTTAATAAGGCTCAAGTTTTAATATGACTTTGCTGTTGGTACTAATATGATCAGTGAGATAAAAAGTCTGTGCCTTGTCTTACTGGTCAGTCACTGTGAGGGAAGACCTGAAGTGCCTAGCTGTTATTTGTATTCTTAATTGGGACCAAATTTGGCTTTGTATGAGGCTGCTGAAATTCATTTGTTCCGTGGTGCTTGGCATGGGCCCCTTTAAAGCAGTAAGCTTATTTTCCAGTGATTTTTAGATACCTCTAAGTTTATAAGATACGTAGAGAAGCCACTAATTTGGATTGCCCATGCTGCTTTGCTTTTTTGCCATTAAGGAACAGTTTAGGCTACTTCTGCGCTGGCCTTTTGACCATGAGCTTCAACTAGTCCTGCTCTGCTATGAGAATACTTTTGGCAAATGTGGGACAAGGGGTGTGGCTGGGGACCATGGTACTGATAACAATATGTTTTGTGTTACTGCATTTGCCCTGTCGCCTTTTTCGCTTGATTGCCTTTTAGCACATCAGGCACAGATAGGGCTAACTGATGAGTAGATTTGGATTTCTTAGAAGTTGCAGGCTGAAGTGTAGTCCTGAATGCAGCTGTTTATCTGCAGATAGCAGAGACAAGCTTAATAACTGGGTGGGAGTTTAGGAATATTTGCATTTGTTTAAGGCCAGAATGGAGATAGAGTGTTTTTGTCCTTTCACACTCATCTCTATCTGTCCTTTTAGTAGAATGAGTCCACTGGCTAGTAAGTAACAGATTCCTGGACAGGAATACTGAATTGTCCCTTTACTCTGTCTTTAGATTCATTCAGTCAGTTGCTATGTGCTGAAATCACAATGTGGGAGAATGACATGATTGCTTGTAGGAGTTGGAAGACGACTAGAAATAAAGTCCTCCTACCTCACCCTCTAGTTCTGTTTGCTCCTACTAGCCTGGACCAGACTGGAACCTGAAGCTGGTGGGAGAGTGTTTTGCATGTGCTGTGGTTGATTATTTACACTTTACTATTTCCTGATCTTGCTTGTTTCAATGTGATTGTATTTCTTGGCATTTTTTACAATGACAGTTGTTCCCAATCAGATGATCCAAACAAATCTTGCACTCTAGTTTTACAAAGATTTCTGGTGACTTTCCAGTAATGCAATGTAATCAAAATTGTGAGTTCTTCCTTTACTTTCTTTAATCTGGTCATCAATTTGGCCTGCTCAGTTTAGCTCTCCTAGGGAGACCCTCATGGTGATCATTACGGTAAAAAGTTTCAAACTGATGTCAGGATGAAGAAGAACTCTGATTTTCAGCCAAATAATATTTGCCCTTTCAGTCTTGTCTGATGCCAGCTGCCAAGGTGTGTGTTCTGTTAGAATTTTGTGCTTAAGAAGGTGCAATGTGTATTAGGCTTGTAAGACTGGGAAAACGCGGCTAACCTAAGATAAAAGTATTTTAACGATGGTTGTGCTTTGTGTAAAATGAATAGAAAAGGAAGTCTTGAAAAAGACGGTTTTATCTGTTGGATGACCTTAATGCCTTCCAGTGCAGAAGCAAAAATGATAAGGATTTAGGAGAAGACCATACTTTGGAAGTCTGTAATTCTTTATGCAAATAAAATGTGTTTAGTATTTTCCAGTCTGTCATACTGAAGCGCTTCGGGAATGTGCTCTTAGGGTTCATGATATTATCTCAGAGTCAAGGAACTAATTTTCCTGTTGGTTTTTTGTTTGGGTTTTTTTGTTGTGTGTTTTTTTTGGTTGATTGGGTTTTGGGGAGGGGGTTTTGGTTTTTTTGCTTGTTATTTGTTTGTTTGTTTTTAAAAAGGGTAAATTGTTTCCTCTATCTTCTTATTTTTCTGGATGCTTCTGGAGCTCCCACTATAACTAAAGATACCTTCTAACAGAAGTCCAGAACTATTGAGTAGGTTTTGACCATAATCTTACACATTGTGCTCTCCTGTGGATAGTTTGATTGGATGTGCAGTCATTTGAAGCACACAGTGGCACAGCTGCAGTATTTTAGAGTTATGCAGTCCTCAAATGAGAAAGCACGTGTATGAATAGACTTGTGTGCTTATTATTTACCACACTTTCCTTTCTATGAGAAACAGTTCTCTGTGATGTGACCTAAGCACTGTGAGAACAGCCTATGTTGGCTGGGAATGTGTATTAAGTTAGTATGTGAACTCATTCCTCATTTCAACAAGGTGGTCAGTTTGCATTATAACCATCGTAGCGAAACGAACTCCAGTCTTCTGAATGTTCTGTATCCTTTTTGAAAACCCAAGATAAACAAAGGAGATAAGGAAAGAATTCACAGTCTCTTACAAAACGTAAGGAAAAGTGAATGGATTCTCTCAGTGAGTACAGCAGAGTAGGTCACCCTGCATGGTTCTCCAGCTGATGTTCCTTGGTGTGTACCCAAATGTGCTTACTCCTCCTTTTTCCATGTGCCCATAGCTACTATGGGGGGAATTTGGAAGGTATGTCTTGAGGCATGTGGGACAGTTTACTTATTTTTGCTGAAATTAAAAAAAAAAAAACAAAAAAACCTAAAAATTTGAAAAGTTGAGAGATTTGTTTTAGGAAAACATTCTGAAGTTATCTGGTCAATGGCCTATTATTACTCATCTAGAAAACTTCTCTGTGACTGATTTTGTCAATGAAAGCAAAGGATAACCTTTGGCCTAACACAGCAGAGCTGGTGCTGCGTTAGTTGATGGAAAAGTACCGTTCACCTTTATGGTCTCTACTAGTTATGCTCTGAAGAGGAAGAGAATCAACTGGTAGCATTTCAAGGGCTTGATGATATATTTGGTCATTTGTCCAATTCACCATGTGTTTTGATATTGGCTGGTTGCTAAGCAGAACTAGTTGCAATTGTTTTGTTGAGACACTGCATTAAAAAGACTTTTAAACAAAAGTTGTATTTCTACAGTTGCTGTAACTTGGAAACATCAGTTTCAATTAAAAAAAGAGAAGTTTATTTCTTCCCATAAAATCAATACTTCAGCAGGAGTGCTAGATATTTTCTGTTGTTATTTTTGTCCAAGGAAGTAAGTGTTACTTTGTGCACTGCTGGACCATGTCCTTCAAAAATGAGCACATGGCATATTAATTGGAGTGGGATACAACCTTGCAGGACAGGAAATGTGGTTCCAAACCCAGAAATGGTGCTGCTGAGATCCAGCAAAGCAGTGGATCACTACCCGTATGTAAAAACAGAGGAACCATGGAATATAGTTGCATGGAAGGTAGGCGCACAGAGGTTTTCAGTGCATAACAACTGCATAAGCTGAGATGCTTAAGCAAGTCTTCCCTTAGTGAACAGTGTCTGTGCCCCTTCAATGAACTGTCTTTTATAGGTTAAACTGCCTGCTGAGTTTAATCTGTACACACCTGAACTAACACCTAAAGATTTGTTAACATTTTCTGTATATACAACCTCTGGCTTGTATTTACTGTCAACAGTTTTTAACTCAGCAAAGAGTGCACCTGTCGAAGCCATGGGCTGCCAGCTTTTCCAGGAGAACAGTGTGGGAGACAGTATCAAAGGCTTTACTGCAGTCTAGGAAGACAACATCCATGGCCTTTCCCTCAACCATTAGACCAACCATCTAGTCATAAAAGGACATGAGGTTGGTCAAGTAAGACCTGCTTTTCCTAAGCCCCAGTTGGCTGGCTACTGATCCCCTGGTTGTCCTGCATGCACTGTGTAATTTCACTCAAATTAATCTGTTCCATAGCCTTCCCTGGCATAGAGGTCAGACTGACAGACCTGTAGTTTCCAGGATCCTCATTCCAACCTTTCATGTAAACAGACATCGCATTTGCCAAACTCCAGTGAACTGGGACTTCCCCAGTTTACTAGGACTGCTGATAAATGAGGGAGAGTGACCTGGGAAGCTCTTCCTCCAGTTCTTAGTAGTACCCTTGGGCAAATCTCATCAGGCCCCATAAATTGTGTCTAGGTGGCAGAGCATCTTCTAAGTACTTCTACCTGCATTATGGGGGTTTTATTCTGCTCCCTGTCAAAGGATTTGTGATCTTCTCTGACCTTACTACCTTTTATCTAGAATATTGCATACAGAGCTCCATTGACTAGTTTCCATGTGTAGTAGAATCAGCCTTTTAGGTTATTTGGGTTTTGTGTAACAGTCTGAGCTATGCCTTTTTCAGAGCTTATACTTACTATGGTAGGAATTGAGGTTTCATGGAATACTGACTTTTGTCCCAATTGTGGCGTTTACCTAAACATCCACAAAAGTTCAGGTGGCAATGGCATGTCATTCCTGTGACATTCACATGACATTCATATGCCTAACATGTGCAATCAAGCGCCTGGGCATGTGCTGATCATGTGCCCAGTGCACCAGTCCTACTCCTGGCACACACCTGATGTGACAATCATGCTAATGACACACTTATCAAATGATAATCACGTGCCTGACATGCAATTATCATGTGCCCAGCATGAGACAATCAGAAACTCTCTCCCAAAGCTTATGTGAACCTTTTATTAAGGTTTCTTTCTCAGTGACAGAAACTATTAGAAATCTTTACTTAGTCAAAAGAGACTGAAGTGAATGCATAGTTTTCCAGCTGTTCTATGAGATTTTTTTTTTTTTTAAATCTCTTATTCTTACTGTTCTTCTATGATCCTCTGTGATATGTCTGTCTGCTCTCCAAACCCAGCTTGGCGTTTTAGGGTAAGACCTTATCAGAGCAGAGAAGACAGCACAAAATATGCTGATTCTGGTAATAAATTTCAGAACTACTTGCCTTTCTGCAACAGTTAAGTTTGATTTCTTTTTGTTTGTATTTCACCATACTGAAAAACTAAACAAGGCAAGCTTTATTTTTCTTCTCTATTGTCTTCATTTTATGGTACAGGGAAGGAAAGTGAGTCAACAAAAGCTACCCAGCAAATACTCAGGAGAATGAAAAAATGAGTTCTTGTTTCCTGATGAAATTATCCAGAAAAATTTTTTATTTACTGTTGCATTCCTGATTTTTTTTAAAAGCTGTTTTGAGTCAGCCTGATATGACATGGTCAAACTTTCAGTGACTGAAAAATACACATTTTCATTGCAGATATGGAATTAAATATTTAATATACATGACAATATTTTACTTCATGTGAGATACAGTTAACTTTTTAAAGAAAAATTAAAAAGCACTACCTAGTCTAAACATTTTTAATTAAGAACCCCTCATTTATTTCATTTGGATTTGAAAAATTAATATTTGAGTGTCCTGCCTTACTCTTCTGTAACACAAGGCACTTAATTAAAAAAATGCTGAAATTTATTATTTACTTCTGTCACTTGTAATTTTGTCCTGAATTTGCAAAAGTTTGAAACAGTAAAGAAAGTATTTGTCATGTAGGGTCTTTTTTTTTTTTTTTTTTTAATTGGAAGAAAAGTGTGCCAGACAGTACTTCTGAGATCTCAAGTGTCATTAGAAACAAAGGGTGGAGATGTGGTGAGCACAGCAGTTCCACTGTTTTTCCTGCTGCGTAAATGCTCACTACCCTGCACGCTCTCTTAAAAATTACTGTAGCTGGGGGTAAACGTAGGTTAGATATTTGATATCCATTCTCTTTTCTAGCCACACATCCAGTTTGGTCTGGAGCATTTATGTTGCTATGTCAATACGTAGTAGTGTTCTTGAAAGCACATACAGGTAAATAATTAGCTATTGCTGACTGCGATGATGCAGAACTTGTTCAGTTCATATAAATGAAGCAAATGAGGCATCTGGGTTTTTTAACCAGTGGATGATGTAGAGAAGAACCCTCTACTGCAGTATGTGAGAACTGAGCAAAGAAGTGGTGTTTGGAGAACCATGGTAGTTAGAAGCTGGCATGGCAGGCTTTCTTTTTCCTTTCTTTTTCCTAAATAACAATACCACAAACCATAATCTGTATTCTAGGCACAGTACTCAGACTGAAATGACAGTAAGGGAGCCTGTGTCTGAGTACCCCAGCGTGCTTGTGGAGCAGCTGTGGGCTGTGCTGAGCAAGGTTCAGCACTGCAGGATCCCCTGCTGCCTTCTGGGAAGCCTGAAAAACCTGATCTCTCTTTGTTAAACAAGAAACCCCTGAGTATTTCTGGAAACAACAGAGATCTCACCTATGCAACTCAAAATGTTGCTGAAGGAATGTTGCTGGTGTCTCCCCTGCTGATTCTCTCAAGACATCCCAGGATATTATAACCTTTAGGCTTACTGTAGTCCACTGACTGCTGCAGGTATCAGTCATCAGAGGGCATTGTACAATGCAGCCTGTGAATTCCAATCTTGTTGAAACTTCTTGGGCATACTAGCTGACTTGGAGTTAATGCTTCCACGTCATATATTGGAAACAGCTGTGCATCAGCTGGTTTTACTGTAATTAATATTTGATGCTTTGTTCAAATGTCAGCACTGGGTGCCTTGCATCTGTTTTAGGTGATTGCATTGCTGTGAGCAGCTGCTATAAATGAAGGGGTTTTTCAGATGAGTTATTGACTGTGTTTAGGGATGTGACTAATTTAACAAAAAACCCCAAACAAACCCCCTCTGTTAAATGTTTTTGGAATAATAAACAATGCTATTTTGTTGATTTTTGTTTATTCTCAAGAATATATTGTTAGTGTTAATGGGAAGTATAATGTTAGTGTTATTAGCAAGTATAAATCCAGCAACAAAAGCAGATAGTGACATTTTTAAGGAATGATGGTGTCTAAGGCTTTGAGCACCTTTTTTTGACTTTCAGAAAGCCTCATGGTATAATCTGGCAATTTATTCCATGTAAGAAGGCATGTTGCTTTACAATGGGATACTCCTCTCAGTGCTCTCTAAAGAATTTCTATAAGACAGGCTTTTACAGCATTTGAACAGAACTTCAGTCAATCTTTTTTCCATCATTAATATTTAGGTTGTCAAAGAAGTTTGGACTAAGTGCAAATACAAATCCCCTGTGAAGCATTTTGGGCCTCTGATTCGGGAATTGGCACTTGGAAACAACATAGTAGTCTGTGTTCCAACAAAACTACATTTTAAAGCATAAAGCAAATGATCGAAGAGTGCACGAGGGGAGAATGAAGAACAATGGGCAGTGTTATAGTAGAAGTCTAATAATTATTTTGCCTTTTCTAAGTGTCATGGAAAAAAGTTCAAGAACTTTTCTAATCTTTGTTTGGGATACTTGGTAGTAGCAGATAGGCTCTTCATTTTACGACTTTAGCAGTTAACTCTTTTGCTATTTTACTAGAGACTTTAATTTCAGCAGTTTCCTCAGTTTAGGCAGTGAAACAGCAGCCTGAAAGGTAAGTTTTGTAGCTCTGATGTAATCAGTGCATTTCTGAAAGGAATAAGTAATTAAACTGCGGTTTTAGCCAAAAAGTGGGCATGTCATATAAAACATTACAGCAGGTGTATGCTGTGTGGGTGATCCCATGGCTGCATTTTCTATTCTACAGTTGGTAGATGCTACATGAAAAAATGGGATGGAGTTTGCCATAGCTTAACCTCAGAGACAGGATGGTCCTTTTGCACTTGTAGGAATTCCTGTCTTAAAAAGCTGGTAATAAGGAGAGAGAGTTCACAGTGTGCTCTCTCTGGCCTAGTCTTTGACAATATCTGTAAGTGATTTGCAGACCAGTTCCTGAAAGAGCAGAACCAAGGAATTTCAGTATTGCTTTAGAAGCAGTTGGGGTTGCAGGAGACACTCTCTCTCCCCCTACAGCTTTTGCAGCAAAAACATTTCCTCTAGGCTTTCAAAGTGCAGTAACATGTCCAACTAGAAATGGGTATTCCGTTATGCTGTGTTGCCAGGTTTAATGAACTGAGCAAGTGAACGTGGTGGGGAGTTGGAAAATGAATGAGGTGAACTACTTGAAATTCTCCTTTTAAACTAAATCAGTTCTGACAAATCTATAAAAAGGCCATTACATTTCAGCTGAGAAGTATAATGTATGTGCCAGTTCATTAATAACCTGTGACACTGAGATAGTAATTCAGGCCTCTGCTGTAGCTGGGAGTATGAGGTAAAATCATTGCTTCCCAGTAATTTCAGATATGATTTCTCTTGGCCATGTCATGACACGCCAACTATGGCTCAGTCACTTAATTGTCAGTTGGCCATTATCAGCCAAGTGAACTGGGCTCTGCTACTGGTATGACTATGAGAGGGGAAAAAATTCTGTATGAAAGATTTATTTTTTTTCCTCCCAAATCTTGTTTAATGTCGTTGGATGGGCAGCAGACACACTTTGCCAGTTTGATGGTTACAGCAGTATCCTAGCACTACCTATGATGGGATAGCCTTGTCTCCCAGTGCCTTTTGTTTATAGAAATATAAATCAGAAGTGCAGTTGGTGGGAGAAGTTATCTTCATAGACTGTAAAGTCTTTTCTACTAAGTGTGATGTTTTTATGAGGTTTCTGGGATATGCAGTGAGCTACTGCCATCATAATGAGACCAATATGTCACCATGGTTTCCACCTGTGTTCTTACCACTTAGATGCTGTCGATAATGACTAGTAGAGGGATAAGAGAATCTAAGGAGGTCCAGTGGTTAGAGCACTAGTTTGGGAGACCTGAGTGAAGTACCTGGCTCTGCCTCAGTCATTGCTGTGACCTCAAACCAGTTGCTTAGTCTTGTAAGGCCTCACTTCTTATTTGTGAAAGACATTTGATGATGCCTGAGGTTAAGACTGAACACTAAAGATTGTGATATGCTCAGATATTGTCATAATGGGAGCTACATTATTGTCACAAGCCTGTGAGATTGTATGTTGTATGAATAAATGTGTTATGGGAGAATTGGGGGAAAAAAGTAAACTTTATGGGTTGAGATAAGAACAATTTATTATTATTAATAAAATATTATTATAATAATAAAAATGTGAATAATATTAATGATAACGGTAATAACAAGGGAGAGAGAGTACCTGAACTCAAGAGAAACTGGTGATGCTCAGTACAATTGCTTGCCACCCACTGACTGGTACCTCCCATCCCTGAGCAGCAATTGGCCCCTTCTGGGTAACTTGCCTAGTGTATGTACTGAGCATGATGTTCTATGGTGTGGAATATCCCTATCCTGCTCCCTCCCAGCTTGCTGTGCTGCTCCTCACTCACAGAGCATAAAACCCTGAAAAGCCCTTAACTTAGGGTAAACGCCACTTAGAAGAGTCAAAACATCAGTGTGTTATCAACATTATTCTCACACTAAATCCAAAAAACACAGCACTGTACCGACTACTGAGAAGAAAACGAACTCCATCCCAGATGAAACCAGGACCCGGCACGAAAGTCAAGTAACACATGAAGCAATATAGTAACAAACCAGTAAATGATCATTTTAGCAGTAGTGGGTACTCTAGAATATGAATTTTTTTACTCTCTTTGCTGCAAAGAGTTGTGGTTTTAAACCTAATCATGTTATTTTGCTCCCCATCTTCAACCATTTATGATTCTCTGTGAAGTTCACTCTAGAGATGAAAGCTTTCTATACTTCTGATTCTTTCAAGGGAAATTTGTACCAAGTATTGAAAGTTTTGAAAAAAAAAAATCAGACTAAACACTGGAGAGCAAAATAAGAATGAAAGTTTTATTTTCCTTGTTACCAATAGTCTTGCAAACTTTTTTGAATATCTGGTAATGGCAGGAGATTATTCCTTAGTCTAGAGAAGTTTCTTTCACTTTTCTGATTAGGTATTGGTAAGATTTGAAAGTAATGACTTCTGAAAATGGTTCTTAAAGTCAGTTCTTCCTTGCCTTCTGCCCCTCTTCTCCAGAGTGCCAACATAACAAATGATTCTGTCTAGTCACTTTTTGGAAGGCACCATCTATGTGTGCTTACATATAGCAAGAGCTGAGAACATGAGTTAAAGTCAGGTTCAGAGATCTGCCCATGTAAAATTTCATGGAATTTTATTCTTAGATATGTTAAACATTTGAAAACACTGTTGGAGGCATGGTGAGTTGGTTATAGCCATCTCAACACAAACTCCTTAGGGGGGTTTCAGATGTGTTTGACACAATGGTTTTAATGTATATAATTGGAAATGGGGGGAACTACAAACCTGCTTCTAAGTTTTAGCCCAAGGATATGAAACTTAAGAAATAATATAAGTATTTTTTAACTAATTTTTGGGTTTTATTCCTATTTTGGAGTGATCTACCAAAAGCCAAGATTGAATAAGGTGGTTTTGACTATGTAAATTGGATGTGTTAAGTATAATTGTGTTTGTGTGCTCTAAAAAAAAAAAAACCAAAAAAAAAAAACAAAGTCCTGAAGTAATTTCTTTAAATATAGTGAAAATGGACATTAGCAGGATTGTCTTCTGCCTTGAAGTGTTCTAGCACTAGGATGCCTTGAAGTGTTCTAGCACTAGTGTCTAGCACTAGGATGTTACATGCTCAAGAAGCTGTCTCTGAGCTCATGCTCGTAAGCCCTATTCCTTTAGCATCCAGTGTATGCAGCCAGCAGCCAACATCTAACACCCCACCTCTATACTTGGTGAAAACCCTTATGTCATCCTGCTAAACTCAGATCTGCTTGTTTGGCTTTACATTATGTCCTTGCATTTTTTAGGGTGAGGTTATTTAAATGCAACCATTGGACTCTCTGATGTTCGTCCCTGACTTTAAGGAAAGTAGGTTTGGGGTCTTTTTCTATCTTGAGCCCTTATAGTTGTCACCTGTACTGTCAGCACTAGCTTTTGGGATGAAGCCTTCTTTGTCCTGTGGCAGCTGCTGTCCCACATAACCCAGACTGCCCCCAGTGACACTCAGCAAGGTACTCCAGGGCACCGTTGGGAACTAAGTAGGGAGTGGGGATTGTCCAGTTTGTTTCCTACCACAGTCTGTTGTCCAAGATGCTTTTTCTTAGGGCTGCTCTGGATGCAAAGGGGGATGCTAGGATCAGAAATAGAGAAGAAAGCAATCCTTTAATAAAAACCCTTGGACGAACATTCCGCTTTATCACTGTATCCTCATATTCTGTAAGGAGTGCTTTCCTTTCCATATGGAGGGCAGCATCTTGCTGAAGTTAAACCACTTAAGTACCTTTAAAAAGGTGGAATCAGGGGCTTCACTCCCATTGCCCAAAACATGTAGGCCTTTTGTGTTTAGCTCTTGAAATAATGCTTTGAAAAATCAGTGTTTTGGCTTTCTGTGTGGGAAAATCTGTGTGCGCCAATGTGTGTGCCCTGCTGATTAGCCCACTGGGTCAGACACCCCTCCAGAGCAAAAGGTTGGACTGAAGGACGGTGGGAGGGAGGGCTTTGACTCCATCAATCCCTTTCTGTCTGTAGCTCTCAGGAATGCTGAGAAACCATATGCAGTATTGTTCCCCTCGGCATATTCTCATGTGCTTTGACTAGCTTGGCTGTAAGCAATTCAAGTGACAGGCATCCAGCTCTCCCTTGGGAGGCAAAATATAGCTCAGCCATCGCTATTGGGAGAAGAAAGAGATTCCAAGGAAATGAGGGGAGCAGCAGCAACGTGAAGGGGCTCTTAGGCTTTACTGTCGGGGGGTTAACAGTCTGAACCAGAGACAGACTCCTTGGGCAGTTTTGTACCTGCTGATGGTGGCAGTGACTTACAGCCTTACTGTATGTTTCTATTTTATGTTGTAATTTTCTTCCAGTCTTGATTTTGGAGATCCAATATTGCCATATATATGGCAGAGAGAAACTTTAGTGTGGGAGAAACACACAAGGGAGTTTGGGACTTAATTAATCTTTTGAAGAAAAGGGGCTGGACTGGTTGAGAGGCTTCTTAGGCAGCTGTTTAGAGGGCTGGAAAGGGTCCCTGAGCACACTGATGGTGAGATGCTTTATGAATTACTGCTTTTAAGCATCCTGGTTCCATGCTTATTAATACTCAATGTGTATTGCTAGATCACCTGGCTATATAAATGTGATTCTGATCCACGTGGGCAATTCATGTTTGTATGGGATTCCATATAAACACACAGGTAGAGCACATGCTGGCACTTTAATGCTTGTGGAAGTAGACTGTGTCTGATCCAACATAAGGAAGTTTATCCTTTCACAACATTTTAGTACATCTGAACATGGCAGACAGGTTTTGCGCCCTTGTTTTGTACTGTGCAGCTTGGAGTGTTTTCTGATATAGTGGAAACTGCCCTAAAACTTGCTTTACTGCCTCACAGGACAGTGGCATGTTGGCATCGCCCACTCCAGTCTCCCACAACACTGTATCTTCTTGACTATACGCTACTAAGCCTCCCACCTGAATGGTGGTCTTAATTAACCAGATCATTCCTCTCACTCACAACATTCCACCAATTTATCCATACTGATTTTTGCAACCTGTTAGAGACCCAAGCAGGTGTTACTGGCAGATTGGGCTAGTCCAGGGAGGGTTGAAGAATCATCCTCTTTTGTTTCTCTGATGCAGTAGGTGAGTGGTTGATAGTGTAAAATTGAGTGACAAACATTTGAGTCAAAGAATGCAAGTATATTTGGAAGTTTGTGGTTTCTACTGAACAGAAGTAAAGTATAATCTGATTTCATGATTTTTGAAGCTGTTTTATGCACCTCTCATCTGTTCTCAACACTCCTTTCTGAATTATATAAAACAGGAGGAATATCATACTTGAAGAAGTCTCTGCAGCTGTAGCCTTTCTCTGCTAACGGCTGAAACAAAGCATGGTCAAGGTCTGTTTTCACTGCCAGCTCAGTTTCCCTGGACAGAACTCTTACTGTGCTGTTATTATAAAATTATCAAGTCTGTTGTTTTCTTTTTCTGAGAATGTAGCAGTTGCTAGACTGGATCTAACCCAAGGTCTGGTGTTCTGTCTCTGACAGTGGCTAGCACCAGATGTCTCTGAAGTGATTTGGCTCTGTAGTAGCAGGTGGGAGTTAATCTACCCCTACACTAAGTTTTATCGTGTCTTTAACAGCTAGTGATAACTTAAGCTCTGGAAAAGATGTTTCAATATTTTTTCTAAATGTCAGTTATAGTGAAGTGATCATTCTGGATAGTTTTGCTAGCACTAGGAATATACAATATTTTTGATTCATAAATTTTGTGGCATTTTCCTTAGTATTTTTTTTCCTTTTCTTTTTAATTTGGTGTCTCAAAAGGTCTGTTGCTTTTATGTGGTGTCACTGCTTCTGTTTACAGAACTGTCATTTCTTCCACTTGCTCTTCCTAGCTCCTCAGAGAAGTCATTAACTCTTTTTCTAATGAAAGAGCAGTTTTCTTCTTTATTGAAGACAACTCAGCTGCAGTGATGGTAAAAGTGCTGTTGGAGACTGCTGGGCTGAACAGTGTTAACCTGTTGTTGCCTAGATGCCACCTGCTCACTTGTGGAAGCATGATCAACTTTACCTGCCCTGGTGTTTTGTTAACTAGAGTTCAGTTCAGTAAAAATAGCTCCACTTCTGTAGCTATATTGTCTGTATTGTACACAAAAGAAAACAGAAGCAGAGGCCAAGAATGTAGTTTTATCTTCTGGAATTTGAGCCAGGCAGCGTATCTCAGGTCCACTAATGGGCACTATTTCTTAAAAGTCTAGTTTTGAGACCTTGATCTCTTAGTTCAGCTAAGAAGTGTATGATCTGAGAATCACCAGCTCTAAGAGCTGAGTAGCCTCACTAACACTCAGCATCACCCAAATATAATCACCTACTGTAGTTCAGATTCCGGTCCCAGCTGGACCTACTTCACTGCAAATTTTAACTGGGGTGATTACCCTACAACTGCTTGTGAAGGTTCTGGCACAGGCAGCTAGAACAACAGTTTGAATTTTCAGAGCTGTATTGCTTGAAGAGACCTCCTGCAGCAGCTGTAAATCTGCAGTTATTAAGTGCTCCATTGATTCAGAGCACTATGAAGGCAGAAAATAAATGATGCTGCACATTACTACAGAGTTCAGGAGTAATTCAACTAAGTATAGATCTAATCTATTGCTGTTTCACAGATGAGATTGCTGAGACACACCGAGCAGTTAAGGGACTGACCTTCAGAAATGCAGTTCAGAACATCCACTGAAGTCAATGGGAGATAGGAGGACATGGCAGCTCTGAAAAGCACGACCCAATGGACACACTCAAAGTTGTGTGTCATGCCCTTGGCAGACTGCAGGAGAAAACTTGGGATTCCTGTCTCCCAGAATAGATTAACATTCAGTAGTCTGTCCAGAAAAATATGTTCTTAAATGCAATGTTGATAGATGTCTTAACCTTATGCTTTGCTGAATGACAGTGCAGGTTTGTTTCTGTCTGTTCAGTTGTGGAAGGAATGCAGAGCCCCCAGAGGAGAGGGGAATCAATGAAGACTTATGTAGACTAATCTAAACAAGTCCCTTTGCTGTCTTCAAGAACCACAAGGTGCACATTCTTGCGCAGGGTGAATGTGTGGGATAATTTTTGATTAAATGAAATATATTGAGGCAATTCTCCTTAAACAGCAGCAATGCTTCAGGGGTCTTGGTGTCCTTTTGTCCTGGACACAGGGAAAGTTTTGCATTGAAGTGAAAATCTCCTGAAATAATTTGCTTTTGTTTGTTTTTAAAATTTCCTTCGTACTGTGCATAAAAACCCTTTCTGGGTTAAGGTGTAGCATGGCTCTGAAGAGTGATGGTTTAAATACCATCGGGGTAGGTGGCAATCCCTGAAACTAATGCCACTGAGAGAGCTCCACAAGACATCTAAATATAACCGAAGAACAGATCCAGAGGCTTGTAACACAGTTCTTTTTACTCTGCATCTTTCCTTTTAGCTTCTTTTAATTTAATTGCATCAGTCCAGGTCTGGAACTGAGCAGAACTTGTGTGTAGGGCACAAAATGATCTGTGCATGTGGCTTTTTGGCAAAACATTTGCTGCTGTTAGCAGTCCAGATAAGCCATAGAATGCTGGGATGCCATATTCATCATCCCAGGATGTAAAGTTTGCTGGTCCAACACTGTGCCATTTACTAGCACAATAGGTGAGACCTGTCTTCTGTCAGTTTTAAGGGAAATGCATCTTTCAGGCAGCAGTAGCCAGCTATTACTGCTTGGGTCCCAATGAGGCTTGATGATGGGTTGTGAGGGCATGCCAGTCTCAGCAACCACTGTTGATATTTTAGTGGCAATTTCGTAGAAAATATGCCCTTCAGTGTCCAATACTGATTCCATAGTGAATACTCTTCACATGAATAAATGTCATGGTCACTAAAGTCAGAGGTATGGGGCCCAATAATCTGGGTCAAAAATAATCATAGAAAGGAGAACGTCCCTTAATGTGTGGTTGTGCAGGCGGATGAGGAAAGGGATGATTTTCTTGTATAGGTTTCTCCTTGGGAGGAATCAGTCAGTTCTGACATCCTCATCCAGTGCCAGGATGTTGTGTCTAGTCTGATCCGTAAGTGTAATAGTCCCAGTAGTTTTCTCTTGCGGCAGTTCTGTTGTGTTCTAAAATCTAAATGCCAATTAGAATCAATATGAATGAGCTAATAGCTTTCAGCTGAAGCATCCATCAAGGTCTGCTCCTCTGGGAGTTTCATAATTACTACCGTATGAGTGGACTTTTTGTTTTGATGAGTTGTGTACAGAGCTAGTCCTGGTTGCCATACAGAATTCAGCAGCCATGAGAACTGCCAGAAATGGCTAAATAATGCATTAAAATAAATTTTTGTCTTGTATGCATCTCTGTGATTTCTGTATCACTGAAAGAGGATTAGCCTCAGAAAATGTAGGGGAGGCAACTTCTGCTTGCAGGTCTAGAAAAGGTTATGTAGGTTTGAACAGGAATTGGAATCAATGCAAATGAACTGGAAAGCCTGAGACACACAGTATTTGAGGTTTAGATTAGAATATGTTACAGGAATGATGAGCAATTTTATACAATAATTTGGCCCATTGCAATCCTCAAATATATCCATACCTATGAAATTCCCCAGAGACATAGCTATTTAATCTACACGGAGTGTTACAGACAGATATTAACACCACATCATCATCAGTGTCAGGTTTATATTTAATACTCTGGTTCATTTTGTGCAGCAAAAGAATGGCATAGAACCAGTTCATATCTTAAATAAGCCATGCAAATGCCTTTTTCTTCTCCTACTACTGGCATTTCTCTACCTAACTGCAATACATGGGTAGCAGCTTCAAAGCAGCCATTCTGTTTCTACAAGTGGATGTGTCTGCTTAATGTTAGAGAGCATCTCTGTTTGTATCCCTTGGTTAGTCCAAAAGAAAGGAAAACTCTTCCTCATGTAACCTCCGTGAGCACTCAGAGAGGGTGTATAAAAGCACATATAAAAAAATGTGGAGTCTCTGATGTTCTCTTGTGGAGGAGGGTCTTTACTGCAGGGCAGTGTAATAAGGAAGATGGTATGTTTGTTGGGAGGATGGAATCCAAAACTTACTCATGAGTCCTTGCTCTTGGACCTGTGGAATTGTGTCTTTTGCTGCTTGGTCACTTCCATTCTCCCCTTTGCATTCCTCCTCCAGTGAATCAGATGCAACTTTCTACTTCTTTATTCCTTATGCATAATTTGAGCTCTTTTGTCAAAGCTTTCAGAACCTCTGCTTCCTTAACTTGGTATAATGAGCTCTCTTAAAAATAAGAGGAAAGTGAGGTGATTGACTCTAAACCCTCCTCAGTTCTTTTCTGTTGTAATCATCACAAAATGTATTATTCTCTTTTCAGGTAAACTTAATGTTCTCCTCTTAGTATTAGGATCAAGCTAGCAAGTAGTTCTGCTCTTAGAATTAAGCGAGTAAGTTAATGCATCTTAAACTTCCATCATCCTCAGAGGTGGGATAACTTATGAGTATACATCTGTCTGATGCAACTGCAAAGTAAAATGCATTCACTGAAGAATATACAATGTTGTGTTTATGCATCTCCCTTAAAAATGAAGGCCGCTAGATGTAAGTGTTGGAAAATTGTGAAGATGTGCTGAGTAGATGGTCTGACCATAACTTCAGCATTTTCACTTACTCATTGCATGTGCACTGCAAGAGCTGCCTCTGTTCTTGTCTGTTCCTTTGAGGCAAAGAACTTTGCTTTGGTTTTATAGTAAATGCTCAGTGATATGAAGGAACAGAGAGGTTACCCCAATAGAGATGAAAATTATTATATACATTTTTCCAGACTAATGTAAACATGCAGAGGGTATTCCAAAAAAGTAGATGCTACTTTTAAATAGGTTCATTATCCTTAGTGCTAATCTGCATTATTCTGGTTTTTTTCAAAAATAATTTTCAAGTAGGGAGGCTGTTTTGATTGCTTTTACTAGGTTGTTGAGGTTTTTTTATCCTTTTAGTGCCTTGTTTCCAGGGAAGCCAAGGTCAGTAATGATGCTCCTCTAGAACTGCTGCTTATTGAAGTGAGGCACTGTTTAAGGAGGGTACATAAATGCTGTCATCCAAAGTGTCCCCTCAGGATGGGGATAGTTGAAGGGGCAGGACAAGCTATTTTGCATGTAAAGCGTGTTCAGGCCTTGGTAATACTGACAGTGTTGTAAAGGACTTTCAGAGCAAAGTCAGACTGGTCCTGTGAGGTGGTGCTTGGCATTGTGTGTCAGCCTGCTCACAGTGTGCTAAAGTAGGTATTTTTACACTGTCCCATTAGGGAAGAGGTGTGTTACTTTCTGCTGCACACTGCTAATCCACTTTGCCTTCACAGTTGATTTTGGGAGGGGAAGAGCCAAAACCAGCAAATTCCCAGTTCCTACTATCTGGCCACCTAAAATGTATGGACTGCTCTCATTTTATAGTTTCTCTAATTTCTTAATCAGTTATTGCATCTGGGTCATTTAAAGTGCCACGTAAGTGCTAACTAAGTCATTTTAGTGATGTTATCCTAATGGACTGGCTGAATTGTGTACATGCAAATAGCTGTTGTCATGATTAATTGGACAGGACTGCTAGGGCTTCATAATCAGAGGGAGGAGGCTACTGGTTTCTGGTAGTGATTTTTCTGTTTTCTTTATTTTAGCATCCATGGTGAGGAGATGAAACTTTGGTGTTGAAACCCTAGTTCTTGTCATTGTCTAGAAAAAGTTCAAGCAATTGAATTCTGTCATAGTGTTATGATCAATTTGTGTTGAATGGAATTTATTGCAAGTATTAATTGTTGAAGTACAAGTTGAAGCTCTATCTGGAGCCACTATAGCAGACAAACTTTCTTAGCAATACATGTCAAAGGATATGCATTCTCCTGCTGAGGAGTTGATAGTGTGTTTGTGGGTGGATCAGACCAGCACACCATTCACCATTTGAAAAGAATGGCTTTCCAGATTTGCTTCAAATCCAGTGAACCCTCATCAGAAGGACTCTCACAGAAGGTAGATGTAGCAGTACTTAAGGACCCTAATCATTACCTACAGCCTCAATATGCTCAGCACGGTGCCAAGGTAACATGACTGTATAAATAATAAAAACCTTTAAATGCTGGAGAAAAATGGAGGAATGCTTCTTCAGACTCTAAAATAGTTTATAAACTCTGCTCAGGAGTCAAGGCTTTTAGACCAAGTTAAAGAAAAATTTTTAAATAAAAGACACATGGGAAAGAATAAGTATGTTGTATGTAGCAATGAACCTTTCAACTCAGTATCCCAAACTGACTAGAAGCTCTAGATCAAGCTTCTTATGCTAATCAAAGAATAAAAAAATTATGCTAGAGGCTAGACTTAGTAAATCCAGAGTGGCAAATTAGCAAGTCTTTATATAACAGAAGAAAGGCTCTGCTCTGATTACGATTCCTGTAGTGCTAAATTCCTGTTTCCACTGAGGTTCCTCCTGCACTGGTTTAAAATCTTCCTAGGCTTCAATTGTTATTTCTAACAGACTGATTGCCTCTTAGTTTATATGCATGTTAGACAGGACATATGCAAATATTCACGTGCTGCTTGCTCACTATGTGGAGGCAGCAGCTGCAGCAACACAGCTCTTCCTAGTGTTATGCTGGGCTCGTTTTCGACATCCTTAAGAAGAGTTCTTACCCTTATGTAGGATCTAGATCTTTCTGGATATCTGTCATGACTGCCTGGGCTTGCAATTTCTAACCTTAGAGTAGAATAGCATCAAAGTATTTAATTTGCATATGATTCTCAAGCTGTTTGCTTGCATTGAAACTTTCCTACATGCTGTGTTAGATTATAAGGTCTACGGTTGTAATGACATTCCAGTCTTATGGGAAGGCTTCTAGATTAACAATTTTAATGTTTAATGCCTAAACATTAAATAAGGGAAGGAAAGCATGAAGCAGTTATGCCTCTGGTATTTAACTTTTTGTCTGCTTTATTTAATTCTTAAAATCAAAATTCAGTATTCAGCTAATGGTCCTCACTGCGTGACTTACATTGGCTTGCTTGCTTTCACTTTGACACTTACTTGAAAAACACTTTAAGGAAATTGGCTGCTACAACTTTTTAGAATAAAAAGTTTACACATATAATGAAGCTTCTAAGCTGTGGACAGTAGAATAAAATTGTTGTAATTTGAAGTAATACATTGTTAGTTTGTTCTTGAGCCTAAAAATGTGATACCCTAAGATTACTCTGTGTCTGGGGGATAAATTTTATTTTCAGTCTTTTGGCCTGACTGCACCATCTGTAGACTGTTTAAAGCCACAGTCATTTAAAGATATGTCTGTCCCTGCAGTGATACCGTTGTTTCCGCATCCCAGTTCTCAAGGGCATGTTGGATTAGTTTGAATAATGAATGTGTCTAATTGGAGGAGTTGACATTGGATGTAGCTAATACAAAATAGGATTGAAAACAGAGTGGGTATAATGTAACCTTTGAGAGGACATACTAATTTTTCTTTTGAAATGTATGTCATGAAAGACCATTACTGCAGGTGTTGATATGCCGTGATTCTTAATATCCCATTCTCTGAGACTTCATGGATACTAAAGCTGGATTCAATTCATGGATCCTCATTTTCAATTGCTTGGCAACAGATTGATGGTTGTCCTCTAATCTGTTCTCTACATCTGCATACTGAGAAGGGCCTTTGATCCTTCTGTTTCCCATCTTCCTAACTCTTTACTCATCTGCTTGTTTTTCTGTAAAAGTAAATCTCATTCCTGATGAAGATGAAAGCTTACAAGGGAATGTTCTTCACAGAGTAGTGAATACTGTTTGCAACACAGTCACAATGGGGCAAATACGAGTATCAGAGTTGTTTAAAACCACAGCTATAAAGAAAGGAAGTAGTGTGATAGGATTTCAGTGGTATCAGCACTTTGCCTTGTGCAAGTGCCACTATTAGAAATTAAAAGATGAGGTAGGAGAGAATCCTCTGTTTTGTTTCATAACAGCCTTTGTTGTTTTTTTTTTCTTGTGTTGACTCAGCAATATGTGCTGGCTCATGCATGAAGTTGTACACTGAATGTATTGAAGATTTTGCTTTTTTGAAGGAAAAAAAGTGAGTCTCTTTTGCCACAAGAGGGAGAGCATGAGAAACTCCAGAGAGAGGAAACTACACCGTGACAGTTCTGCTCATGTCTTTGTTTTAGGCCCCACAAAGGAATGGGAGGTTTTGGAGCTGAACTCCTCCATCGTTATGCCCATACTTACTGGAAGGCAAAGATGCTAGAGATGGTCAAAATCTAGCAAAGTATTGCCTAGTGGTTCTTGCATTATTCTGATTATATCTCAGCTTGAGATGCATATCACTAAGATTCTATGAATCAGACTAATTTATTCAGCAAGTCAGCCCTAGCACTGGAGCTGGGGCTTGGAATCCAGGGAAGAAATAACATCTGTGGTTAGAATTCATCGTTGCTTGTGTCTGGTTGGCACTCTGAACCCATTCCCGAACCCATTTAACTAAATGGATATTGATTTTTAGTTAATTCACTATCCAACCAAGTCATGCTGATATACTTTTAATGTACTCTGACTTTAGTTATGCTGAAGGGCTACATCTGTTTAACTGTGTTGGATTTTGTGTCAATTTAGTTAAATCTGTATAAAAATGAGTATTGACAAGCTCTGTGTTTCGTAATGAGATTTTGCATTGTAAGCTCATTCTCTTATCAGGTCAGGAGTTACCCCATCTTCAGTTTTTCATTTTGTCTTTGGTGATAACATTTTCCAGATTTATCTTTTATTTTATAAAATCCAGCATGAGTGATTCAATATTAACACTCCAACAATCAGCACTTCCAAGTCAAGAAATAGGCAGCCTAAATCTGCCTTTTGTTTTGCTTTCTTCTCCTTTCTGGAGATGTGCTATAATAATAGACTTCTCAGTTATTTTGGCTCATGGCATTCTTTTTTCTTTCTCCTATGATAGTAAGTTTAACGGCGATTTTCTGAGCCAGTGGTATTGTGATTAACTTGCAGAGTCTGTGGAAGGCATCTGCAAAAGTTAATTGCAAACACTGCTCAGCTCCTCTGAGGTGAGTGGAATATAAAGTAGAAAGCAGATGTCCTGGGAATGTGTATATTTGTGTGTGACAGGTTCAGGCTGTGGATAGTGGATCAGGCATGACACAGAACAGAGCAATGAGTTTCTTCTCCTGGCTCTACTGATGCCTGTTGTGAGGTTGTGAATACACACTGCTCTCTTTTGTCTGCCTGCAATTCTCTGCCTCCCTGTTCTCTAGTCTGTTATGATGATAAACTCTGCAGGGCGTGGACCAACTCTTGCTGTGGTCTA
The DNA here is from genome assembly GCA_013396775.1 of Cephalopterus ornatus. Taxonomy (NCBI): domain Eukaryota; kingdom Metazoa; phylum Chordata; class Aves; order Passeriformes; family Cotingidae; genus Cephalopterus; species Cephalopterus ornatus. Next base: position 550,116 of record VZRE01010263.1, on the reverse strand, counting down.
TAAAAGACGTGCCCATCCTCATTAGCTAACACTCCCTTCTTAGACTATTTTTAGTCCTTGTTTGTCTCAACCAGTTGTTACTTCTATCTTGCAGACAAGCAGAGACTGCCAACTGCGTGTTTAGACAGCACCTAGGATTTGGCAGCCCAGACTGGCGAGCATCTTCGGTCCCTACTGTCCCTGCTGTCACTCTCTTTCCACCACAGCTCTGTGTTTTAGAGTGTTATGACATAATGGAGTTCTGATACCAACTGTGGCATCCGTGTCAGCTGTTTCAGTGGTGGTATGATCAGCCATACCTTGTTGCAACTCAGGCATTGAGTGCATAAACTAAGTTTGGAGAGGCAAAGTTTGAGGCATAAACTCAGGGGACAAATTGCATAGTTGCAGTGGTAAGTAAATGAGCGTGTTAGGTTCAATTTCCTGAAAACTGAGGGGGGAAAAAAATCAACTTTCCTTAGCCAAAGTAAAATCTTCACAGTTTAGGCAGGCATATTAATTTAGGACACTTCATCCTGTATTTACAGCTTTTTAAAACTGTCAGGACAGCCTGAGGTTTCAAAAAGATTAATCCAAGAATGCCAAGCATACACCACACAGGCCAGAACATTCCCCTCCCATCCTGTTTGTTGGTGGTTCTTCAGATGTGGGCAGGAAGTGGGCCGAGGACTGGAGGGATTATTCTGTTAGTCCTGTTCCTGCTATGCTCCTACCCAGAGGCTCCATAGATTTTTCCTAGCTTATGAACAAAGTAAATCTTTCAGGTGAATGAAATTCTAACAGCTCCTATGCATACCATGAGGATACATCTAGTTACGTGTTGGAAAGTGCTGGAACCACCTGCATTTGACTCTATGTGTGCACATCCCATTATGAGATGTCACATGTTCCTGTTGCGTGACACCTGATATGTGATAGATTTCTGATGACGTGATGGGGTGGGGTACAATGCGTAAGGGCCTCTAGAAGAGGTGATTTGCCCCATTATCTGGGGACACTATTGAACCTTGGGGGACACTGCTAATCACAGGCCTTCAGCTAGACCCTGTACCACTGGGATCTGCTGTTCAGTCGGTTCTCAATCCACCTGACTGTTTACCTATCCAGTCCACACTTACTGAGCTTGCCTGTGAGGATGCTGTGACAGTGTGGAAAGCCTTGCTGAAGTCTAGGTAGGCGATATCCACTGCTCTTCCCTTGTCCATTCAAGTAGTTGTTTCATCAAGGAAGACGATCAGGTGGGTAAAGCATAATTTACCTTTAGTGAATCCATATTGACTACTCCTGATCACATTCTTGTCATCCATGTGGACAGAGATGGCCTCCAGAACCAGACACTCCATCACCTTTCCAGGGATTGAGGTGAGGCTGACTGGCTGGTAGTTCCCATCACCTTCCTTCTGGCCTTTTTTGAAGACAGGAGTGACATTTGCTTTTTTCCAGTCCTCAGGTATCTCTCCTCATTGCCACAGCCTTTCAAAGGTGATTGTAAGCAGCCTAGCTCTGGTGTCTGCCAGCTGCCTGAGCACTCGTGGATGCATCCCGTCAGGGCCCAAGGACTCCTGGATGTCAAGAATGCTCAGGTGTTCTCTAACTCAATCCTCCTTGACTAAGGGAAAGTCTTCTTTCTAACATTCCTTTACCCTGGTCCGTTGGGTCAGAGGTTCCCAAGGGCTGATCTTGTCAGTGGAGACCGATGCACGAAGGCATTCAGTAACTCTGCCTTCTCAGCATCCTCTGTTCCAGGGTCCCCCCTCCATTTAGGAATATTATCCTTTGTTTTCCTTTTGGTTTTTTTTTTATGTATTTGAAAAAGCCCTTCTTGTTTTCTATGATATCTTTGGCCAGATTTAATTCCAGATGGGCCTCAGCCTTCCCAGTCTCATTTCTACTTTCTCTGATAATATCTCTATATTTATTCCAAGTGACCTGACCCTGCTTCCATACCCTACATATTTCCTGTTTACACTTGAGTAATGACAGACTTTAATGGCAGGAGACTGTGAACCTCAAGTAGCTCCTATGCTGAAGAGCTGGGTCGATAGATCCTTTGACTCCTGGCTGCTGCCCTCTCTCCAGGAGCTCAGCAGCTCTAGTGCTGAAACTGAACTTCACAGTGGAGTTAGTTTTGCAAGGTAAGGGGCATGTGAATAAGGAAAATGGTGCTGCATCCTCGAGGTGCTTGAGATGTAGCCTGTGCTTCATACACTGAAGTCTGTAATATTCATCTGTTTCAATTATTAACCTCTACTCCAAATAGACTTACTAGTTTTTTCTTTTTTTTTCTTTATGTGGTAACGGCTGCACATTTTTTTGTGAGCTTATGGGAAAACCCAGTATTTCTCGAATTAGAAGTAATTCTGAAAGCGTTCAGATAGCTGCACCCATTCAAAAGGCAGCCCAGCAGCCAAGGCAGTAGCAAGGGTTTGTGCCAAAGGCCATGAAGAATTCCAGCTGTGAGCAAATGTGAGAGAGCAGCCTCTGGGTACCCAAGCACTGCCCCCTCCCAGCTATCATTTCTTTCACAGCTGTGGGAATGCTTAAAAATTATGGACGGCTGGGGAGGAGGGGAAAAAAGATCACAGTGACTTTCAAATCTTTGGCTGAAAGCCAGAAACGTTGTGAGCAGAGATTCAGCATTGCAACTGTAGCCATGAGAGATATTCAGAAAAGATTTGGGTTTATTTTTGAAGTGCACTTAATTTCAAGTTTCTCAGAACATAAAGCCCTTGTTGGCATGCTGAGGTCCAGTCTGTCCTGTCTCACTCTCCTGGGAGTCTCACTCTCCCAGTCTGTCTCACTGATTCCACTCAGCAGTTATTAATAGAGATCAGTTAATTTTTCATTCTCTTTCTTTCAGCTATTCCCACTACACTTTCAGTGCTTGAGGAACTTCAGACAGCTGAGATGGAAGTGAGAAAGCTGAGGTGAATAGAGAGGCTGCTGTCTCTAAAAGTTGTTTACCCACTTGGTTATAATACCTATCCTGCCCCCACACCTTTGGAGAGATTTTAGGGACTTTCTTGCAACAACTGTGGTTAGTGAATAAGATGACTCAAGCTGCCCTTCCTTAGGTATCAGTCTGAAATGTAACTGCTCTTCTTTTCAGTGCAGGTATCCCTTTGTGTGTTGGAGTTGGGAGAGGGGGAATATCCAAGGCATGTGAAATCTCACTGCTAGGATTACCCTCTGTGCATCCAAATACTTTATAGGTTTAGCTTGTCATCAAAAGGAACTTTATCATCAGAGTTAGATAAAGTGATAAAGTTGTACCTGCTGCATGTTGAGAGACTTTTTTTGCATTAAAAAATGGAGGAGACAGTTTAAACTTTATTTAAAAATGTTATTTTTCATGTCTCTTTGGATGGGTGGAAATCATATGGGTGATTTTTCACAGGATCACACAATGGGCAACTTGTTTTGTGAGCTCCCCTGAAAAGTATCTGAGCATAAAGAGATATTAGGGTAAAAGAATGTATTTACTTCCCAACAAATACTAACATACGTCCACCTGTATTTTAAATAGTTTCTAAGGAGATCCAAAGACTCCCTGCTATTTGTAACTTGATGACAGATTTTGTTTTAGTGTGATTTGGGCAGAAATGTTAACTGCCTCTTAGCTTCTGTGAAGGTGTTGGCCTGTGGGCCACCATCCATCCAGACAATAGGTAGCATGTAGTATCACTTAGCTATAAACATATTAATTATCATCTCTTAGAAGGACCACTCCTTCCTGCCTCAGGAGCACAGCATTCAACACAACTCTTAAAACCAAAATATATTTCTATATAGAATTAAAGCCACACATCTATATTTTTATATAAACATGTAAGTGAGAAGGATGAAAGGAATTGACTTGTAGGGGTATTTGACTGAAATTAGATATAATAGCAGCCAAATAAGTTTGGGGGTAAACACTATTAAAAAAAATTTTTGAGGAACAGGGAAGTTAAAAATCCCTTATTCAGTGATGCTGTAGACATCAGTAGTCAATTATTTTATTTACATTATGTTCCCTACCATACAAGGATATTGAGAGAGCAGAATCCACTCACAAGCAATGATGTGTAATAGATCAAGTAAGACTGCTAGAAAATGAGATCAGAGTAGATTTCATCTTAAACTAGCAACGAGAAGGTGAGTCAGTCTCTTTAACCATGACTCAAAAGGCAGTCTTGCTTTTACTAGGAAAACCGGTTTTGGTTGTTGCAACACATTGATTTGTTAATATTGCAGGAATCGAGCCTTTTAGGTTCACTTTTGTCATAAATGGGCAAATGGTGCGTATATATTGTAATGTAGAGTTTTCAGTAAGTCGATCAGGAAGTGTGTGTGCCTCACTGCTATTAACACCAATCCAACCAGAGGGAAGAGAGAGATGAGCAACTGTGGCTTCTAGCAAGTGTTCCCTGCAGTCAGGGAGCGGGTGGGGGAAAGCAGGGAGTTGTGGGAAGGATGGATTTCACGTTGAATCATTATTGTTCTGTTGTTCTCCCATGTAAGTCCAAAATGCCACCCCAGTTGCTTATGGTGGGAGAAATCTTGCAGGAACTGAAGGTTTTAGCAGGCTTGTGAAAGGGCCAGCTAGCCCTCTCTCCCTACCGCTTTGGCCTTTGTTGCTCCAGGTTGTTGGCTTGCTAACCACTTCGGAATTTTTTTCCGTCTTACTGTTAGTAGCATAGCCCAGTGATGCTTTCACATCCCTTTTAATAAGTTCTGCATCATCTTTTTTTTCTGCTCACTTTCATGTCTCGAGGCCATGGAGTACAGCAGGGCAAATGCTTCAGGCAAACATGATTGCCCGTTCAAGACGAGGGTCAGCTTGAATTATTCCTTGTGTATATTCTCCATGGTCGGAGATTTGCATAATGTGTTCTCTGGCTTATTTCTGGATTGAATTGTAGATGTTAATGCTGAAGTTCACTTATCAGGTACCATTTCAGAACAAGCAGTCTTAAAATATGAATGGATAGCTTTACAGAAGACGTCAGAGAAATGTGAATAAGATGAAGTGTGTGTCAGTGCAGGACAGTAAGTTTTATAGCTACTGGTGACAACTACAGAACTGCCTGTCTGATTGCAACTCGGCACACTCGATAGCAGCAGTTTTTATTAAAAAACCCCGTACGGTACATGTGCAGGGAAAAGGGGTAGAATTAGTTCTGAATCACATAAGTAGTTGTGATAGCCTTGCCAAACTGTTCATGTTAGCTGCATATAGACTGTGTAGTAACAGAACAGCCAGTAATCATTTTATTTAACCTTGCTTTTTCATGGGTAGGTCACCTAGTAATTTTGTTAAAAACTAAAGCTTTCACAAAAGTCTGATTTTCAAAGAAGTTAGGCTTTTTAGAGTTTTATTAAAATCACTTAATTCAGACAACAGTAGCAGGGAAGAATCCTGGCCATGGGGGTAGGAAAAGTGTTCAGCTGGGCATACAGCAGATAAGTGTATAAACAAGATCTAAATTCGTAGAGCCATGTTGGAAGAGGATTGATGTGAGATCTCTTACTTTGCAGCCCAAACAATGCTTTCTTTGCTGCTTTTATCACATACAAATTCCTTTGTAATTAACCATTCCCTGTCAACTCTTGTGGTTGCCAGGATTCATTTTTCCATAACATATGCATCGTTTTCACATAATACATTGTTTTTCATCTCCTGTGGTTATTTTCGTCTTTGTAACCTATCTAGGATTCTTCGTGCTACTTCTGTCACTGCAGTTTGCAACACTTCTACTATCTACTATGCTCTCACACTTTTCTGCTTATAGATCTGCTTATAGATCTGAACACTAAATAATACATTAAAAGATGTGTTCTCTAGGGAGAGAGAAATCTTGGAAGCCTCTAAATGGAGGTGTAAACAAAAATCTGGATACAAGACCTGAATAACAGCTGGGACTAGAGCCTCATACTGTGTGTATTTGATGAGAGGTTTAACGTGTACGGAAGAGTCGACAGTCTAAAGCTGTTCAAAAATTTAACAAGATTTTGGAGCTGTTAGTACCAAAGATGTAGCCATGTGATCCAAAGTACTGCTCTGATATAAATTCTTTTTGATGTTTCAAAAAAACCCACCAAACAAACAAAAAAATAGACATCCTCCCCTCAGGCTGTAAACTAGCAGGCTTTATTTTGACTCAGATATGGTCTGCTTATATCATTCCATTTTTATGTTGGATTAGGTATCTTTTCTTCTGCAGCTGACATAAAGCTGATGTAAACGCTCTATTGTGTGCTTTCCCTAACTTGACAGCAATGTGATTGTGTCTGTTCCTGATCTAGCTCAGTCATGCCTTAAGTGATTTGGTAGCTTAGAGCCAGCATTAATTGTTGTGGAGCCTTTGCCACGTTATACAAGACAGAAATAAGTTGTCCTCTTCACCATTTTGCATACAAGGAGCTATGGCAAAGGGATCAAAACCACGTTCCAGTTCAGAGCAGAACTGGCCTCTTCTCTCTGAGATGCCTGCGCTGCTGTTGGCTATTGCATACTTTTTCTCAATTTTAATCTACTGAGTGCTACGATAATGCCTTTTTGAGAAGCCCTTCTGAGTTTTGAGTGCCTCTGGCAGTGTTCATATTCCAGAAAACTTGAGTTATGGTACTAAGGAATTCAGGAATTTTGTACTACAACAAAATCTGAACATGTTGCCCCTCCTGTACTTCTGTGCTTGTTTTGCAGGCTCCTTGTGGCAAGCCAGCCCATTTTGTCTGGAATATTTTGCCCTTTATAAACCAACGCTGTCTCTGAAATACATCATTTATGATCTTCTTGTTGATTAGTGATTAGTTATCTTCCTAGTACTTATATTCTTGCTTGAAGGAGTGGTCTGGCTCAGGCTGGTAATTACATGGGTTATTACTCTTTATGTCTGCTTGTAAAATATAGGTCATGATAACATTAAGCTTTATAGGTAGCTGGAAATTTTGCACTTCACAGTAATGTAAACTTGATCCTAGCGTTCAAACAGACTGTGAACCCCTGGTTCCTTTAAGGTGGAATTTGTGACAGGTATAGAACACAGTTTGGTCTCTACCCAGCAAGCACACTGTCATGTGTACAAGGTTGTTAGAGCAAAATGAGGAAGCATAATTGTTAGAAATATTGTGTGACCCTGCAGGTCCAAGCAGCAGTCTTACCTCTGTTTTGTCAGGTCCAGGATGGAGTGGGCCAAATACCAGATATTTTTCCAGAGTTCCCAGACTGGGAATTACCCACTGGCCTTCAGTCTGGGGGAAGAGCTGTAGAGGAAAGTGCTGAGGAAAAAGGTAGTGCTTTAAAGGACAGCAGGAAAGACCTGAAAGCTAATCCACACGGAGTAGCAGGTGAGAAGGCTCTGTCTCCTGATCACATTACCATCTCAGAGGGATCTGTTGCAGAGATACTCTTCCTTCCCCAGCTCCCCTCTCTAGGCAACCCAGTCAGACTCTTAGCAGAATTCACTTGACTCCTTTCCACCAGGACAGAAAGACTTGGACAGCTGTCAGCACCAGGTGGCGGATCCATCCCAGACCATGCAGCTCTTATCGCCCAGGGTAAGCTGCCCAGTCTGTGAGACCCAGGCAACCCCGTGGAAAACATTTGTGTTGTAGGTGACTGAAGGAGTCTTACAATGCATGATGCTGGGCAGTAGTGCAAAATGCTGTATTTAAGCCAGAGTTGAACACAAGGAAGTTGGGCAATGTGAGTTTTTAACCCCACTTATCTTGCTCAGTGGATTACTGTGATATGGTTGCTTAGGCTTGCTGGTCTGATCCAGAGCCTGCTCTTTTCGTGGCAGTGCTGTGGATGCAGTTTCAGGAAAAGTGGCTGCAGCTGAGCAGTGGCTTCAAAAAGGCTCCTTGTCCATGCACAGCGACAGGCAGTGCAGCACATGTGTGTGCTGTCAGCTGCTGTACAGTGAGGCGTCCTCTTCAATGTGTATCAAAATAGGAAAGTTCTGAAGCATTATCAGCTAAGATACTGCTTGCTGTTGCCCTAATTAGCATATCAGAAAAGATCTAAGTAGGCAAGATGACTCCCAAGTGTTCCCACGCTGTTTGGTTGCAGCAGCCTGAGGTCCTAAATATAGTCTCACATAGATCAAAGCCATGAGCCCTACGACTTAAAATACAAACATCCTAGTGCTGTACTCTGAAACCAGACTGTACACATATATTGCATGAATGGGGAAGAAATAGCAAAGCAAAAAAAAAAAAATTATGAGGAAACATCTTGTTTCCCTTCTCCACCACACTACCAGAAAGATGCTGGTATCCTGGGGAAAACCATCTAACTCTGATAGGCAGCTCCAGAGTCTGAAATGCAAGAATAAGCTGCTACAAATGTAGCTGCTCTGGTGGGAGTCCATTAGTCATCATCACTGTCATGTTGGTATCAAATATGAGAAGCTTTTCCTACATTCATTGTGCTCATTGGGACCGTTTTGATTTCACTTGCCCTCGCTTCCTGTCCTGTGTATATGTTTTTCCTAAATGAGAAAATGGAAAATCTAGAAGTAGTTCATAAAAACATAAAGCAAAACCTGGCATTGAGGAGAGAGAGCATTCTGTAAAAGAGAAAGTTACCTAAACTCCTGATACTGCCCTGCACACTTGTTTTCCATGGTGCTCAACAGACATAAGTCAGTACAGCACTGCTGACTTGATTAGAGCAAGGCTAGCAGGAAAGTTGAGCTTGTAGGGGGCTGCCTTTTTCATCTGCAGATTTATCATCAGACTTGGTGGGGTTTGTGCTCCAAGCCTGCTTCAAGTGCCATAGCAGAATGTCTGTTCTGTGCTATAATATAACGTGCCTAGAGATTTGTTGACAGCTTTGCATCCATTTCAAAAACAAAGAAAATACCTTCAGTTATTCAATTAGAGATGTTTTCCTTCTGGCAATTACTTTTGTAACCATTTCCTGGTGTCATCTGTCCATTTTTACTCTACATAGATATTCCATCCTCTAAAATAGATTAAGGGCTTTGATCATATTCTGATCTCCCCTACTTTGTTATAACAGTTCCTAAAAGGTACATACCAAAGGTAAAAGCAACAGAAATAGTTTCAAGAGTATGGTTTCCTTGCAGAAAGAAACTGTCTAGGTCTTCAGAAGATGTCATTGAGAGGTGGGTACAGTAGAACTGTATATAACAGGATGGGCAAAACAAAAAGGGAATAATTAAATATTCAGAACTAGTCACAACACAGCGGTTATGATCACTTAAATGTTTTTAAAAATTAACAAAAAAGTATTTTTTTTTACTTGATAGTTCACAATGAGATTGCAGCTCTCCTTCCACAGTTTATTATGGGAGTTAAAACTTAAATGGCTTCAGAATGGGGTTAGGCACTCCTGGGATAACAAGTCTGTTTGTAGCTGTTACATAGAGCTGTAACAAACAAAGGTATATGTACGTACTATATACAACAACAAAACCCCCCACATTCTCTACTTGTACTTTTTCTGTGCCTCCTCCCTATACATCTAACTCTGATCCGACAGAATACGGCTTTCCTCTGCTTACTTTATTTTCTTTGTTTTAACTAAAGTCTCAAGTCTGTGTAACGTTCTAAAACTTGTTGTATCTTGCAGCATTGAGGAATACATGATATGTAACACATACCCTGAACTGAACAATTTATTTATTGCTGATACTGGGGGTTGAAATTGTGAATCAAGGTGTTCCAGGCTGGTTCATTTTCCAGATTGTTAGATAAACCCAAGGGATCCAACCCTTTTGAGCCTGAAATATGTGAAGCTTTTGAATACTCCTGTTCTGGTCCTTCCTCCATCCTGAGATCTCATCCCCCTCCCTCCTCATCCTGGGGCTGTACTTGACACAAGTAATTGATGCATTGATATCAGATTTAATGAATAATGATTTCTTTGTCTTACTATTTAATTCTAAGTCTTTGAAAGAGTACCATGATAGAAAAACATGACTTTTTGTCATCTGTAGGGAGCAGTTGTCCCCCTCTCTGAAATGGAGATTGTCATTGTGCAGCTGGGGCTAAGTTACCTGGGTCTTTGTGTGAGTAATTAGCAACAAATCATATTAACCTGTTATATGACGATATTTGCATCACCATTAGATATTCACAGAATATTCTGAGTAGGAAGGGACCCACAAAGATAATCGAGTCCAACTCTTAAGTGAATGACCCATATGGGGATTGAACTCATTTTCTTGGCATTATTAGCACCGGATTGGTTTTTGGCCATGCAATGGGTGAAAGAAAGTTGGAGGAGCCAGAGTGCAATTTAAAGCAAAATGGTGATGAATTTGCATAGTACATCAAGCCTCACATCCACCATATTCAATATGAAAGGTGGAGAGACTGTTTCACTTCCTAGGGACAAATGAGTAAAGCAAAGTCATGCATTCTGAGAAGTCACACCTATGGACTGTGGGCCTGTGTACAGTAGAAGAGCGATGAAGATGTTGACAGTCCTTATCAATGAGGCTAGTGGTGTGAGATGTTTAGCTGATGAGTGTTGATGGATCAAAGCAGTTGGAGCACAGAATGTGCAAATATCTCCTGCTCTCCATCTCATACTTCACTGGAAATGGAGCTGTCTGAGTCCCTATAAGACTGTCAGCTTCAGGGCCTTTTCTGAACAAAGAGAAGCTCTTAGGGTTTAATCTAGACACTATTGGAGAAAAGTAAAAGCTTTTTTTGTTATTGTGGTTTGGGGGGGTTCTATTTTTCTTTTCATTTTTTTTATTACTTGCCTACATTTTTTTTTCCTAGGAAAGCAGAGATCTCAGGGGAAGAAATCTGGGGAAAAATATCAGTTTAGGCTTCCTGGGGAAAACCAGACAGAGATGTTGAAATTACTTCTCAGCAAAGTAACGACAAAAAATTCATTTTGGGTCATCCCAAGACAGTTTGCTGTCTTTCAAATGTTTTTATTTTATTTTTACATTGATTGCTTTTGCCTAAGTTTTTCTTCTGCTGTAGATCAGCTTTCAGATAAAACCCCTATATTTATCAGTCAAGATATTGAAATACTTTATGCAAAATGCAGTATTTGATAGGTTTTAATTTAGACCAAAGCAGTTTGCGTTGAATTAAAAAAACCTGTTCTAATCTCCTTGAAATACATCTTTCATTTCTTCTGGCTCTGCTCTGTTGATAAGATGTTTCTGTGGATAACAGTGCAGTTAAATTACTCTAGTAGTACTAATCTGAAACTGAATGTACATTATACTCTTTACTGGTCAAGGGTGAAAATAGATGTCTTCTCTGATGAACACAGCTGCCTTAGCAGACATTGCCATTGCAGTTAAGTATCCATTACCTCTCTTCGTGTGATGGTTTTGTTCAATGTGGACTACAGGATGCATTATGGTAGCAGATCTGCAGCTCCGTTAGTCTAGGCTGAAGGTGTACTAAGAATGATGCTTCAGTCTGCGTAATGCTACCCCTCTGGCATCACTGAAAAAGCTCCGAGTACAAATATAGACCTGGAGCTCAGTGCACAGGCCTAAACGTCTCAGCTGTGGCTTTGCTGGAAAGAAGAAAGGTCAGATCCTCAGCTGATGATAAATCGGGCTTTGCTGACATCATTATTGCTGATTGAGAATTTGGCCCAGTGTCATGGCTGTATTTATTTCTCCTGCTGCACCTTGAAATACAAGCAGCTTTTGCTTGATTGAATAGGCTTGTTTTCGAGCAATTACTATTGTAATTACCGGTTCTGAAGTGAAGGTGTTTTGCCTGCTGTCAGCTCTGCTAGAGACAAAGGGAAAAAAAAGTTAACTGTCAAGTTAACTCTGAGGAGGCGTCATGCAAACATAAGGGGTCGTGGCCCGAGTGCAGGATTGAAGGGGTGTGCAGGTCCCAGGCCAGCAGTGGTATAACCCTTAAAGAAGGTGCATCGTTGTTTAGGAGTCTTACAGGAACCTGTGCTGTCCCCATTTCCTCTCATTTGTGCATGAAAGAGAAGTTCTGTCTCATTCTCTGCCCAAAGGAGGGATGTGAAAATAGAAATATTGAAGTATAGTACCTTGATTCTTCCGCCTGACTGTAGCCTAGAATTTAGATCCTGTTTGAAGCCAGTGACTTGCCAAGGCAGATGTTATGCTTGAATGAGTTTAATGAGATGATCAGGACTGTTTACCAGTGTGGCTTGCTTAGAGCAGTGCTCCAAACACCCAGGGAAACAGGAAGAAATTGTAATTAAAGGCAGCTTTGAAATTCAGTATGTGACTGATTTGCATTTTACCATTTTATTCCTCTTTCCCCTTGCCCCTGTAAAAGCCTGGGGAGGTTTGCATGGTGAGACTGGCATCACTGTGTTGCATTATATATGCTTGAGGGACTGTGGAGTGGCAGTTGTGTAATGAGGATGAAAATCAGAGCTTATGGAGAGAAAAATGAACTTTTCCTTTAACTTGTGCCTGGGATGGGGAGGTTCTATCCTCTTGGTTGTGCACGTGGGGAAGGTTGTGGCTCTCTTAGCTGTACTGGAGAATCTGGTGAAGGACTGTGTGATGCTGGGGGGGTTGTCAGGGGTTTGTAACCAGTGGCTCTGCAGCTGCAGGATAAGAACACTCCACAGAAGATGTGCTGCTACCTTATGTTGCACATGCAGTCTTTCTTTTCAGTTCCCATCTCTCTTCCTTGTCTCTATATTCATTATCCTGTCTAGGCTGGAGAGTACACGTGTCTGTGCTAAACTTCTTGCTAGTAGGACTAGGAACAAAATTGTACCTATTTCCTGTGTTGAGGCTGTAAGCAAAGGCTTCTTCCTCATTCTCACAGCACTTACTGGTTTAATGATTTATTCTGTTCTGTTTTACCCGCTGTGTTACTAAAAGCCATACTCTGCCCTCTATTTCAACAGTAAAAATACGTTACTGAATCAGTTTGGTGTATCAGTATCTGTGAACTAAGCACTATAGACTTACCACTGTGTTCTGTTCTGCTTTGTAAGTGCTATAGATATATTTCTGTCCTCTTTTGATTTAGGTACCTGCATAATTTAATTTAATTTATTTAATTTTCAAAGTGAATTAAGAAAAATGTAGCAAGGCTGCATATAGGCTTGAATTCATAGACTGTGTTTCATTATGTATGTGTTTTCCCTTGAAAACCCTTATTCTGAATACTGTGATCATAAAACCTGCAGCTTTCATTAATAAAGAAGAAGTCTTTTACTACTTGTGGATTTAAAATTAAGATACCAAATAGAATCTGTAAAGTCTCAAAACAGAATATGGGTAATAATGAAAAATTCCCATTGGTTGGAAGCTAGTCTCCTGATTTTGGTGGGCAGATCTGAAATTTATGAATGCCTGGAGTGCCAACAATTCAGAAGCCAGATTGTGTTCAGGCTGGTTGACCAACAAAGTCACTGTTACTTTAGAAACATGTCATTTAAAAATCAATTAAGAAAAAAATGCCTTCTAGAAGCTGTCAGTGGACTTCCCACTATATTGTAATCTTCTGAATCAAGTGTGTTTTCATCAAACCACCCACCCTCTACATCACATCTTCCCATCACATATATCTACCCTCAGTGTATGAAGGAAATAGCATCTCTTCCCCTACCCTTCCCTGCCCCGTTAAACTAGAGAAAAAAAAAAAAAAAGGAAAAGTAGGGCAAATTCTGTAGCCTTTATGCACGGAAAGTCCCATCAACTTCAGTGGGAGACTTGGCTCAGAGAGAAGTACAGAAGGCAGGCCAAAGTTTGTATTCTGGTTTTTAGGAAGTTAGCATCAGAAGTTTGTAGACTAAAGCCACAAAGCTTTGCAAAAGTGGCCAATGAAATGTCTCTATCTCAGTGGACCTCTGGCATTTAATTCCTGCAATCTCCAGTCTTTGTGTTTTGAAAAAATCTTTTCTTCATTGGAACATGTTTACTTGAATGCCATGTTTGGAATACAGCCAGCGCTGCTCGAATATACTCATAGCATAGGCATAAATTAAACCCCAGTCTTGCTAGAGGACTGATAAGCATGAAGGGTCTCAGTGTTCTCAGATGAATCATACTTAGCTCATCAGTGGGTGCCTTGATTTAATGAAGCCATAGTATGTTAATGTTAACACTGCAAAGAAAGCTGTAAAGTTACAGGCAGCCATGCTAACTAGCTACAAGCATTTAAAAGCCTGGGCATGAGCTCCTACTTGGCTATTCTGGCCATAATTAATGATGACAAGTATGTTGGAAAAATAATTATTTTGCTTGCTTTTAAAGACAATTACATGCTTGAGGCAAGCGAGGGGGTGGGATTTATGTGGCTGCAATAAGTATATGTAGATGGCATCTTCCCAGAAGAATATTATAGCCACAGGATCTTTTTAATTGACCTGAGATTCCTTTGTTCTGCAGATACAATTTATGTATGTGGTCACAGACTAAAATGACCCTACTTGTTCTAGGGCAGGCTGAGATCTAAACTGCTAAAAGGAAAAAAAGACTGCCTTTATCAACCCAATCAGCAACAGATAGAAATCTCCCCTGGTCACTTTGTAGGGAGGAGAAATCTTTTTAAATTGGTACCCTGTGTGCATGATCTTTTCATCTGATAAAATAGGAGTTAGGGGTATGGAAGCATGCTGAGGTGAGTATTACTGCAGTCATCTGGTATCCCTCCTGTGTCTGGGCTTGCATAGCACAGCAGCTTTTTCCCAGCACGTGGCCAAGCCATCCTCTGACAGCCACCTGCCTGCTCATTTACCATGTTGGTCTGCAGAGCCTTGGTCCCTTTCCAGCCCAGACATGGTGGTGGAGTCAGGGAGGGAGCACCTGCTTCTCCATTGCCTGCCATTCTAGAGCATCATGTGTGATGGAGGGCACCTCTGCTCCTCTTCCTTTCCCTCCAGTCACTGACATCCTGGCATTCAAGGGCTATGAGAGCCATGTAGTCTTATTTACATAGTCTGTGATCAGATGCTTTAACAATAAGGTAGAGTCTTTCTCTCAGTTTCATGCTAACTGTGCCCCGGTGTGAAATAACAGCAGAAAATCCTCCAAGGCTGTAATTCAGTGGAAAATTCCAACATGAGTCCACAACTAATGACCTTTAAGAGAAAGCAGGAGTTTTCAAGTTTTTTGTCAGTCACTCCATTGTTCATCTGAGATGGTGAAATCCTCTTGGGCCACAGGAGAGAGAAGAGGAACCAAAAATCTGCATGCTGCTCACTTATGTATCAGAAAAATCTCCCTCTTATTCCCTTTTTTAATCTTGTGGTGATTGTACAGAAGTCACAATCCCTCTCTCCAGTTCCCATCTGTAAGGTGGGGAAGATGATGCTGTCTTTCTTAGTAAAGTGTTTTGAAACACAATGCTAAAATTCGTAACAGAAAATGCAGTATGAATGGTTGCTGGTGCTTTTGTCCACAGCCTGCTGCTAACAGTAAAGGTCGTGCACTCCACAGTCAGTCCCTGGGAACTGGGATCTGAAGTTGGGGAAGGAGTACAAATAAAAGAGGGGAAACCTGCTAACTGTATATTAATGTGGTTTTGGTGAGATGATACATAACAGAAAAATATTTAGATTTCTTGAAGCCCCAGTTGTATCTAGTTCTTTCTAAAAGCATTACTAAAGGAAGCAGACAAAGGTGGGTGAATGACAATATTTAAGGGTTTGGATCCAATTCAGTCTATTGGTGTCTGCAGATTTTTGTCAGGAGAGAAATTTTTACCTGATTTCAGTCTGTTTGGAGAGCTGATTAATGAAAGCTGTGCCTGAGCAACAGAAGAGTACTAGAGGATAAAGAATAAACAGTTCTCCCATCATGAAGGTAAAAGGTCTTAGGGTTCCTCAAAGTAGGCTGTGGTGGTAGCAGGTGAGGAGTAGAAGGGAAAGAGCCTGGGTTTCATTGTCCTGGATACAAATGAGAGATACAAATGTTTGTTTATATTAAGTTCAAAGTTCTCCCTAGAAATTGCAAGTCTAACAGGAAGGCAACCTCTGCTTTCAGCTCCAAGGGCAGAGTGAGTTGGAAATGAGGCAGAATATAGGGTACTGGAGTTAAAAGCAGTAGGGTTTTGTGCAAGGTCATTAAAGGGCCAGATTCTTAGGCATCTGGGAAGGATTACTGCATTAGTCTATATTTGACCCTGTGCTAAACTGGCAGAGAAGGGATTTCCCTTGTGGTCGTGCTGTGGTTTTACTGGGTATTTCTTTCATTCTTTTTTTTTTTTTTTCCCTTTAATTTACTGAGTGCAGAGAGGCAGATTTACTGCATCAGAAACTCCAGCCTGGTGTGGGACATGTCTGCTGGCAAACAGGAAGCTGTTGTTTCAAGGGCTGTTTGGGCATGATATCTTTTCCCATGTACCACACATTGATAGCAAAAGGAAGTGTCACGAGGTTCAGGGATGAATTCTGAGTTTATCCGGACTGCTGAATTTCTCCTTCAAAATAACCAGATTCTACTGTAAGTCTCTGCTTAGTGTCTTTTTAAAGGAATTAGGAGTGATGCAAAGGTCCCACTCACCTAAACATTTCCAAATATCTATGGAAAGATTTGTGAGATTGTAAATTGTGTTTAATCTCGCAGAAAGTCTGAGTTTCTTTGACACAAGATTAGGTTTGGGCATTGTTTCCAGATTAAATATAGTGTAGATTGGTTTTACTAGACCAATTCCTTCCATACTTGCATATTGTGGTGCCCCCTGGTCTTTAGGGGAGAGATGTGTGCAATCAGATCACGGAGGGAATGGGTGTAGTACACGCACATTAACGTGTGCAAGCCTTTCAGCTTCTGAAGCAGGTGGTATTGGGCCATCTCCAAGGGAGAGCAGTAGGAAGCTTGGCCCCCCGTTCCAAGGACATGTGAATTCCCCAAGTCCAACCCACAGCCTGCAGTGGTTCACAGGTGGCAGTTGCTTGTGTCACTGACTTAAAGGGACCCTCTTCTCACCTCTTTCCTTTCTACTGTTCCTTTCTGCTCTATACACACTTGCATAAAACCAGTTTTTTATATAATCCTGTTAACCTGACCTTAGCTTGAAGTGTGATTCAGAAGAATTGTTTATGTGTCTGAAAGCTTGTCAGCTGATTTCCAAACTAATTATGGTTAGAAAGAACAGACTACTGGTGGCTTGTTCGGTTTGGGTTTTTTTCTGTATGATGGTGCAGATACAAGAACAATGGCATCCTATTGAGTATCACAGAATTTATGAATACTAAACTACAGTGAAGTTTATCAGATTGCACACTGAACGGATTTTTCTCGAGCATGAAACTTGACTTTCCTAAAAAGAAGCATAGTATTCATTTCCGTGCGGAAAACAAATAGTTCAAGAAAAGGCATTGCTATTGGCTTTCTACCTTTTGGAGTGCACC
Source organism: Cephalopterus ornatus (assembly GCA_013396775.1). NCBI lineage: Eukaryota > Metazoa > Chordata > Aves > Passeriformes > Cotingidae > Cephalopterus > Cephalopterus ornatus. Next base: position 532,820 of record VZRE01010263.1, on the reverse strand, counting down.
CCTAGTTTTTGCAGTCTTCATTATAGCATTGTATATTTTTTTACTTTATAAGGATAGCACTACTTTCATTCAGATCAGCTGCTTTGCTTGAGGCATAGAAACACTAATGTGCCCAAGACTATGTAGTCAAATTTCTGGTGTTATCCTTTATATGCCAGGGAATGAGGTGTTGTCTGCCCAAGCAATAGGCTGTGATTGAGTGACTTAGAGGCAGGTGACTAGGAGGAGGCAAACACAGATAAATGTCACTGCCATTAAATGTACTGTCCCAACCTTATGAAATTAGAAAGGATATGAAGTCACTACCAAACTGCCTTAAACTCTTCAGAGAGGCAGCAGAAGCAACAGGAATAAGAGTGAATTTCAAGATCAGGTCATCTTGGTTGAATAAAAAGAGAAGAAACTTAAAAGCAGCATGGTGTGGAGTAAGGGGAAATAAACAGCTGTACTCATCTAGGGCAAAGAAATGAGATTAAGCTCTGGTTCTTCTCTTATTACCTACTGCCCAAGAGTTTCAAAGATTTTTTTAAAATATAAGCATTGTCATACTATAGCCCAATTTGAAAGAGAGGGAAACTGAGGCATGGCGTAGTGGGATGACTGGAATCAAAACTTCCTGAAGCAAGGCTTCTTTTTTTTTCTGGCAATGCCTAAGAAGGAAATGAGGAGATAGCCCAGTGATATGACAGGAGACTTACAATGATGCATTTTCCACGCTAGACAAGAACTGGTTAATAGAATCAGTTTTGGTGTTTGGTTCCCCCCCCCCCCCCTTTTTTTTTTTTTTGTTTTTACATTATCCAAACCTATTGTGTGTTTTTTCTTTCCTTCTCACCATATTGGTGGTTGCTGTAACAGCTGAGTAACGCAGAAGTTCTGCCTGAAAAAATGCTTCCTCCTTATATGATACTGTACATATTGTCATGGAAATTGTCCTCATTTCCCCCGAGCACACTTTAAATAACTCGAACAGCAGTGCTAATGAGCAGAAAGATATCTGCAATCCCCACCGTGCAACTTGACATACTTTATCCCACTCTGAATTCCCTTTGCTCATCTCTGAGCATTTTAAAGATCTGGTATAATAATTTCCTTTCTCTCCTTGGTCTGTTCATTTTGGTCTTAGCACTTGGTAATAAAAGGTCAGCTTTGGCTGAAACCTTAGTGTTGCAGCCATGCCGTTTTTTACTGCCAAATATCTTAAGAAAAGCAAGTGTCTCCGAAAGGGTAAGTCATGATGTTTTTAGTGTGTTTAGTGTTGTCTGTTTTGCTTTAAATCACAGTAAAGGATTTATTTTGAATTAACAAGCAGTGGAAATGGATCTATTCATGCTGCTGGTCGTTTAGCACTGGGGGTTTTATTATGCTGCGTGCATTTTTGGTTCAAGATACAGTGTATGTTATTATCTTGCATTTTACATTCAGAAAAGCCGACTAAGCAAGAGGATGTTTAACCCTTTAAACGTGGAGCATGTGTTTTGCATAGGGATGGAATCCCTAATGTAGAACAAAACAGCAAAAGAGAATACGTACTTGTTTTTATAGATAAGTTTATTTAGGCAGCTGAGTAATGCTCTAGTATTTTTTCTTTTTTTCCAAAAGGAGCATTTTTTTTAAATCTACACTGAAATAATAAATAATACTAAGTGAAGGAAAAGCATATTTCCTCTTAGCATCTTTCCCATGTAGGGCTACCTGAGTGCATGATTTCACATAGATTTTCAGCTTGTTGTTGTGAGGTTCTTTTTGTGAATTGCTGTGTGGGCTTTTCCAGGAAATGTAATTGTTTTTTTCTCCAGATACATAGAAAACTCTTCATGAGAACAGTCTGCTTCTAGCATTTTAAAAATTGATAATGTACTAAATTCCTAACAGAAAAACACAATGATTGTAAATTTTTTTCTTCTTTTGCATGTGTCTTTATTGTGACGTTTGTTGTTTAGCCAACAGTCCAGATGTGGAGTTTGCATAAAGGCAAATATCAGCGATTTCTTATAGCTGGGACATGCAGTAGTTCCAGAGGATCTGAGGAATCTCACTTGCTTACCTGGCTAATTTTATAACCTGGAATTTATTCATATGTTTTTATTTAATATGTGTATTTCCCTAATTCCTGGTTTGAATATAATTTTTTTCTAAGGCAAACATGAGAGTGGGAATTGTATAGGTTTTCATCACATGTGTAAAGTTGAGGAAAATGTTTTGAAGAAATGTGAATTTGCTTTTTTTGACCTATCTTCATATTTACTAGTGGGTTCCTATTTTAAAAGGGGATTGCACAATCAGAACTAGCAGTTTGGGTGTGACAATTGAGTTAAGCTGACCTGTAGCAACAGGTACCAACTATCTGGTGTTTTGTTGAGTGAAATGTGTGCACTTGTACACAAATTTACATAATAATTCAGAAATTCTCAAGGATAGAGTCATATCAGCAAAGTTTTTATTAGAAAGAAGGAAAAATATTATAATTGAATTTGATTGTTCTAAGTTGTTTTTTAGAGTTTTGTTGAATGTGTGTACATATAAATGCCACTTTACAACAGGGGCATAGGACAATTTTTGCTCCCTCTTTTTGCTCATCTGCTGGGGGCACTCATCTGACAAGCGCTTTTTTCCCTTGTAGCATGTGCCACAGTAGGAATGTCTCTCTAGACAGGGTCTGAGGGAAGGTGCCTGCCTTACCTGTGTATGCAAAAGGCATTGCAGGACAGGGCTAATGGTACAGCCAGGAAAGGTAAGGCTGGGCCTTTAAGGGATGACTGAGGTAAGTTCAGGGAACAGCAGCCAGTTGTACTCTGAGTCACTATCAATGTGAAAATTGTCAACTAGCTGAACTGAGCGTGTTGTCAGTCTGAGCCTGTTTCTGCCCAAATCTGCCTGATCTGTGAAATCCATCTAGCTGTCCAGAACACCGCTTGGTTCAGTCACTCTGGCAGGGTAAGGATCCTGATTCCTTCTGATGCCCACTCTGCTCTGTGCTGCCTTTTCTCCTCTTGCTTCCAGGACAGTCTAGGAAGGGAAGTGCCAAAGCATGAAGGGAGAACCTGTGCCTGAGTGGGAAGTGATGAGATAGCTGAGCTTTTCCATGAGCTGTTGAATATCAGTCTATCACTGATGTTACTTTGAAGAAGCTGGACTTCTGACAGCTTTTGAGCCGCTTTCCATCCAGTTACTTAAGGCAATCCCCTTTAGCACTTTCTCAGAAAGCACTTAATTTGCAGAGGGTTTTACCGTCATCTGAGTAAAGATATCCTTCCCAGTAAGTAAGTGTGGTCATTCAAAGGCATTAAATGATTAGGGTGCTCAAGGCATGGCATCGAAAGTGCGGTTGCATAAAAACTATAGGAGGCACAGGTTCCAAAGAATCTGACCTTGCTATTCTCTGTGTCTGAACAGGGAAGGAGCAAGCCATCAAGAGCAGTGAGGTTTGTGTGTGATCTGTGATCTCTTTCCCACAGGTTCAAATGACCTGGGGACAAGAACTAGGCTGTGGACAAGTTCACGGTCAGAAATATTGATTGCATGGGAAACAAAACTCCCAGGTAAACACTCCTGGTTCAGCCTTGAGAGAGAACTTGCCCAGATTACTACAGGAAGTGACCATCAGAGATGGGAACTGAAACCTTATTCTCCAAAGTTTTATAACCTGAAATCCCTGGAAGTTCATGCTTTTGTGTCTTAGCTCTTTTGTACTGGGTTGTAGCTGAAACCTGTTTCTCTCTGAGTTTTACTCTCATGATGTGGCATTTTATCTCCTCACTAATATTCCAGGCCAGGCCCACTGTGTTTTGGATTAATTCTCTATTTGTTTTTGTGGGGGCTGAGAGAGTTTCCAGATACGCCTGAAGTGAAAAAGTGAAGCCACAGTAGTGTGTTCTCTCTTGCTGTACATCCTTCACTTTGTAGACAGTTGTGCCTATGGAGATTTCCCACACACCTCATTTGGTGATGTATCCTTAGCCTACTCATGTCCTCTGGTAAACATACAACAATGACAGACTCTGGAAAGATACAAGTAAGGGTTCCTTTATTTTTCCTATTACCAGTTTAATTACCATCAAACTCCTATCAGTTACATCCCCATACACACTTTAAATAAGGCATCAAAATAATTGAACTATTTATTAACCTCTGCAGCCTGATGTTAAAATCCACTGATATGACTTTCTCCCATTAAATTTTTTTGTTTTCTTTGGCCATTCCCTGAGCACTGGCTCAATACTGCTCAAAACTGGGTTATAAAATGTCATATATTCATATTTGTCTCTGATCTGGCAAGTTGCCATTGGTTTTTCACATATCTCTTAATTTCTAGTGGGTGAAAAAGAAAGTTTCAGCTTCAGCAAAGCCTTTTCCACTTTAATGCAAAAGAAATGAATAATGAATGTTTTATTGCCAAGTGGTCCTTACTTTTCTGCAGCTGTAGATTTACAGGACTTCAAAGCAGGATGATTAAGGTGCAGTTTTAGTTTGTATCCAGGCAAACCAAATAATCTCAACTTCAAAGGAGGGGAGTGTTCTTTAATGTTGTGGGCTTGCTCTTTGCGTTCAGCAAACGGAGCTGCCGGGGAAAATGCCATGTGCAGCAGACAAGTGATGTGGCTGCCACTTCTGGGAGGGAGTCTGTTAGCTGCTGCCTGAGAAGAGCAGCCAGCACCCAGCAACCTCAGGATATTTGATGGCTGATGATTAGGTCATTTTTGCATTATGTCAACCAGTAAGACGTTCACTGTTTGCTTTTAGTGTGCTTAGAGCTTCTGTCTCTGTGGACCTCTGGGGGTGGTCATGCTAAAGGCAGGATTTGGGGCTGAGCTCTATTGCCTCTCCTGCTTTATTCTGCCTGTGCCTGATTGTTTTCCTCGTCTGATGCACTCACAAGGTGGCTGGTTTTATACACATTAGGGAAATTGAGAGAGGCTATCTGATGAAAGGAAGCGTTCAATTCATACAGCACTGTGGTTTGAAGGGAGTAAAGTCCAGGACTGGAGATGAGGATGCTCTTCATCTATGGCAATCATGTTGAAAAGGGGCCATTCTGATTTTGCTCTTATGTTAATACTTTTTCCAATCAACCATACGTCTCCAGTTAAATGTAGCAGGGCTAGTGGGGAGGAAAGAGAAGCTAGATAGCTCCATCATTAGGTGAACCTGGAAAGTGTGGTGGGCGTGTGGCTTTACTTTCAACTCTGAAGCCCAGGCAATGTGACATAACCCTTTGTGTTCTATTAAACTCCTTATCCACTTATCTGGTGGATGTTGTAGTTGAGAAAGTAGAACAAAAGCCTCATGATGAGGCAGAAAAGACGCTTGATAACTGTTACCTCTTGAACTGGTGAGTGTGTTATTTACAAGGAGTGTTTTCTTGACTAGAAATCAGTCTTAAAAATCCCTACAAATAAATTCATTCCACAGGTTTGGAATGCAGCAAGGTCCAAACATGAGGTGAGATATTTGGGATCAAAGCAAGGCACTTGGGTAGAAGATTAGTCCACAGACAGTCTGGATCCTGGCTGTACACTTTACCATTTCGAGTGGTTGGAGTCTTCGGGAAACAGTGTACTGGACTCCATGGGCCTGGAGATATGAAAGGAGCTGGCAGGGCACCACGGAGACATGTCCGTTGTTCAGTAAATGACTTGTAGAGCTGTGTGGCTCTGGTGCAATTCTCCCTCATCAGTATTAAAATCTGAGTGGAATTGGGGCTTTATCCAATCAGTATCTAAGGCTTTTGTGGGATCTGGGCCACTCTCTCCACAGGGCTCTGGGATTCAGCAGCCAGAGAGGCCAGCGCTGCCAAGAATCGTAGTGCTCAAGAGGCAGAGTTGGCCAACACACTGCTGTGTCTCTCAATGACCCATGTGCACACTGCTGAGAGAGTGGTGACTTCAGCTCACCAGTTAAAGCTCTCCAAATAGAGGAGGTGCCAGGCAACCTCTGGAGCTGCTGAGCAAAGGAGCAGCTTTTAGAAACACAGTACGGTCCTAATTTCTGCAGTGATTTCCCATTTTGAGAGCACTGCTTTGATGAGAAAGTGGCCTGCGTTCCATCCAGTGCTGGGGGAACAATCTTTTGCTGTTCAGCTTGTTTTCTCTCATTGTTTGCTTTCTGCTTTCTAGGGCTGGCACAGCCTTTGCAGTTGCACACAACCAACCTTCTAAACAGTATTCCTTGTTTTATGAGAATTGACGTTTGAATTAATCCAGGGTGCCTGGATGTGGAAGTTGTGTTTTCCATTCCTGCCTCTGTTAGTCGCTACCCAATATCACACTGGAAATCAGTTAGTGTCTCTGTATCTCTGTTTTCTTCTGGTATGCAGGAATTTCTCACTGTGGAATTCGAAGGCTTTTTTTCTTTTTAATACGGAGAAGGCATTTTCCCACTAATGCACAATATAACCTTGGAAAGTAATTTCAGCCTGTTCTCCCAAAACACTAAGATTTAATTCTGTGTGAAAAGCATATTCCAGCAATGGGGTTTATTTTTTTTATTTCTTTTAATTTATTGTTACTAGCTAAAGCACACACTGAAATTACTTCTGCTTTCATATACTTATCATATGATTGGCTTACACTTACTGTTGTGTGATGACTATTCCTTATCTGAAAAAGGCAGTCCAAGCTGTATTAGATGTTTTTAATTGGACAGAGAATAGAACTGGACTGGATGCAGCTGATCTTAGGATAAGGTGTATGATATAAAGAGTTCTTTTTACTGTCAGCCAACAGTTAATTATGAGAATCAGCCTCACTCATATTTGGACTCTAACATGGACAGGACTAGAATATCTGCAAACAGGAACACTTAAGGGTTACAGGTGTTTAACAATGCATTTACATATATGCTCACTCGTTATGATTATTACATGCATGTAATGCTTTCGTAATTAGGTACCCAGATCACCTAACTTAAATTAAACAAGGCAAGAGAATTCCCTCTCTGGAAGGCTGGAGGAGCTGTGTCTGTTTGACAAGTGCTTGCAGATTTGCTTCGGAGACCATAGATAGAGGTCTCTGTTAAAGACAGATAACTGGCAGGGACCAGATTTTGAAGACAGTAATTTACTGCTGTCTTGGGTTTCTACTTTCATATTACAGACCATTTAAATAAAAAACCCATGATAAAATGTAACCATGTCTTTAACGCTAGAGCAGTGAAACTGGCTGCAGTCACAAGCTATGCAAGCTAACAGCTCTGTTATTTTCCCCCTCATTTTAGATTTGTATCTACTTTTAGGGACTTTCAAACTCACCTGATTGCTCTCAATAAAAAAAAACTGAAAGGGAAGAGGAGGGAGCACTCGCCATGCTTCCCTTGTTCCCTCTGTTTTGTGACTGGGGCTCTGACAAATCATGAAGCCATCAGTGATTTTTTTTATTTTTTTAATCTTTTTTCCCCAGCCTTGCAGACCATTAACTCAAATGGTTCTTCGATTTCCAAACCATGTCCTCTGCGTACCACAGCTTCACTACAGATACATAATTCATTATCTAGAAAGCTGCTCTTTTAATGTAATATTAAACAGCCAGCAGCTCAGCAGGTGTCCCCAAGGTAAGGAAGGCAACATGCTGCTGGCAGCAGCTGCTGCCTTCAGGTTTATCAAGATTTCTTTGTTTTGAAACAGAAGCTGGAAGCCTTTTTAATATACCCCATCATTGGCTGAGCAGATCCTGGTTTCTGGCTGTTATTCTGCCTTTGACTACAAAGACAAAAATCCTTATAACACATGCTGCCTGCAATGGCTGCACAGAGTTCTGCATTCTCATGGGAGGAGCAGGGTGAGGAGTGATAGGAGGCTCACAAGACAGATACACGTGCCCTATTTCCTACTCGCATTTTTCTTAGTGGACCAACTCAGCTCAGTGTATCTGTGCAGAGCCCCACTTATGCCAGTGTTGTTAGAATGGACTTTCTGCTTCTATAAGAATAAAAATACTCAAGTATATTGCCCATAGAGAGCATTCCAAATAGTGAGGGTTATTCTTCTGGTCTCACCCAAGTGCTAGTTTTCTGCGTCCTAAATCTGTGTATTTACATTTAATTTATGTAGTTAATACCACTGTTTAACTTATATATCACAAGATGCATGGTACAAGGCTTTTTTATTTCTTGGAATAAGAACTTGATCTTTTGTATTTGAACATCATAAAATACACTGATGGCTATGTTAACCCAGAGAATGTGGATCTTCAAAGGACCATGTGTAAACTGCACGTGGTAAACCTCTTCTGTTCCTTTACCTGTTACTTGATTCTAAGCTTAGGGAAAGTGGAGATTTTTCATAAGGTAACACTTGTTCTAGAGGTAGCTGAAGTGTAGTTACAGAGTTTAGCTAGCTAGCGTGAACATCTGTGCTGCAAATATGCTCTCCCACCAGGAGAAAGTTGCACCATCACACTTGGTTATTGCACATACCTATGTTAGTCTTCAGGACTTTTGGGACATGTTCATGTGAGTTGTAAGTCTCCCGAGCATTTATCTCCTTTCTGTGCTCTTTTGTGGAAATTCTTAGTTTCCTTTGTTAGTAAAGAGACTCTTATCTTGCTAGGACTGTGACCTAGCTTTGGTCAGCAGCCTTTTGCTTGAAGCATGACAGACCTGTAAACTATCAAATAACATAAGATGGTTTGAAGGACCTTCTGGCAGTGTAACAGAGCCCTCAGTAGGTGACAGTGTGCTTTGCTAAGGAACTCTGCCTGCTCTTAGAGTGGAGAAGAGGCTGCTGATCCAGGTTTTCAAATACAAGAATTTCCCTTCTGACAGCTAACCATTCTGGAGGAAGACTGTCAGGACAGAACATGTGGACTACAGCACATTGCAGATCTAGGAAGACCAGCAGAAGTTCAAGGATTTCTGCAGGAAGGATTTCACTTTACTGGAGTTTTCCCCAGTCTATGAGTACTGAGATGTACAGACAGGACTGGGCTGTACCAGCTCAGAAGCTGTTGTTTGGAGGAGCTGGACAGCAACAGCTCAGTGGCTGATAAGCTTGGTGCTGATGAGCTTTCTGCACTATGGGCGTGGAAGTTTTCACAGTTATGCTTCAGGCAGTTCTGCTGTGTTTGATGAAAACCCTGAATGGTCTCAATTCATAAAGTCTTCTTCAAGCAGTCATCCTGAACCATGGTCTCTAATGTTATGCCTGAGCTTTACTCCCCGCCTCTAAAATGTAAAGGTGACTATCTTAGCTTGATGAGACATTAGCTATGTGCAGCCTTTGGCCTACGATGGAGGAGACATACAAGCATCAAGATGGGATGCAGTGGAAGGGTACATCTGTATACAGTAGTGGCAGTGAATGCTGCAAGACAGGACTTTGATTGGGAAATCCAGATTCTCAGAGGAAAGCATTCTGTGCAACACTCCCTTGAATTTCAGTGGGAGCAAGCCCACCAGCTGAAGATATCTCTTAGGATGAGTTGTTTACCTAACAGGCTCTTTTCATCTCTCGTTTAAGTCTGATCTAAAACAGCATGTTTTTGGAAAGTGAGGTTATATCAGCAGGTTCCTACTTCAAAGGAACTTTTATGAACATTTTGATAATGCTATTAAGCGGGAGGAGTCTGTTCATTGCCAATGAGTGTACAGAATTAGAGCTGACTTCTCTAAGGATTGTACTGCTCACAGTTCACTGACAGTTGTCCTAAAGCACAAAGAATATAGGCCCTTGCTTTTTTCATACCACAGCCTGGAGTCCTTTAGCCATCCACACTTGTGGATGTTCTGAGTGGCTGCAGTGTTGAACCCAAGTGACAAGTGTGTACTTCCCTTTTTTTTCCAGTGAGCACAGTTGTGACAGTGAAGAATTCTATGTGCTAGACAGCCATGTTCAGAAGATTCCTTGGCTATTCCATGCATAGCCAGATACAGGAGGAGACTACTCTAAAACTGTTAGTCTGTGCAAACTAAAACAAGACTACTGACTTGGATCAGAATATCCTCGAGCTGTTAAAGTTTGGATGTAGATCAGTAGTACTTCTATCTGCATTGTCTCATCATTAGTATTGGCAAGGGTTTTTTCAAATTTGCCAACGCTTTGCCAAAGGCCTACAGTATATATGCCTTTGCATTTCAATCCTTTTTCTGCATTGATGTGACAAATAGCTTGGTTTTTTGTAAAAATAAAGTCTGCAACTGTTGAGTCCTTAATGATAGTCCATTAATTTGCTGCTGCCAAAACTGTGCTTGTAAAGCTTCAGTCACTTTACTAAAGAATATAATAATGTTTGTAATTGGTTGGCTTGAATTTCTGCAGTACTCTGTATTCATTCTACAGAGAATCAGCGTCTTTACAGGCTCAACTAAAAGCTCTGGCATCTGCAAACTAAGCTGATGGCTTCATTTCTATTCTTCTTAGTTCAAGGTCCAGAGCATTGGCTAGGATGGGAGACATGCAGTCCTTTAAAGATACAGTGAGGATGTCTTTGGTTTCATGGTGGATTACATGCAGCAGGAAGAAAGCATAGGCTTTTGAGGGGTGAGGAAGAGGAATAGGTGGTTGTAGAGAGACTTATTTAAAAGGCATGAGAACCACTTCATTCCTGTCATTGAACGGACCTGGCAAATGTGAGCTCAACAATTCCAAACAAATGCAGAAGTTGCATATTATCTCTCCAATATGAAATTGTTAAAGGAAAATAGATCAGACTTCACCATTCTAATGTCATAGTAAGTAATTCATTGTCAGGATTTAAAATTTTCCTCAACTTTTGTCTTCAGTGTTAAAGATTTGAAGACATTTATGAGAATTAGAAAATTGCTTGTGGTTGAATGGTAATGCATAAAAATTATCCAGTAATTTTCATTCAGATTTTTCAAAGCATGAAGTATCATCATCTTTGGTCAGGAAGGAATTTCCTCCTTATAATAACATGTAAACCTAACCACAGTTGGAATATATAATTTGATACATTCTTCAGAAGCATTGAGCACTTGCTTCTTTAGAGAACCACATGGAACAATGTGGCCTGTTATGCATAGATGTTCTACTATTTTCTGAGTCTTTTATACATATATTTGTAACTTTTTTTTTTGAACCCTCAAATTCACAGTTCCTTAATTCAAATGTCTGCTGCAATGTGCCTTTTAGGGACAGACACGCAGCTTCTGACAGCTGGCTGACCTCAATTGCTTCCCTGTGAGTGTGTGGCTTCTGCTGGCCTGAGAAAAATTCATTTCCTTTCCATCCAAATCGGAGGTCAATGAAATGACTGTAGGCACATAGTGCAAGCAATTCCACACTTTATCACCATTAAGGACTGGGCTCACTGTAACCTTCTAGATCTCAAAGACATTGAGGAAAGCCTGCAAGGGTTAGTTTTCTGGAGTGGAAGAAAGGAGGGTGGGGGAAAGCAGTTGGTACAAGGCTATCTATGGAACATACTGGTGATAAAACTGTGCAACCCTTTCTTGCTCCCCCTCATCATCCCCACTCGCCATCACCAGGTCTTCTTCCACAAGGGGAAGAAATGGCATTCTTTTTTTTTGTTTTATTTGGGTTTTTCCCCCCCTAGCACATCTCTAGGGAGGGATAGGAGTCCTTTTGTCATTCTAAGACCCTTCTGAGGTGAACAGTTCCCTAAGAGCTGGTGACATGTCAGACAGATTCTGAGGGAAAGGTTTGTGAGTTTCTGGAGTTCAAGTTTGTGCAAAAGAAAGAAGCTGAACTGCACCTATGCTTAAGTTGTCAGTGTTTTCAGATTCTTTTCCAGTAGGAACTTTGTCAGGCAAACTTTGTTAGGCAACACTACACCCTAAATTATCTGCTTTGTCAGTAGATACTGCTGTAAGACGCCACTGCACAGCGAGAGCTCCACTTAAGAAGGTGCTGTCTCTGTTATGATCCAGGTTTGGAAGTGGACATGCTCAGTCTCCACAGTAACCTACTAGGAAAAATTATTTGAGTCAATAGCCAAAACGGTTTAATTGTCACTTGTTTGATAGTCTAACTACTGAGGTGATTGGACGTAATTAGAACATTGGTAGTCTACAATTCTCACTCGGGATGAAACAAACAAGCAGCAGCAGAGGTGAAATGGTGTCATGCAGCTCCTAGAAATTGCTGGTGTAGTACTTGCTCCTCTTGTTAATTATAGTTGATCAGTTCCTTTTTAGTATCCTCCTTGCTGGCCTCCTAAGCTATCTGTGACCACATTGGAGAGTTTTTGTCTTTTGCTGCTAGCTAGTAGGAGCTGATAACAAAGCAATAATAATACAGCTTGATTATAGGATTACCACATGGAGTTGGGAGCACATTTCACAGTCTCCTGAAACCTCTCTAGTTAGAGAGGGAGCGTGATCGTTGTTAATATCTGTTTCTTTTAAGGAGCAAAGTAATTGTGGGCAGAAGCTGGGGGAGAATGGTGCCTGAGCTGTATTGGTACAAGTGAGATGCTATGTCCTTGAAAAAAAATGTCCTTAACAGTTGCATGTTATGCCTGGGCTCATCTAAACTCTAAATGTTGGGCTGCTGCAGTAGAGGTGGCTTTCCCTCATTGTGAATTCACTTTAGCCAAGCTAAACTATACTTTTGGGCCACAGTGAGCAGCACATCCCAGGCAACATAGTACTCTCTTCTCTAAAATTGCAAATCCCTGAAAGCAAGGAGACCTGAGAGCATTGGTGTACTATTACAATAAATATGTTTTTAATGCCAGAAGTATGACTTAAAAATAACAGAAGCGTTTTTACTGAAACTTCTCCCAGTTCAGCCGAGGGCAGATAAAGCACATTAAAAAAAACCTCAGCTCAAGTAGACTCAAACATTACAAAACACTGAACACATGTAAGCAGGTTTTACAAGCAAGGGTTCAAGGTGAAGTTTGTGTACAGTGCTACTTACTTTTCCTTTAAGAGTACTTGAAATTATTTTTTTCTCTTCGTCTTATCTTACATCTTCTTTTTTTTTTTTCCTGCTTGCCATGGTTCCTGGAGTATGACATCACTTACCAGTGTTTGGCTTAGCTGGAATATCACTTTGTTTATTTTCAAGGCATTGGTTTATTTGAAGTGATTGGTAGTCTTAAACAGCCCTTCAGTTTAATTAATAGATAAGTCTAGATTAATAAGGCCACACACATTATCAAGAAAGGCATCTCCAAGCAGGAGAATTAAACGAGCCAGGTACAGTTTTATGAATAACAGGCCAAAGATTAAACTAAATCTTCATTTCTTGCATATAGTTTTAGTAATCATACACTTGATCCTGATGACTGAAACATATCACTAGACTTGGGTTTATAAGCGTTTTCTGTAGGTCCATGTACCAGTACAGAGAAGCTTTATTAGTGACTCTGTTCATGTTAAATCTTGTCAGATTTTTTGCATAAGAAACCACAGTTCTGAGATCTGATCTCTTTGTTGGTGCTTTTTGAAAGCAGCTTAATGGCTTCTGAAACCACAGAAGGCATGGGAGGGGAGACGAGATCACAGCGCCTTTGGATTAGTTTATAGATGGCAGTGCCTTTAGAGTGTTTGCCTGCTTTTGCTTTATTCTCTGGGATAAGGTCTAAGATCTGGGACCCAAAATCATTTGTGAACTCATGAAAATCCTCTACAATGATTTTTAGTCGAAAATTTGATCATCTTCTACTTGTAATGATCATTAAACCTGTTAAATTGAAAAATATTTGATGAAATTAGACATTTAAATTTGACTGAGAAGTCAATGAGATTTTAGTGTATGCTTGTAAATCCTGTCCTTAGAAAATCTGAACCATGTCAATTTGAGCTGAACTTCCTCAGTGCAATAAAAGGTTTTTAAGATTTCCCTTTCCTGATTGATACAACCAAATCAATGTTGAATGTTAGAATCCCCTCAAACTTCTTCCATACTGTGGAAATAAAACACCTTTCGCCTACAAAGGTGCATTTTTCTTTAGGAAAAATTGCCACCAACTTTAGGAAAAATTTTCCATTGGAACTGTGACACAATGAATTTATTTTGATTCAAATCTTGTTTCTTTTATTTGCATTCCACATGATACTAAATCTCCATGCCTTGTGTTTTCTTAGTTTCGTACGCTTTTTAAAACACGATCATGAATTTACTCTGTCAGCTCCAAATCAACTTCCAACTCATATATTCCATATATAGATACATGGATGGGTGGGGTTAGATAAATAAGATACAAAAAAATCATGGCAAGCACACAGCACTGTTTACTGTACAGATTAATTCTTCACAAATCCTAACCATGCTGAGAAAACTCCAGTTTTCCTTACTTTTATCTGTGGCTCCATGACTGCTTCAGATTTTCCTTGCTGTTTTTTTCTGTTGTCAGGTAACCTAAATGGAGCATTTCAAGATGAGTTTTGTATGCACAGCAAGTTTTTCCTTCAATTAAAGAATCATCCAGAAAAAAACAGCAACAAAATAGTAGAGTTGTTATTGGTTGTGGTGAATTTTAAACTGATGCTCATGGCAGGTTTACCCAAAATTCAGCTGTGATAGACAGGGTCTATCTCCAGCATTCAGGGTCTTGAAAACCTTTGGCTGGGGGAGAGAGTACTTGGGATAGAGATTCAGCATTAGCTGGAATCAAAGGCAAAAGGACTCAAGAAATGACATTAGTCTTCAAGTGTCTATTCCAAGCAATCTTAATGAACTTTTGCTTACTTACTGATATTTCTTTTATCTCTTCTCATAATCCAAAGATCAAGACTGGGTTTTGGGGTTTTTTTCCCCTACTGTGCTCAGGAAGATTCCCCCCTAATAGAGCTGCCCTTAATCTTGACATAATTCATCTCATTTTTCACCTCTTTCATTATCAGGGAGATCTTTGAGCTCTGAATACTGCCCTTTAAGTCAATTGTAAAGAGCAAGTCAGGGAAGATGAATCATTGCAATTGTTATGTTCAGCTATGGGTGCTAGTTTTTGTCCATTTGTCAAGATCTTTGTTGCCGCTTGTCTGCAATCAAAGGCTTCCTGTCACTACCTGCTTTAGTACTGAGGGCAAACACGTCAGCTGGGCCTCGTGTTACCCATCAGCCACCCCTTTCATAATTCAGCCTTGAACTGCCATTTGCCTCCCGTGCTGCAGCAGCACATGGCCAACTAAATTTCCCTCTTACTGAAAATGGTGGAGTTACTATCCACACCAAAGCAACACAAACATATAAACAAGCATGTATACAAACATGCAAATATATATACATACGCAAGTGATTGTGGTTGCGTAACTTTTCAGTAGGGTTGATGTAATGACAATACAGAAACACATCAGTAAGCAGAATGACGTAAGAAATAGGTGAAAGGCAAACCAGATGGAGGGGTAAAAGGAAGAGAAATTATCTAAGCAAAAAAAAAAAGAAGCTGCCAACTTCAGCAGAATCCAAGAGCATCTTTACTTGAGAGTATAAAAGTTCCTCCTTTTACATGCAATGGGGAAGGAACGTCTTCTACATGGAAGTTTAGTCGTGTTCCTCCTGAACTTCTCCCTCAGACAAAGGGGATCTAAGGCTTCGCTCCACAAATGATCTTAAGAAGGTTAAGCTTGACTGAATGAGGCTCAAGGCAAACAAAAAATTCCAACTTTTCCTCTTTGGAACAGCTGTATAAAGGGAGAGATGCAACTGAATTTTTGTTGCAGGCTCTTTGAACAGGAATACATGGCAGGACAGGTAAATATAACCTAATGGTAGCCTTATACTTTGCACTTTCCAGTGAATGAGTACCAGACTAAGGATGGTCAAAAAAAGAATTTTCAGTAAACAGAGCTTTGAAGTGTAGATTGTGATTCCTGCTTCTGCATCTGACCTTCAGCAAGTCGCTTAGTCCCAGTCTTTCAGTATTTAACCTTCCCTGTTGTGGGGCATGAGGGAGAGCTGAAGGGAGGGCTGTTTCTAAGGATTAGGAGGTGGCACATTACTCTGAGGGAATGCTATATGGCTGACATTAGCAGGAGATGGCTCCCAGGCCATATGAAATGCAATTGCAGAAACCACACAAGCAGGTGCAAAGGAGAGCAGTTCTGCTGGCTTTAGCTAGTCTGAGCCTGGAAGAGAGAATTCGTGCAGTGCAACTGGGGGCCTAGAGCTACACTGTTCCCTCCAGGCAAAGATACCTACCAGGGTATGTAAAGCACGTTGACAAAGATACCTTAAGACGTAGGTGACAAAGCACTGAAGTCAGCTGGGACCTGCAGCCCTTTTCAGGGTGAGCAGTAACAAAACAAGTCCCTTAATCTTTCTAGGCTCTTATGTTTATGCTTATCCACTTATGTTAAGCATAAGTGTTAATCTTATTTTAAGCATATCCACTGTATATGCTTACATGGTTGCCATCACCTTTCCCAGTCTTGAAGTTGTTCAGTTTCTGTACACCCAGATGGGAGGCAAACAGCACTGCCAGCTTGCCTAAGGATGGAATCCAGTGCATCTTGTACAATACGTGCTGCAAGTCTGCAACAAAGCAGGCAACTGAATGCAGGATGTCCTGGTCATAGACAAATGCTGAAGCAGATGCACTATTCATCCCCAAAGTTAAGCCCCCTGTTTCTGCCACATGTGTTGAGATGCTTGCACTCTGTTTGTGTTTGCAGGCAGTTATATTTTACCTCTGGTATGGAGATGAAAGCAGCTTTGAGCAAAAGGACTAGAATGTCTACATATGGCAATCCTGAGCTATGCAGAGTTGGTCTCTGAGGCCCAGTATTGTTTGTATGGAAGCTTGATTAAAAATGAGCAAGGAGTTCAAAGGTATGAAAAACCCTTGTTTGTGTTTAAAATCATTAGAAGAGTGTCCCTGTCATGGTGCTGAGTAGCTAGAGGCCGTTTGGTTCACAGAGCAGAAGTAGTGCTTGTGTGCTTCAGGGTTAGAGTTTAAGAGCAACCATAATAAGAGCTGAAGCTCTGCTAGTGACAGAGAGGATGTGTGAATGCAGTAGCTGAATATGAACTTCATCCTGCTGTGGGAGGCAAAATTAAAATTCCATTTCCAAGTGTTTCTGGGCAGGAAGCTTTGAAATTGCTTTCCTAAAACAATTTCTAAAGTCTAGGCTGTTTGAATTGATACAGTGCTGTATTGCCAACTCAAACCTGAAATCCATAATGAGATCTTTTCCTGAGCCCCGAAAAGAAAGCACCTATGAATTTCAGATAAAATTCTGGACTTCTGAAGAAAGTGCATGTGACATTGTTCATTGTTTCTTTGGATTTTTTTTTTGTTTGTTTTGGGTTTTTTTTGCTTTTTGATTTGGGTTTGTTTGTTTGTTCTGGGGGTTTTGTGTGTTTTTGGTTTTGTTTTGGGGGTTGTTTGTGTTTGTTTTGGTTTTGTTTTTTGGAGGCTTTTGTTGTGTTTTTTTTTTTTTAAAGAAGATCTAGGTGTTTGAATTTAGCCATTTCTTATTCTTATGACTTCTAAGAATCAAAATGTGTTGAATATTACCACAATGTAGAGAGATACATCTAAACTCTGCCTTTTGGGGATCTCTAGTTCTGCTTTTGCTTCAAGGATGTAGTGAAAGGAACTAGCCATGTGTGCAAAGGAATATTAGTAAAATGTTACTAAAAAAGAAAAACTTTTACAGGTGGGCCTACATACTCTGCCACTGCATATTCACATCATGCTAACACATGATGCTTTCTTGAATAAGTAGTTCTGAAGTGCATTCTTGTTTCTGAGCTGGCCTCCGTGTACGGAGTTGCCTTCATTTGCTTGTAGTTACATGTCTAGTCACTACAGACTCTCCCACAGGCAAATTGTAGGGTCATGACCTTGCTCCTATTTAAAGTTTCAGTGGGGAAAGCCAAACATGGAGGAGCTACGTGTAGTTTTTGGCAAAATCTCAGGTCTTGTGTATACAGGAATCTTTTTTTCCCATCCAGTTTGTACTTTTTAGAGACTCAAATAGAAGTATAAATTTTTTTTTTTAACTAAATGCTTGGATGAAAAATGTCTATGAAGGTTTAGAAAGCAGCTGGCTGGTCCAACTAACATCTTGGGGAAGGAGAGCTGTAGTCAGGTCCCTATGGTACAGTGATTCTTCGGCAAGATGCTGACACCACTTCTGAAGAAGTACACTAAAAGGTCTTCCTTGTCTGCTTATTGTACTTCTAATGGCAATCTTTGTATGTTTGTTCACTGTTCCAACTAAATTTGCAGTCTATGATTTAATTCTGGTCTCTTATTGCCCTTTGTGGTGTGAGTAGGCAAGATCTCAGCTGGTCCTGTTAAACTTAAGGACAAGATGTGTGTTTTACCTTGACCAAGCTCAGTTGTTTGCTGGTGGTGTAACCCATACAGTAATTGTTTTTTTTGAGACTGTTTCATTCCACTGAAGAGCTAGTGGCCATCTATCTGCCAGATGCCACATCCTGAACCCCATTTCTTATGTGCGTTGAGGGCTGTGGAAGGACTCTCTGTTGCTATCGTATCTCCTAAAAAATATTTGACGGTGAAAAAAGGCAAAGTAATAGATCTGCTGGGTAAGGTACCTCTGCTTTCATCACGAGGCTGAGTATGTTGGTAAAAGATTTAGGCGGTGACAAGACTTTCACAGACTGTAATTTCCTGCTCTGACAGTTCTATATGCAAAGGATGAAGTATGTCATCCTTGCAGCAGAGTAAGGTGGAACATTTGATCTGTTCAGATGCCTGCATCCTAGCCTTGAGCTAGAGAGCTGTTCTGCTTCATATATCTTAAAGAATATAAATAATTCAGTAAATTCAAAACGGGAGACTGTCCAAGAGCATGCTATGAGGAAAAAAAAGCAGAATTTGGATACACGAGGGATAAAACATCATGGCTTTTGTTTCTAAAGCTGAATGCCTAGTCCCAGGTGGCCATTGTTTCTCCTCTTTACAGAAAGACTGCCTCAATTTCCCAGTTCAGTGAATAGCTTCTTGGAGAGCCACAAAATACTTCCCAACATATCTCATTTTACCACTTTTGCTTTGCAAATCAACATATGCTGCTGAGTGTGTCGAGGCCAGAAAACATTTAATAGCAAGAAAAAGTACTTCCCTGGCTTGCAGGCAGCTCCCAGCTTGCTCCTTTGCCCAGATTAGAGAGGATTTAAGAAGCACACGTTCTGTGTATGCTAAACCAGCTCTGCAGAAACCACAGCATACCATCATCCTGCTCTTATCTCTGAATTCCATGGACAGGCAATCAGCTGCTCAGCATGGGCTGGCAGCTTTAGCTTGCCAGTAGGTGCTGAAATCCATGTAAGTGTGGAAATGACAGTGACACAACGGCTCAGATGTTATCTCCTTAGCAAAGCCAAAGGCGGTTTCCATGGTGACGGAGAAGCTCCAGGCCCCTAGTGATGCAGCTGCTGTGTTGGATGGGATCAGCGGCCTTTTCATACAGAGGCTGCTCTCACAGAGCTTTTGTGCCTTTCTGTGGTACTCACTCATAGGTTGTATCAAGCTCTGGAACATAAAATGAGGGATGAGGGGAAGATTTAAATTAACTGAAGTGAGTGCTGACCTAAAAGGGAAACAGGAAAAGAGGGGTGAAAATGTTTCAAGTCTTGAAGTATCCACAAGTGACACATGCATGTGACAGCTTGAGTGGATTTGATATTCTGGTCAGTACTGTTCTGAGATGTTGCATGCCAGTGTTAGTAGCTCCTGAAGTTTTTATGTCAAATGGAAAAGTCAGATTCATATTCCCAGGTCTTAACTTTCTTCTGAATTAGATTCAAAAGCAGAATGGGTCTCTTTCTTTGTATTGAGACTAGAAATTCCCAAGGACTTGGGGAAAGTGGATAATCTTGTGATTTCTGCATCTGAAGCATTAAAATGTCTTACAATTCCCTTGGTCCCCCTTCTGGGTAATAATCTCTCAATACCTCAGCTCAGGTATGTGGAATTAATTTTGTACTTTTCCTCTGGGGTCTTACAGCCTGTGCTTTCACTTTCTTATTGCTGAGACAGCAGATACAACATCTCCAGGTACCCACACTGGAAATGCCCATTTTGCACTTCTGCTTTGATCTTCTATCAACCTGTGCTTTGTGGGTGCTGCAGCACGTGTGTAGGAATTGTGTGTAAAACTGCTCAATTAAAATAATAATTTGATCATTTGGACCCAGATTTTTACTGGTTTTAAGCATTGGTTGCTCTCCTCTGAACCAGATACTAAAAGAGATTTGTATTCTGTCTTTCAGGTGGTACAGGGGACCGGGAAAAGATGCCTGTCAATCATGAGGCTTTCCTGCTCATGGCTAATTCTCAGAATGAAATGGAAGATTGGGTAAAAGCCATCCGACGGGTTATATGGGCTCCATTTGGTGGAGGTATTGCAAATAGCTCACATGCACATAAATTAAAACATTTGCCTCAAGGTAAAACATATTCTTGTGATACTAGGATATGTGTAACACTGTAAAATCACTGAGATGTCTAGATAAGGTCTTGATTGTCTGGAGTATTTTGAAGCAAGGAGATTGGGTTGATTCCTGCCCCGCCCCCCCCGCCAGGGGAGGGACAGGAATGGAAGGGAAGGGCACATCCAGACTGTATAAGTGACTCAGAAATGGGTGGTGAGAACAAACATATTGCTATTGTCAGTACTCAGTTCTCTACAGCAAATTATTCTGTGGACTTTTTGTAACCTTATGGACATGAAGGAGTCTATCCAGTTATCTGTTTTCTTCCATAAGGGCAGATGCCCATCTTGAACATCTGTACCAGCCAGAGGCAGCAAAACTTCTAATCTAGTTCATGTAGAGCCCAGATGAGAAGGAAAAGCTTCCACTGGCTTTAGTGGGGGGTGTAGCCTGAGGAGGAACAGAGTCAGGCTGAGTGAACACCTGTCAGGTAATATAGCTGCTGAACAAAAAATTCAGACTCTTGGTATCGATATTATTCCACAATCTTAGAATTCCCAAGTCAATAGATTAGATAGGAGTTGTTTATGTAGTTTAGCATAGAACAAGGGTTCACGGATGTTTTCTTCTGAGTTCATAGTGGTGACAGCAGCTGCTGGCTTGATACTGGACACTGGGCTTTGAAGTGACTTGCATGCTACCGATGGAGTTCATGCAAATAGGGTTATCATGTGCATATAGTGCTGTTGACCTCTTTTGAGGGGTACAGATAAAAAAGTGCCAGATAAGGGTTAGGTAATACAATTATGTTTGCAGAAATGAAGTTACTAGTTTTCCTGGATGTAGGGGTGAGAAAAGTGACCTTGATGCAGTTGAGGGAGGCTCAAATACCACAAGGTCACTAAGAAGACTCGGTGTTTGTTAGTCACTTTTATCTTGTTGGTTTTTGGTTTTTGGTTTTTTTCCTTTTTCTTTTAAGTGACTCTTGAAATTTGGAGTCTCTGTGTAGCTGCATTTGCTTTGTCTGGAGGAGAGAAAATCTCTACTGATGCAATTTTTTCCTAGATCCTTCTTTCACTTAGCATAAAGGGTATATGTACAAAAGTTAGCTTGTATCTGGTCTGAGAGGTTGTGTGTGATGCTGTTGTGCTGTGGGCAGAACAAGCCCTCTTCATTAGCAGAAACAAGTCTACCATGATTTATCCTCAGACATGAATATGTGCTTATTTTGCTTTCACTCTGAATTCCAGTTTACAGTGAAGAGTCTTTTAGTCTCTGAGCTCAGTGCACGTCTTCCATTACAAGTCTCAGAATCTGAGTTGGTATTTCTATGGCCATTTGTAGTGGGCCTTATAGTGGGTATTTTACAGCTTTGCAATGTGCATCCAAGAAATACTGTGAGGAAAAAGGAGACAGTCATGACAAATGCTAAATGTTCTAGCAACAGCCATCTTTAGGGCATGGTATTGTCAGCACTGCAGGTATCAGTGCAAATTTGGTGCTTTTTTTGACAGTCTTTTGAAGTAGTTTCAGAGCAAACATATTTAGGTATTAAAATAATAAATAATTGAAAAATCCAATATTTTAAAAACAAAACCATCAGACTGGCATAAAGGTAGGGATGGATTTCCTTTTTTTTTTTTGTTTGTCTGTTTAGAGGTAGTATTGTCCTAATTAATATGCAATTTTTCTGTACCTCTAAACTTCTCTGCAAAACCATCAGACAACATTTTGTTTTTTCTTTAAATGAGGCAGATACTGTTACTCTTACATTGATTCCAGGGACTGGGACTTTATGAGATACCATAGAACCATAAAATGAAATCATGAGGATGTGGAAGCGGGCGGGGGGACTACAGAAGTGCAAGAGGGAATACAGCAACTTCTGTTTGTTGCTCTTTTCACATGCTGCAGATTTGATCTTGTTCCATCAATGTCAGTGTAAAGGCTGCTTCATATGTCAGTGAGAGCTGGCTTAAGCCCTGTGGAAGAGAAGCACTGCCGTTTGCAGAGTTGGAAAGAAGTGCAATTATGTATTTGTGGATTAAAACTACAAAAGAACGTGGGTACATCCTGGGCAATCAGTCTGACCTGAGCTCCCTGCCTTAATACTGAAATGCAGCAGACTAAGGCTAGCTTGGCTATGCCTTCTTTGTAGTCCAAGCTGCATGGGCAGATTCCTATGCTGTGGTTACTTCTGTGAGCCGACTGAAGTACTAAACACTGTCAGGGGTGCTTTTTTTCTCCCACTGCAACCATGTCATTCCACCATGTTTCATTCTGCTCTCACTAGTGGTTACACAGCTGTGCAGTAGGAAATGACCTGGCAGGAATAAAAAAGGGTGGAGGATTAGTTTGTAAGTAGATTGATTCCTTGGCCCTTCTAACCATGCAGCTGCAGGACTAGTAGTTCCAACACCATGAGGATATGGGGGAGAGACGATGGAGTAGAAGACGGCATTCTTGTTCATTCTGACTGCAACCCACACATAAATTGGCTTAAAGAACTGTGGAGCTGCATCCTCAGTTTCTTTGCACTTTGCAAAGAATTAATAGGAATGTCAATAACTATGAAACAGTGAAGATGTCCAAACCATTGTTTCCAAATGGTTTTTAGGCAGTCTGGGGAAATGATCAAATTTACACCTTCTCCATCAGAATCAGAGCAGGGCAATTTCTCTGAGAGAGATTACAGCTTAATTCAAATGTGGGAGGACAATAAACATAGCTGTCTCTGTTTTAATTGAATAATTTGAACTCTGCTTTGCTACCACCACTAATTTGAGAGCCAAGTCTTATCTATCAACACTATTTAATATATTAAGCTAAAGGGAGGAATTAAAAAGCAGGCTTCATTATTAATATGCAAATATCCGGCCCTGGAGAAGGTTGATATGGTGTAAAAAAGAATTATGCAAAGATAAAAGGGGAGGGGGGGGGCGGGCTTAACCACACTGTCATCTTTGCTAACGTACTGAAGAAACGTAAATAAAAAGAGTTGAGGGTACCTTCTTACATGCTGATGCAAGCACATGAACTGTGCCTAAAGGTCAACAGCAAAGGCTTCTTAAAATAAAACAGAGAACTCCCCAAAGCTGCTGAGGATCCCAAATTATTAATAGGAGACACATTCAGATTTAAAAGCCATAAGGAATGTGTTCTTTGAAATACACTTCAAATGTGGCTTTAAAATAAAATCCTAAAGTTCCTGAGCCTTTTGAAGAAGAGCTGTCTTGTTTATAGGGAAAATAATTCCTAACAAGTTTCCTTGAGTTTCAGGCTCCTTAATTCTTGAGTCTAGTCCATCTCATTCAGAGCAGAAGAACTGAGATTTGAGAGTACTCTGTATGTTTTGATTGTCTTTAAGAAAAACGTTTGTCACAGTGACTTGATAGAAGTAAGTTCTGGATCACATTCTAACAGAGGGTGATTAAAACTGTTTTCCTATGGTCCTTCTTACTTCTGTGACAAATTTTGTTCCATGTTTACACCACTAAAAGCTTATCTGGAGAGTCCCTCTGTGTCCTACAGTCATGCTATTCAGCAGCTGCTCTTTAATGTAGTGTTTGTAGAAGTGCTATAGTGCTAAATGCAAAGGGTTTGTGGCCATAGGCTTGGGTGAGAATGACCTTGCTAGTGTCCTCCAAAGCGGGATGCATTGAAAGTTTTTGGTGTAACTGGGGGAGAGAGGAGGTCATTTCTAACTCTATACATGTTGGGTGGGGCTGTACTTTAGTCTGCAGAGGTACGGCCACTATAAGGAAATCCCTTTTCTTATACTCACCTCTCAGTTGATATGCCTTCCTTATTTTTGTCGTCCATCAGCTGTAGAGCACAATGTGTCTAGGACTGAATTTTTGGCCATGAGATAAAAAACCTGGGATTTTTGGTGCCTGAGTTGAAAGCCAAGTGGCATAACTCTATCTCACAGCCCAGCACACAGCCAACACTGCATGGGGACAGAATAATTCTGTGTTAATCTTGATTTATGTTTGTGTTTGTTTTCTTCTGTTTACATATTCTGTCTTGCCATGAGCAGTTCCTTGTTCCTCTGCCAGAAATACATGTCTCAGCCCCTTTCTTTCTCCATTACTTTATCCTAATTTCTCCTCGTCCTCATCCCAAGCTTTCATCAGTTACTTGTGATGCAGGGGAGGTGAAGCAGTTGGAAGGGATGTGTTTCCCTTAGGCAAACATGGAGAGCTTTACCCTGTGACAAAGTAATTGTTGCAAGAGCTTCAGGAAGTTTCTCTACTTAGGAGGAACAGTCAGCGTTTAACTGGTGGGGTCTGAGGAACTGTCCACTGAGGAAGCCACTTTGATATCATTAATTCGAGACATCTTTCCCATATAGATAAACCATGATGTGTGGATTCTTTCTCCTTCTGCCAGCAAACAGTGCAGAGAATGTTTTGGCGGGTTTTTTTTTTGGCAACCAAGGCCCTGTGCAGACCCTGTCTTGTATTAGGGGAGAGCTGCAAACTGAGGGACAAGTTTCTGAGGTGTAATTTAATTCCTGAGTCAATATCCTTATGAGTAAATAGAAGACTAGCCCTACATAGGCCTTAATTAGGAATCCTGCTTTGGATGAGTAAATGTCTTTCAGATAACACCTGCATGAGAGCAAACATGTTGTGAAGGGTCAGGTATTAGTATTAGATGGATGTCCACCTGGATGCCAGACTGTTTAGGAGCTAGCATTAAGTTTTGAGAATCTTGAGTTTAATTTTTCTACCTGTAAGATTGGAATTTTTCAGTAAGAGCATCATAAGCATAGAGCCATATCAGCGAATTTAAGATGCTAAGATACCACAGTAATGAAGAGCAGGTAGGTAGCTTCTGTTACTTGTCCAGTGTGAAGAAAGAGAAGAGATTTCTGCTCCCTATCTTGCTAGCGGGCTCCCCCAGACTGACAGTCTCAAGTAGGATTCCTGACTGGGTCAAGAGGAGCCCCTTCACTAGGTGTGAGGGTGGGCTTCCCTTGTGCAGGCTCCCCCAGGTGTGTGGGGAGTGATGCTGGGTGTTTGTTGTGCCTGATAGGTGCTGTTATCTCTGCACAGAGATAGCTGGCGCCTGATGCAGCTTATCAGTGTTTGCTCTTCACTGTTGTCTAATGCTGGGAGATGGGCCCAGTCAAGGGAAGAGGAAGAGAAAGATGATGGGGGTTATGAGTTCAGATATTTGCCCAGGACTAGGGGATGCATGAATCATCTAGGAGGAGGTGCTGGTTAGCCTTGCCCCAGGCAAAAGCATCACAAGCAGATGGTACACTTTTGGATATAGAAACTGAGATACAGCATGTAACTAAAGTGAGTTGGGAGTGGATCTTGCTGCTGAAACTGTTTACAACATAGAAAGTTTTAAGATCTAGATCTGATTAAGCTCTTTTTTCTAATTTATCTCTGTCAGATACATCTGGGGCTTCTATTACTGCTTTATGACCAGGATATTTTACCGTCATGTTACAGCCTTGAGGTAGGAAAAGGCAATTGTCCTCATTTTCTGTAAAGGAAGAATCTGAAGTATTGAGCAGTCAGCTAACTTGCCTGAGGTGACAATGACTGTCTGTAAAAGAGCCAGTCTGAAGGCAGATAGAAAGACTGTCTGGAACCCTGGACCTTGACCTTCTCAGAGATATGTTTGAAAGAATCCCATGGGATATGATCCTGGAGAGAAGAGGGAACCAGAAGATCATGTTGATTTTCAAGGATTACTTCCTTCAAGCTCAAACAGCGCTCCTCCTTGCGCGGGAAACTAAGCAAAGGTGGCATGGATGAACAAGGAGCTCCTGACAAAGCTCATTACCTACAAACAAAGCACAGAAGTGGAAGCAGGGACCTGTGACCTAAGAAGAGGAATACAGAGAAACTGAGTATGCAGAAATGGACTTAGGAAAGTTAAAGGACAGCTGTAGCTGAATCTGGTTAGGGACTTGAAGGGTAACACTGGGGCCAGTACTGTTTAACAGCTTTATTAATGACCTGGATAATGGGACAGTTCACTCTCAAGCAAGCTTGCAGATGATATTGGGAAGAATAATTGGTGTATCAGATGATTGTGTCATCATCTAGAGGGGTCTCAACAGGCTGAAGAAATGAGTGAACAGGAACTCCATGAAGTTCAACAGAGAGTAATGCAAAGTCCTGCACCTGAAGTTGATGCATAAACATAGGCAACAGTGCAAGTTGGGAGCTGACTGACTGGAAAGCATCTTAGCAGAGAAGCACCTGGGATGCTTTTGGACAAGTTGAACATGAGCCAGCAATGCACCCTTGTGGCCAACAAATTCCTGGGCTGCATTAGGAAGAGCACTGCCAGCAGGTTCAGGTAGATGAGCCTTCTCCACAGCACTACTAAGACCACATCTGGAGTTCTGTGTCCAGTTCTAGTGTCCCTGGACAAGAAGGACATGGCTTACGGGAGTGAGTCAAGTGCAAGACCACTAAAATGATTAAAGGATTGTGGCAAATAAAATACTAAGAGAGGCTGAGGAGGCTAGGATTGTTTAGCCCGAAGAAAAGAAGGTACAGAATGGTTCTTATCAGTGTGTATAAATATTTGATGAAAGAGTCTAAAACTAAAAGCAAAACTAAAGTATGTCAAAGGCAAAGGTGTTCCTTTCTGACTTTTGAAGATCTTACCTTTAGAAGTCAGATCCTGCTCCCCTGCTCCTTGCATGTATTTCACCTTTAGAGCTGCTGGGTTAAAGCTTTCAGTGACATTCAGTATTAGAGCCTAAGCTGGTCTGGGCTCTAAGTGGAGACCATGCATATTCTTGGAGTACTGTGCCAGGGCTTGTCAGGGGGAAAGTCCTCCACTACTGGTTTCAAAAGCCCCAGGCAGCAGCACGAGTTCTGCACTGCAGCACCATCTCCAGCTGTCGTTAGACAGCTTAGTTCCAGTGCCTTCTGAAGGATGATGCAGTTTGGCATCAGGTGAATGAATTTGCAGTGCTTTATCTGTTACCGTAGGCAATCTGGGGCACCAAAGAGCAGGCACTTCGAGCTGGGGAATCACAGGCAGCTTCTCAGTGCCTCTGCTCAACCAGATAGCAGGTAGAGAAAAACTACAAACAGAAATGACTTCTGTAACATTTGCAGGTGAACAGGGTAAAGCTTTTCATGGGATTCTCTTGATGGAACTTCTTTTGGTTGGAAATATTGATTTGATAAAATGAAACATCATATGGGTATGATTTCATTTGAATGAAACTTGTGCTAGGAAAGGTTTTTTGAGCTCAGGGTAGAATTTTTAATACAAGCTCTGCCTTGAATTGGTCTTGTATTTCAGAGGTTGTATAAGCAATTAAGATGTAAAATCTATTTGTCTGAATCCATTTCCTCAAAAAAATTACTTTGGAAAAGTTCTTGGAAAAGAGAAAATTGCAGGAAGGTCTGATGGATAAAATGACACATCTAAGGAGAATTTGAACAGTGCACAGTGATGAGGTTTGAACCAAGAGAAAAATGGGTTTCCTGTAGAGCACAACTGAAATGTGAAATTCATTGTCACAATAAAAATAATATATGAACTAAAAATAAAATTATTTGTGTTCATAGAAGATAACTCTACCTGGACAGTCAAAGAAAGATTTCTGGAGGCAGTCATTAGCTTCCTATGCCTTGTGTTGTGAGGACCAGTTCAGCTTTAGATAAAATATGATGGGGCTAGTGTTTGCTTCAATAATAGATTGCATCCCTCTTCTCTTCAACTACCAGGTGCCAAGGAGAGGTGACAGTGGCTGTGCATTTGTCACACTGTTGGTGCCTACTGCATGTAGCACTTGGTCTGACCAACACCACCCCCTACACTGGTGGTTTCTCGGTGAGACCACTCCTGTAATCATCATATTTGTCCTTGATGCTCGAAAGCTGACAGTCTTTAAAACACTGATGGTTCTCACTGCACATCCTGGCTGTGCATTAATGGGACAAACATGTTATTGTGGTGTTTCTCAGCTTGCAGGCAAGCATTTTAATGTCTGTGTATTACTCCTTTGATGAATGTTATGAGGATATGTTATTACTGCATGAAAGGGAATGGTAACCTGCTCCTTGCAGGTTGCAATTTTAACCATATAGGAGTCAAGAACAAATAAATCCACCCTGTCTCTCTTTTTTTTTTTTTTTTTTCCTTTCTAATGTTATCCTTCTACCCTCCACAGTTGCTCATTTTTTTTCTCTTTCATCATCATGTAACTGGACTTGCAATTTCCCCTTCATGCCTTCCGAGTTGCAGGTCAGAGAAGGGAACATTCAGCTCTTTACCTCTTCTAGAAGTGTTCCTGATAGGCTAGCAAATTTACTGAAATGTTTTATCCATTTTACAAATTGGAACTAAATGCCATCCCTTCCCCAAGTCAGGTTCAGCTGTTGCAGGAACTGAGATGGTGTTATTGCTTGGGTGATGAAGCTACAGGTTGTGTTTTTTATTGATTGAGGATTTAAGTTGGTCAGTGGAGGATAAAGATAAATGTATGGGAATTAGGTAACAGATTTTCATCATCGATTGAGTTTGAGGATGCAAAAAAGTGAAACCATGTACAATTTACCTGGTAGTGAGTTTTACAGTTTCAAGTTAGATACTGACAGGGATATTTCTGATGAAGTTTGATCTGGATAAACATCCAGTGTGTTCAGTGTTGACCCTGTCTGCATCTCTGTGACTGATTGTGCTTAAATTTTCAACCGTGGGATATGGGAAGGCTTGGGATGTGGAAAAGCTGCAGGACGTAAAACTGTTTGCTTTTCTGAGTGGGTAAAAGTGCCCGGTGTGCTAAATTTTGGTTGTGAGTCTATATCACAGGCTCTGCCATGTTCCTAGATGGCCAGAAATCCAGGTGAACCATTTCATTCTGTACTAGAGATGAGGATCAGTAACAGGTTTCAGACTCTGTGATCCTTGCATTTGAACCCACAGCTGGAATTCTCACCTATCTCGAGTGATGAGACACTGGTAGCAACAATTATATTATGTCGTAACTATTTTTTAACTTACTTACACCCAGAATTTTTGTAAAGTTTTCTGTGCATTGGGGGCATCAACATGCAGCACACTTGAAAGAGATGATCTGCTGGTCAGGTGCTTTCTGCAGACATAGCTTTTGACAAGGGTATGGAAGCTCTTTTTTAAACGCAGAGAGACGTATACAAGAGTCAGTAAACAAAAATGTTCTGTAAAATATGATCTTTGGTTGTGGGCAGAAAGAAGTTTTCCAGGGCACGTTTGTCCAGATCACTGCTTGCTAAAAGGCATTTTTTTATTGCTCTTGATGTTTTGTTCTCTAAATACTCTTGCCTTTGTTTAGAGACAAACAGAGCAATAAACACAGGGGCTCTGGATTCAGAATGCCATGGTTAAGTGATGTTTAGGTTTGTTTATCATCTTTTCTCAGGGAGCACACAGTTGAAATCTCAATTTTAGAGCATAAACTGCTCAGAGTCCATGACAGGGTAATTTACACTGCTCCTCAGTCAGTTCCTTTTCTGACATATTTTAGAGAGCTGGGAGGACACCTCACACAGGTTAGGCAGAATCTGCTATCATGGAAGGGTGAGTATAGCTATTTGCTAATCTTTAACCCAGAGTGAACTGTTTTATCAGTCAGTAAGCAGAAGCCTGTTTATTCTCAAAAGATTTAATTTCACCATTAAAGGTTGAGACCCCAGCAGGTGAGGGGTGTGGGGTCATATTTTTTTTTGGAGAAGGTTCTGACCAAACAATCTGGGAAGGGAGGAAAGTGGAAGGAAAATTTTCTGTACAGAATACATACTGCTGAAGTCTTTCCTACTGAGTTCAGCTTTGTGACTGATGACCTGTAGCCAATTCACTGCCAGCTTTCAGCAGATATAAGATGTTCAAGTGCCCATGCTTACCTGGATTAAAAAATGAGCCTGTACAAGGCTCAACCTTCCTGAAAATTAGGGAACTTCAGCCGTGGTTCTAACTTTGATACTAGACCCTTTCTGTACAAATAGACAGAGCAGTTTCCTAGATCTGAACTCCCTCAGATCCGCTTGAGTATATTAGCTAATACTTTAAGCCAGTATCTAAAAATACCCACACCCTATGGGCACTTGCTAGAGCTGTAGAAGCCAACAAGTTTGCTCACAATCAGAGATGAGCAGGAATATTTTCTGAGTTCATGCGGGTTCACTGTTCCTGTCTATTGCAACCAGAGTCAAGACTGAATTTCACCTGAGTTAGATGCCAAGCCTAAAACATGCTTGGCTTTTCAGAGGTTGTGTGAGCTGTAGTGAACTTCCCAGCCAGTCTCAAGGCTTGCAGTGAGATACATAGGCAGGATGCTTTCTCTGTGTTTTGGTACCTGCAACAGAGTAACTGCAGTGGTGCTAGGTCATGAGAGCATTGCTAGGACTCTGTCACTACAATGACAGTGGGAAAGAAAATACCACCAGCTCCCCAGCAGCAAGTTCATGTGAGATTTGCTGTCTAATAAACCTAAGTTCTTCTTTAGAAAATAAGATCTGCCAAATGGTAAACTTTTCTACAGCTAAACAACTTCATACAAGTGGGGAAAGAGGGAGCTCCATCTCCATTACCCCTATTCTCCTTGGCACATGTGTATGGGGAGGCCTCCAGGTGAAAATTTTGATGGTAGTTTATATGCAATTTGGGCAACTCTTTGGATTTTATTGCTATTCTTGCAGTGTCAAGTACACTTCTGGAGTCTTCAGCCTCTCAACCCAGTGATTATGTGTGAATCTTGGATTTCATTGTTAAAAAGGGGGTTAACAAAGAAAGCAGAATCCAAGTATGACCTGGAAATTCAAAACACAGAAGAAGAATTTTATATTTATATATATCTATATCATGGGTTTTATTCCAGTCTCATCATACTGTATTAACACATTTGTAAAACTATTGAGAGTTGTTTCATGTAAGAAGATAGGTGGTAACTGGAGTGTGTGGCACAATGTTGCTGTCACAGGACACCTATAGCTGCACAGTTACCTTGTACAGGGAACAAACTGAAGCAGCTGCCATTTTCTGCTTTAGTTATGATGCTTACATGAGCAAGCATGGGCGCCAGCTTTTTTTCTCTCACGAGAAATCTGTGTTTGCTCTTTGGAAAAGAGTTTGCATCGGTTTCATCATCTTTCTTACAACTCATAGCATTATAAGCTCTGGTGAAGTCTAATCATGCTTTGAGTCATGCTGTGTCCTTGGCCACAGAGATGCTGTGAATTTCACAAGTTAATTATACTTTGGGTATAACATTATCCATGTTGAACAGTATGACTTTCTATTTCATTGGATACCTCCTTGTTTCTGTATTTTGAGAGATGGAAAACAGAAATGGAGAAGTGAATGGAACAAAAAAAGTCTGCATTTGCTATCTCCTGGGCTCCTATCCCAAACACTGAGTCTTAGGCTCCATAATGTTATTAACAGATGGGACTAATTTTTGAGATATTATTCCAGGGAATAGTGCCAAAAATCCTGGTGGTGTCTCTGCCATTTAGAAGAGTTAGCACTGTGGGCGGGCTCTCCCTAACCTGCAGCCTGCTGTGTTCACAACAAGGGAAGAGAGTATAATTAAAGAGTGAGGAATACCTAGGATCTCACTTGTACCTTTTGTTTAATGATTTCCATCACTTTCCAAATATTCTGTAGTGTGCTTTAAATAGTGTCTAGTGTATTGTCTGAGCTCCTCATGTCTAGCTGTGCAATACTATGCTACTCAGGGTATACCTTGAATAGCTAAGGAATACCTTACTACCTTGCCAATCATAAAATATTTTGAGTTGGAAGGGATCCACTAGTATCTTCAAAGTCTAACTCCTGGCACTGCACAGGACAGCCCCAAGAATCACCATTTTTTCAAGAACTGGAGCTTTTGATCCTGGTACTGCCTTCACCTGTAGTGAGGGGTACTCTTTTCTTCAGGAGCTTTTTGGTCAAAACAGAGAATGTAGAGAAGTTTGTCGTGGAACAACACTGTCTCGCTGCCTGGAATTTCAGAACTTGACTACTGGGTCAGTGTCTTCTTTGACATGTGTGTTCAAGCTGGGCCACAGTGTAGCTAAGAACGTGGTGGGCCACTAAGTTCAGGTGAATGTGCTCTATGCAGTGACCACAGACATAATAGTTGAAGCAGATGAGCAGCTGTGGACAGGGATAACTTTGTTGTTGTTGTTTCCCTGCAGAGGGAGAAGAAGTTAGCTAAACTTAAAAAAATTACCCAGAAGCTCTGTGAAAAAGGTTTTGGGTGGTGACTGCTTCAGATTTGTAGTCACATGAGTGCATTTTGTGAATGGGATGGAGAGCTGACCTCTGTATAATTGCATGGCGCATTGTGTGATAAGCATTTTTCTTAACTACAGGCTTCTTGCTTTGAGAGCAGGAGCTGAGGGAGGTGAATATTTTCCTGCAAGCAAAGTGACTGGGTATTGGTTCACATATAAGGAGCTTTTAGTTCCTTCCTCTACCAGTTATTGAGCAGAGCTATTAATTGTCAGGCAAATTCTCTGTAAAAAGCTAAAACAGAGGCTGAGTAACAAAAAACCTGCACAGGTCAAGGAGCGTAGCTTTTCCTAAGCTTTGTAAAACTTTTCCAGAGCTGTGGAGGTACTTTCGGAACATGCTAAGGCTACTGTGGGGAAATGTTCCCTCCAAACATTTCTGGTGCTTTGCAATCAGATCGGGGGCCAGCCCAGGGCATCAGGTTGCCTGCAGCACAGCTAATATTGCCTGTATCAGGACGGGATCCAGAGTGTGGCATGCAGACGGCAACTGTTGCTCAGCTTTTCCAGCTATCTAGAATAGATCTGACAAGCAATTAGAGCATGAATATATTACAGAGCCGATGGGGGATGCCTTTGTTAAAACTTGTGACCCATACTTAGCTGCTGTTTACATTGGCGGCCGCTTCGAGGGTGGGCAAGACCCTACCTGCCTGTCTTTCTCCTCTCTCTTTCCCTGTGCGGAACGAGCCGGGGAGCTCTGCATCTCATTGGATATTTCAAATGCTTTCTGCACAAGTCATAATTAATGCCGAGTTGTGGAGCTAAGACCAGATGTGCTGCCGAGATTATCTCCCAGGGCAGATCGGCTGCTCTCCGCTCTGAAGCGCTGGGTGAATGGAAAGCTGCCAGTGCTGGGACTCAGAATGTGTCTGATGCCTGAAGTCAGGACTTTCTTTCTCTGCCGCTCCTGCTGTCTGACACTGCCTGGTTTCTGCTTGAAGCTCAGCGCCTGTCATGTAGCGGAGTGCTGCACAAGAACGAGAGGTATGAGATGATTTTCCAGAGTTTAGATTTGTTATGGTTTTCTTTTCCTAGAGGAAAAGCAGATATTTGAGTTTAGCCTTAGACAGAAGCTAAGAATCTGAAATAGGAGCTGACTTTACAAAGGGGGAAAAAGTGGGAAGGACAGAATCACTGTCCCATGGCCAAAGATACTAGTGGAGACCAAGCTAGCATTTGAACATAGTTCTGGGGAGGGATGTTTCTCTTTGCTTTTAGATAGAATGTTTAAATGGATGTATGTGATTGAGAACAATCAGCTCCTAGTATATGGAGGCTAATCTTGGTGTGGAGTGTCAGAAGACACACAGTTCTACCACAGACCCATTTGTGTGACCATGAGCAAGTTATTTCATAATTTTTTCTTGATTCTTAATTATCTGTTGCTTCCTTTCTTTTCTCTCATTCTTGAATTCTCTGGCTGGCTGGAATGCTTAGTTGTTCAGGACTATCTTTTTAGGTACATACGGCTCCTACCATGCAACTCCTTTTTTTGTTGCTGCTGCAGTAATTCACACAGTGTGTGCTTGGGTGGGCTAGGGGAGGGGAAACAAGTTATAAGTTTGTGTGTGTTTTGTGCTGAAGAAGCAAATGCATTTCTGAATATCTGCCCGTGATTTTTTTCTCAGTGCTTTCATGTGTGAGAGGGACAGATAAATGGGAAACTAAGAATGAAAGTGGGAAGGTAAAAGCAGGCACTTACCTGTGCAGGTGAGCACGTACACAATCTTTATATCCGTAAACTGCCTGTCTGTGAGGCACCACATGCGTGCGCGGGTGTATGTTCTGTTGTACAGCAGCATCCAGGTGTAAGCCTGATTATCTTCCCACACATCTTTTAACGTGTGTGTAATAAGCTGTACATACAGCTGACGTAGGTGTGTCTGGACTTTTCCCCCTTTAAGCACATATGGAGTCCTCAGTCCTCCCCATGAAAAAAATCTACTCAAAAACTGACTTTATCTCTGTCGTTAGTTTATTTTGGTTGAAATCAGAGCTCTGAAGAGGAAAAACGTAGCAGGGAGCATATATTTTCCTGCCCACTGCATGTCTGGACAGCATAGCTGAATGTATAGGCTTTGTATGCCTGGAGCTGGTGGGTGAGCTATTCAGGCCAGGACAGAAAGCCTGTCTGTGTCTTAGTCAGTACATCATTCCTGGCTCGCTTTTTCCACAAAGAGTCACCTAAATCTTTAAAGAACAGAGGCAGCTTGTTGAAGTGGAGGAAAGAAATTCTGCAGCTCTACTAGCCCATTTTTTTTTTTATCTCTTGAATCTTTCTGAGACTAAGGATGTGGTTCCAGGCACGCTGGAGTTTTTTTCTGCTTTGAAACCAAACAAAAGGGCCTAGCTATAGATAAGGGTATGACAAGGAAAGTTAACACTTCAGTTGCTAGCAAGCTTTTGACTTTATTTCCAGCCTAATTCTGTCTGGAATGTGACTGGATGGCACTGGCTCCCCTTCTTCTGAATGAAGAAAAAGACTTTAATGTCTTCCAGCGGGATCAGCAAATGGAGTGAAGCGCTGCCAAGTTCAGTCTGAACTGCAGGCCCCCGTGATTAAAAACAGGCCTGTGCCTCGAGGAACCGGCGGATGAGGCTGTGTGTGACTGGCTCCACATTAGTTTTCCTTGCAAGGCAGAGCAGTCCCTGTCCAACCCAGAGATGCTGCCATAACCTGGTAGTTTCAGGGACATTTTAGTACAAAGTTTGACAAGCTCTTCTGAGACCTGACTGAGGTGAGACGAACACTACAGGGCTAGCAGGACAGTGCTTCCTCGGTTTGCCCTGTTTAGCCCTGGGAGACTGAAGTAGGCGCATCTGCTACGTCTGTTACCAGTGTGGCTCTCCCTGGTGGTAATTATCCTGAGGGCAGACTTCATCAAGGTCCCCCAGCAGATGTCCACATGAAAGATTTCTGCAAGCCTGGAACTGTCAGCATCTCCAGCTTGCCTTTGACAGTCCCTTTCCAGTCCCACTCCAAAAATAGCTCTTAGCTTCCTCTTTTTATGAACCTTAGCACTGCTTTCCTTTTCTAAGCCACGGACAAGTTCTGCAGCCACTGCACAGATGAACAATTTTTCCAAGGCCAACTTTCCAGTCTCACACTCTAACTGTAGGTCTGTGCTTTTTCTCTCTAAACACCAACCATTTTGCTCGTACTGCTAAAAGACTTGGCCTGAGAGCAGTCTTTCTTCTGAGCAGTATCTGTGGTGGCCCTTCTCTATGGCTCAGCAAAAAAAAAGTAGGATAAAGAAAAAATAGAGATGTAGTGTAACTGGGAAAATGTAACAGAAGGAAAGTTGCAGTTAGCAACAGATTTAGCTTGGGTGAAATATTTTTTATAGTGCTTCCCCGGAAAAATTAGGATTCAGGTTCAAGGTAAAGGCATAGATCTGCAATTCGGGTTGGGCTGGAGTGGGGCTGCCAAACCAAGGTGGGAGGCACCTAAGAGAGCTGGGCTGGGAGAAGTCTTTCAGCCTGGCAATGGCTTCAGGGTCATCTTCCCCACAAAAAATGACCTCTGTCGATTGTGTGATCTCACTTGCCCAGCCCTTCAGCACACGCTGTCACACAAGAAGAAATCCACAATTGTGCCAATTCCTTTCAGTCATCATGTGATAGGTAGGTCAGCTTCATCCTCAATCATGTCAGTTTTGGTCTTGTGCCTGTTTTTTTTTTGTTACCTATTTGAAATGGTCTGGAGGGAGGTGGGGCAGTATTGCAGTGTAGGAATATTTCAGTACCTTTGTTTCCTCCAAAGATCATTGTTTTCATCCAGGAGAAAAAGGTGTTACTGACCTCAATGTGTAAGAAGGAGGAAAGACGGGATCCCCAACATCTGGCTGTGCAGCAGACAGTAATAGTGATGCTGTGCTTGTGAAGGTTCCATCTGCTGCTCCATCTGAGTCTCAAAGCAGGTCACCCTTTTATCTCTGTTATCTTAGCATCACATTCCTTAATCTCTGTGTCAGTGGTCTCTATTTGACTATAGTCCGCTTGTTATCCAGAAGTCACTCACAGATTGATTGTACCTACAGAAAGCTACTGCTGTTGTGATCCA
Organism: Cephalopterus ornatus; assembly: GCA_013396775.1. NCBI lineage: Eukaryota > Metazoa > Chordata > Aves > Passeriformes > Cotingidae > Cephalopterus > Cephalopterus ornatus. Next base: position 496,213 of record VZRE01010263.1, on the reverse strand, counting down.
AGTTGACTGTGAAGGCAAGGACTGATGTTGCCTGAAATGTAGTAGAGCATGTTGCTGACTACAGACCAGCCAAGGCTTGGGAAAGTAGACAAAGCCTCAGTGGAGATTACACGTGCAGTTGTTCTGTGTGTGCTTACTTACGTGTGTGTCTGACACTGCCTTTGTCCTTGATCTGACTTAAGTCTAGAACACCAGAACATGAGCTTTTAGAAAAACATTATATATGTTTTACGCCTGCAGAATGCAGAGCATTTACTTCTTTCCCCGACTCTTCTCTAAACAGACCCATTAGGAAACAGGGCTCTGATTCAACAAGTAGAGATCTGAGAAAACAGGGCTGCTATTGCTGTGACATCTACCACAGCCTGACCTCCCTGAACCTGTCTCACACCTAGAAGAGTGAACATCAGGTATCATTTTAAGGAAACAGATATGGCCCGTCATGACAGCAAGGATTACGTGATGAGATTACCAAGCAACCCGTGCAAAAGCAGGAAGATGTTCCCTGTCCTAGAACGTGACTTCAGAGACACCCAACTCAGTGAAAATTCAAACAGATTAGAAATGAGAACTAGTAAAACCTTTACTCTGCAATAAATCCAGTATATACAGTGATAAAGATAAGTCACTCCCATGCTCCAGGGCATGCCCTCCTGCCAGGATGAGGGAATTTCCTTTGAGACTTTTCATGGCCCTCCGGCTTTGATACAGTTACCTTTTTTACAGATACTTTAATGCAGTTGTGTAGGCTGTGGTGTAAGGAAGGTTTCTGTCTTCTAATGTATAACAAACAGGCAGGGAAAGGAAATTGGACTTCAGGATCCTTCTTGCAGCTTTCAATCAGGGAGTTGAAACTGATAACAAAAGGTTTGTTTCACTGAGGATTCAGCAGGGTTGGACTGAAAATAAAAAGCAGGTATGGTTTGACATGGTCTCTCCTATGAAGAACAGTGAACTGTCATTAGGAAGCTTCCTGCCAGGAGTTATCAGCCTCCCATGAATATAGCACTAAAGTAAAAATGGAACACGTGGTCACTAGCGGGAAGGTAAGTAGAGCCTTAAGAAATGACCAGATTCCCTGGCCCGGTATAAGCACGTAAGTGCAACCATAAAACACTGCTTCTGGCTATTGGTTGTGAAACAGTATAACTCCAATATTGCATGCTGCTTTTTTTTAGAGCTGCAGGTTTAACTAATCTAAAGATTCTTTCTGTAGAAAGCTTCCGGTTGCTTTGAGAAATCTTTAAATAGAATTTCTAATCTGCTATGGTCTGTTGTCATCTGAAATTCAATAAATTCTGGGATTCCCTCACTTACTGAATTTTTATTACCAAAACATGATTAACTTGGATGCTGTCCTCCATGACTCCACCATGCCCTGTAGGGTGTTAGAATTAGAATTTCAGAACACAACCCAGTGACTGTCCTTTTATGTGGAGCAGTTTCCTAGTGGCAGGAGTTGAACTAAGACCTCTGGCTCTTACAGCCTGAGCCCCTTGTTGTTGAAAAATCTGGTGTCAGTAGTTGCATTCAGAAGCTGGTATTGGCAAGGAACTTCATATTCCCCAAAGAAAGAGACAGTGCTTCATACTTGATGATATGTGTCTACAGTAGATCTGACTTAAGAATTAACCTAGGCTAGTCTGGTTTTAGGGTATCTGGTGCTTTTGATATTTTCGAGGTGCAAGAAGTACAGCACGTACTTTTTAGTAGAAAGGGCAATGGATTTTGCATGCATTTTAGTGTTGTTTTTGTTTCATTCAGCAAGTTTAATTAAAGGAAAAGAAATAGAAAGGGTCTCCCAGGATGGTGGGAAATTCTCACAATAGCCACTTCTAACGTTGACAGCTGTACTCTGCAGTGTTAGCAATCCCTTCCTAGGTCGGATTGCTGCCTGTTGGGCTTGCTAGCTGCAAACTACTGGAGGGCAACTGTGTGACAGCCTAAGAGGTGGGTGCATGCAGAAAGGAAATGTGTCCCATAAAGTCAGTGTAGCCTTTGTTTTGGTCTTCTTAGGACAGAAGATGCAATAAAAGTATAATTACTTAAGTCAAACTCAGCACAGATATGGATTACCACAAGCATAATCTTAAACCCACCTTCCTTGTGTATGAGATATGAACTAGCTTAGGGCAGAGGATAGTCTGAAGCACTCTAAAGCAGAAAAAAAATATCATTCATCATATAATTCTTGTTTTTAAAAATAATTTTATTCTTCAGAGTCTGTTAGAAACTGGACCTTCAGAGAAGCTCCCCCCTCCATGTGAAAGTTTCCCCCCTTGTATGCCCTGAGTGGTAGCTCAAGAGGAGTTTAAGCTGACACTCTGATGTCTTTCTTGCTCTCTGCTGTCAGGGATCTTTGGACAGCGGTTGGAGGACACCGTACAGTACGAGAGGAAGTATGGCCAACGCTTGGCCCCACTGCTGGTGGAACAGTGTGTGGATTTTATTCGGGAGCGAGGTCTTACAGAGGAGGGGCTCTTTCGGATGCCTGGACAAGCCAACCTTGTCAAAGATCTGCAGGATTCTTTTGATTGTGGAGAGAAACCCCTTTTTGACAGGTGAGTTGACATCACCAAATTCAGGCTAGTGTATCTCTGACATGTAAAATCTGCCAGGAATGTCCTTGCAGTGGCTATTCTGGCTTACGTGTTCTTTCCACACCATCATTCTCTTTATTTAAAGTGCTGATGGAGCTTTCTCCTGCATGGTGTTGGGTGCAGAGGCCTTTTCTCAGGTCAGTGCTTGAGCAAAGGGGAAAATGGACTCATTAATCTATATGGGGCTACTCCAGTGTTTCAGCTTAAGCTCTTGTTGAATGAAAAGCATTGCTAGATTTGGGTGCAGTGTACTGAGCAGTTGGTGGGATCCCATCACAGAAAGGGGTATAACAGGGGTGAGTTAGGTATTTCATTGCTTTCAGATGTTGCATTCTCCCATGTCCCAAACACAGCAGATCTGCCTGGGGCAATAGCTCGACTATTCCTTTGTCACCAGGTTTCCGAATAGTCACCACCATCTCACACATCATCCCTCTTGTGCCAGAGGCTGTTATGCTCAGCTTAGTATCAGTTCCCATGGGAAGAGTGTTGGCCCTGTCTCTGAGCGCTCCATCCAAGGGCAGCGAGGGAAGGGGCAGCTCTCCTCTTTGCTATCTTTACACTGGCCCTGAGCCCAGGCAGTCAAATTATCAGAAAGGTGAATGCTCTTAGGGCCCTTTCAGTCAAATCCTGTCTGTACCCTGTAACTAACATTTCCTCTATTCTGTCACATGTACATGCTGCCTGGAGTGAAGGTCAGCATTGTGCTAACCTTAATGCTTTGTGGACCCTAACAGAGACCTTGAACTTAAGGGATATTTGGATCCAAGGCCATTTTGTCGATCTGACCTGATCCCTATCGTGGGTCCATAAGTGAGATCAGATCTGGGATCTTGTCTTGGAGACCTGGCATTATTTCTTGCTGGAACTCACCAGCACCATTTTTCCAGGTGATACAGGTGACATCTGATATATTACCAGCACATTAACCTTAGAGGATCACTTCCCTTGGACCTGCAGCCAGTCTCAACATTGCCAATAACTTCCCTGCTTGAAACCTCAGGAAGAGCTAGAACTCTCCTGCGTGGGCAGAAACAGTATTTGGTCTCATCTTGGGAAGAATATCTTTGGAGTTTATTTGGAACATTCTTCTAATTCTTCCCTTCCCTCAGCTTCCCAGACCACCCATCCTCCTTTCTTTGATTCTTAACCACAGACAGTATTTCCTCCCTAAATGGATGTGTCAAACATTGAGAAATATTTTCATGAAAAAATAAGTTTGAAATCATTAAATTGTCTCACTTAATCTTTTCTTAAAAAAAAATCTTCATATTTTTAACTGAATGTCTGGGTGTTCTAGCTCAGAATTAGAATTATCTTAATTGAATGCTTATACTATGGAAAAGGAGTATCTATGGAAGGAGTTAATTAGGAATGACAGTTTCAATTTCACTTTTTACTTTAGTCTGATCTATACTAACTTCATTGCTACAAACATAAGCCAAGCCTCCACTCAGAATTTTTAAAGCATAATAGAATCATAGAATCTTTTGGGTTGGAAAGAACCTTAAAGATGATCTCATTTCAACCCCCTGCCATGGGCAGGGACACCTTTCACTAGACCAGGTTGCTCAGAGCCCATTCAACATGGCTTTGAATACTTCCAGGGATAAGGCATCCACAGCTTCTCTGGGCAACCTGTTCCAGTGCCTCACCACCCTCAGATGCAGAAAGCACCTTTATTTCCATAGGCATTTGCACTGGCTAAATAAATCAGTGGTAAGTCTCTCCTTTAGCCAGAGATCTCCACAAAGGAATGCCTGCCTTTCAGGTAGTCGATGTGTGATATGATAACTGAAGGTTCAGTGCAGAAATAAAGGAAGCAAGCCTGGGGTACCTGACTGGTTTGATAGTTGAGAGTCTCCCTCTTATTGCCTTTTGCTTTTTCCACCGTGTCCACTGCAACCTGCAGGCCCAGCTCTCTGGTCTTGTATATATATAGTCTATGTTATGTATATGTATAATCACAGATAGCAACAAGGGAGAGGCAGTTACACTCTGGCTAAGTGAAATACTCCTCCTCCTAGCTAGCATAATTTTCTCTGTGTGTAACTAAAACTATCTAGGTATGACCTGGGATACTTAGGCAACAGAAGTATGAATTCCTTATGCTTCTTTCCAAATCAGGTGTAGTGAAAGGAATATCCTTTCTTATTTCCTAGTTACAGTCAGCACTTGTAGGTGTCTTTTGTAACTACAGTTATCTTCCAGACACTTAGAGCCCATGGTGGATCAGATCTCTGTGGTGACTGATAATTAAAATATTTATTTTTAAAAGGCTTGCTTTTCCAATTTCAGTTTTTAATGCATATGCATGTTCTTATGAAAGGTCAGGTGTTGCTGTTTTGGAAGCACCTACAGCAGTCTGCTCCTATTGCACTGTCATGCCACTGAAAGTTTGGCTGGATTTCACGTGGCATCATGGATGAAACACTTACTGGAGCCAGCAGCCCTGAAGCTGTAGTCTGGGCTCTGCTGCTCAGTGGTAGTCATATCCACCATCCATGCCTGAAAGTGCACTAAAGAAAAAAAAAAAAGAATAATGGTACTGATCTCATTTGTAGAATGTTTATAATCAACTGAAGAAAACCACTGTATGAAACTCTGGTATTCTCAAATATGATGGAGCTGCTTAATAGGAATAGCTTTAGCAGGATTAGTAGCAAGTGGTATCTGCTGACAGCTTCCTGTTGTAATTTTTCCAGTTTTGTTTTAGCCATGTGTTCCAAAAATGCTTAAAAGCATACTAAATAGAAGAGGTTCAGATTTTGGATAGAAGAGAGATTTGAAGTTCCCTTGCCCAATGTTTATGATGTGTTTTTCTCTTCTTTAAAGATTGCCAGAATAATGGTGGGCAGGGAGGAACTGCTGACAAAATCTGTTTAGACTTACAGTCAAAACCTTTGAGGAGGTCATCTGCAATGATTAACAAAGCTGTAAAACAGGAAATTTGAAATGAGGGAGAGATATTGCCATACACCAAAAGCTGGATAGCTGGAAAGGGAAGAGGAGGTGCATCTTCATCATGGTGTCTAACACCTCAACCCCAACTTAAAGCAAAGGACAAAAAAGAGGAAAAAGAAGTTCTGGGATTGGGACAGAAAATAAAAGCTGATATCCTATGATAACAGATGCGCTGGGAAATGCCAGATACCCCAGTCTGGGGGAGGGGATGTGACCCACAAGCCAGGCAGCCATGCCAAATGACAATAGAGGACCTGGAGGAGATACAGCTTCCTCCATTTTTTTCCAAACAACTGACCAGGACACTTGGGAGCCTGACCCATCACATGTATGTGTGTGCTGGCTGAGGGAAGTATAAGGAAGGATCACTGTGAGGCTCAGAGGTTACGTTTCATGGAATCAGGAGCTGTGTGATCACTGTGCACTTGCCTGGACTATATCGCTTACATTCCTGAGGAACCACAGTGCCACCCTACCTTAAGCAGCATTATGGGCATATCCCTTCCACTGCCTGTGTTGCCTCGGGTGCCTTTACATCTTGACAAAATGGGAGATTTCCCTTGTTTTCACGTAGACCCTCCTGTCTAGTACAAAAGTGTGGCAGAAGAGCTTCCTTCCATGTGCCTACTTTGTCCCTGTCCCTAAGAGGAACCTTGATGCACCCCCAGTGAAAGGCATCAAGCTTTGCAGTAGTGTGGGTTTCTAAATTTCCTTCCCTCTTCTCTGTTGCAGCAACACAGATGTTCACACTGTGGCGTCCCTCCTGAAGCTTTACCTTCGAGAGCTGCCAGAGCCTGTCATCCCCTTTGCCAAATATGAAGACTTTCTTTCTTGTGGACAGCTACTCTCAAAAGATGAGGGAGAGGTCAGTGATCCTTCTAATCTGCCTCCTACATCAGAGGTTGTTCCCCAGACTCAATGTAGTACAGGGGTTTTTTCTCATCATTCTCCAATCTTGATTTAAGTTAATGAAGTCCCTGAGAACCTTCCTCTGAATTTTCCTGAAGCTGTGACTTGGGTGCTATTATCACAGGCTACTGCTTGAAGCAGGAGCTTTTTTGAAGTCAGTCTTGTAGCCTGGTGCTTCTTTCTTCTAAACAAAGCTGTTCTTTAGCATAATCAGCAAGAGATGCAAGGTAGGAATGAGGTCTGGGTTCCTTTCCCAGCCTTGCTGTTGACTCATTAGCAGTCTGTATGAAGTCACTCCCTTTTCCTGTGTTTTCCATTTCATATATCAGAACAACATATTCTGCTTCCCAAAGTTTTTGGTGGATGAGACAGTGATCAGTGCAATGGCTTTTGTATTTCTTAGAGGAAAGGCACTACAAAATGGGGGGGAATAATGCTATGAATACTTTGCCAGAACCTTCTTATGATGTTCTTCTCTTAGGTTTCCAGGCAAGGGAAGGGGCTGACAAAAATCATCAAGTCTGTGGCAGTCGTGGAAATTTTGATTCACTGCTTGAGAAGAGCAGGATAATTTACAATATGATTGATTGATTTGTTTCATCTATATTGATCTTCTTTTGTTGATACCTTAGTCCTTTGCTGAGTGCAGAGGCACGTTGGATCTGGTCTGATGTGGTGGAACTGTGCCACTTTCTAAAACAGCAATTTAAAGAAGCTGTAAGGGCTGTTACTGGTGTCTTTACTTTGCTAAAGAGGCAAAGGCCTGAGGGCTTGTAAGTTGCAGTCCACAGTTCTGTTTTCTGTGTGTGGTCTCATGAACATGCTCATCTTTGTCTTTGTCTTTGGTGGGATTCTGTTCTTCACTGCGAGCCGGGAGTTCACCTTCAGTTCAAGTGGCAGAAGGCGCTGGGGAGATTGTCCTTCCAGATGACCATATGAAGATGCTTGTTTGCATGCCTCAAATGTAGCATATGGGGCAATATAAGATTTTATGGTTAAAAGGCGAGTTTACTGCTCTCTACACTCAAATGATGTAACTTCTAATCAGCTCTGAGAAAGCAAATTTCTGTGCATTGCCCAGTATATTACCACAGTATATTACCACAGTATATTACCACTGTGCATGGCACAGTGTATTACCAGAGCATTTGCATACTGGACACAGCCACATCAGTGTGTCAGAGCATTAGTGTTGTCTTTTAATCGGTATGTGTCTGCTAGCTCCAAAACTTGCTCATTTTCTGCCTGAGCCTCAGTGAACTCGGCATCTCTGCAGGGTGCTGTGTTACAGACCGCACAGGGGTTATTTCACAAGAAACAGCAGTACTTCTAAGGCAGTGGAGCTGTTTTCATTTTGGTCATAAGATGTGCAGACTGAGAAGTATTGGATCCATTAAGCAGTGTTGCACAAGAGTAGAGACATTGCCAAATTGGGCAAACATAATTGTATATCACTGCTCAGCTTATTAACTAAGTTGTTTGCCTGATTTTGCCTGCACAGGCTGCAGCAGATTGAGAAGCAACATGTGTCTTGCTTCTGTGGGAGCCAGGTCAGACTAAAATGACTTGTAGTGCAGAATTCTCTTTGGATGAGAAAGGTGATGGGAAGCATTAGATAGCCAAAATGAAAGCTTACAAAATACAGCACTGGTCCTAGCACAGAGTTGTTTTGTTAAGCTGCTGTTGTAAACATAAGCAATTTTTTTTAGTCAAGAATATCTGGAACCTTAACAAGGGCTGTTTACTGTTTCAGAAAGGAAGGTGGAGTGCCCACACCAAGGGTGGAGATGCTGTACGTGCACAGTAGCATGTGGAGCAGAATGTAGCACAAAGTCATACCTAGCCTGTGGGGCCTGACTCGCCGCCTACCACATGGAAAATCCCCATGCCTAGAAACTGTGGTTTCATTGAAACCATAATTTGTAACACATAATGATAAGCAGGGAATTTAGAAATCAAAACATTTTATTTTGTAGAAGCATTTTGAAACAAAATGTAATCTTATTGGTTTAGTTTGAAGTACTATTTTGTTTTCATTTTTTACTTGGAACTTCAAATATCAGTTTCTTTAGTTTTGCACTCCCACTCTTCCCCCCTCACCCAATAAAACCAGAATTGCTCAAGGCAAATTAGCCATTTGAATAAAACTGTTGGCACCTCATGCTGCTACATTGTGATTGTGGATAGAAATTACTATGATTTTACCTTAGCCTAACTTCAGCACTGCATTAAGCTTTCCATTTTTAATTCAAATTGCATTTTATCTCTTCGTTCTGCATCCAGCTCATGTCTGGTGTTTGAATGCAAACAGAAACGTAACAGAGACCTTAGACTGTGCTGACGTCTCCAGGTATCTCAGCAGGACTGCAGCATTAAAAACGGTTTGATTCTTATCCCGATTGACTTGGCGGAGGAATCAAAACTTAAAAACAATTTTAGAGAAAGAATTTCTAAAAATTCATTTGAGTCTGAGCTGACTTGACATGGTAGTATTTAGCCTTCGCTGCTACCTGTACTCTAGAGATGCACAGCAGTTCAGTGGCTTGAACTCATGGCTTTGAGTTTTTAAAGAGGGATCTGAATTTGGATGAGCATCTAAAGTGTTGCTAGTTTTCCAGCCAAAACAGAAGCTCCGAATTGGTTCTGATCTGTTACACACATTGCAAACTCCTTGGGTGTGGGATAATTCGTTGGAAAGCAGCATTTTCAAGGAGGTAAGAGTTATCACTGCAAAATCCCATGATGAATAACAGTGCAGTGCTTCTGTTGCTTGCTAGGCTGCAGCCATAGGCATGGTCAGTGCTATTTGTTAATCCAGTGGTTTTGAGCTTTTGTTTTCCTTTACGCTTTTGCTGTGGTGTTGCCAGGCTCAGCCTTCTGCCCTCTGCAGTTCAAGTGGTTGGTGGGTACAAACCTGTGGCATAGCTTATAAATTCTGCAGTAGGAGAGGAAGTCTTTTCTAACCTGGCAGGTGTTTCTACCTTGATGAATATGAAGATACTTTCTGTGTAATACTATGTTTGAGATTCTGTGTGACAGAGCATGGATGATAAATTTTTAGAACCTTTTCTTCTTTCAGGTAGCATCTTGTACCTTTAGGTCATGTTCCCTGCTGTTCACAGCTGCCTGCAGTTTTCTGTTCTAAAGCTTCCTCTTGCATCCAGTGGAGCTATGGTATTTTAATTCAGAGCACTTGAAATATAATGCCAAATACCATCTTGATTTCCTTATTTGAAATAAATTGGGTTACAGAGCAAAATTCAAGAGGGAATTAGGTCTGTTAGCTCACATATTTCTAGTTCAAACTTGTCACTTTTGAAAGGTGGTTGACCTAAACAACTGACCTTAACCTTCACATCAGTAGCAGCTGTTCTTGATTCAAAAATTTTCAGAAGTTAAAAAAGAGGATTGTGATTTTCAAAAGTGACTGGCCTTTTATTGGCGTCTCCATTGTCGTCATTGTTAAAACAGCATGGTGTTTAAGCTAAGGAATTTAAAAAGGCCTGCTGGTTTTAAGAATTGTGTTTTATGTTTTTACTAGAGAATTTTTTTTTTTTCTTTTGTGCTGGGATGTACAGAATAAAGAATTACCTATATATTTAGGACATTAAGAAGAAAGGCAGGAATAGAGACTGCTCTTTGGATCTTTCTGACTTATCTGGACCAGAGAAATCAGGAAGATCTTGCAAGAGTCTGGCCAACAGAATTCCCTCTGTAACAGTCCAACTGCACTTCTTTAGCTCAGAACCAGTTGCTTCTGGAATGTCTCCATCATTAGTTTGCAGCCCCCTGTCATTCATAGCAGCTATCACTCTTCATAAATGTGTTTCAGTATCTATTTTTCTACAAAAGGTTTAGTTGTCCCCAAAAATAAGGAAACAGCAGCATTGACAGGAACAAGCACATGATACTTGGGACCGTAACAGGACAATAGCCTTCTGAGTCAGAGGTTTTCATTATATGATTTAAATAGCTTCAGGGTTTTAAGTCATTCATTCAGCTGATGTCTCATCTTACGTTTTAATGTGAAGACAGAAATTTTTTGAGGAAGTACGTCCCGGGTCAGAATGACTGCAAATGGAAGTATGTAATTAAAAAGGAGGTAGTTGAATTGGGGTGACATTTAGCTTTTTTAAGAAAAACTCTCCTCTGCTCATTTGAGCGTTACTGCGATATGTTTATACTGCACTCAATGCCTCAAAATTTCAAATAGGCCAGGTTCTGCAAAGGTACATCTGCTGGTACATTGCCACTGATGCCAGTGGGCAGCATTGGAAGGCTGGCAGGCCTCACTAATTGAAGGCTTCTGCATCAACCATTAAAGTTGACTGGAGGATTTCCACTGAGAACTAAGTCAAGTTCCGGACATTGTTGGGTTTTTTTTGTAAGGCAAAACACATTAGATGACACCTCTTTTAAAGCAAAGCGTCCTTTTGTTATCATTAGTTGTGCAGCATTTGGCTATGGAAAGAGGACTTTGTAGTACTGAAGGAAAGTCACGTCTGCTTTGCAGCATTTTCATTAATATCTCTCCTTCTTGTTTTTCCTGTCCCTCAGGGTACCCAGGAACTGGTTAAACAGGTGAAGAATTTGCCCCAAGCCAACTACAACCTCCTCAAATACATATGCAAGTAAGTGAAATTAATTAACACTTGGAAAAGTCTCTGAGTTTTGTGAGGCTGTCTTACATGCAAATAATATACTCTGAATGTATGAATATTCAGACATAACTTACGTGTAAGTTACTGCTCCTATAAAACATTTAGAGGTGAATGAACAGCCTGCCTGAAGGAAGCTCTTGGTTTATCCAAGAGCATCAACCAAGCAAATTGCTGTCATTCACAGCCTTGGCAGCAGGCAGGAATGATACCAATATATTACATTGTTTATTTCAGAAGCACTTACAGACCACTAAAGAAAGACCTTTTTTCTATGTACTGCATACTTGGGAGATTTATGACACAAGCTGAGTAACAGATGCAGTCAGAATAGCCAGTCTGGCATCTGCTCTGGTTTGGAAGTGGGGTTAGGAGTAGCTTCCTCTTGGATTGCAGGGACTCCGCAGCCTTGTCTCCCCTCATCTCTGTGCTGATTCTCAGTTTTTGGGCTGCCTCTTTATCTGGAAGTTGGAATGAGGTGATCTTTAAAGGTCACTTCCAACCCAAACCATTCTATGATTCTGTGGTCTGTATTTTGTTAGATTCAAGCCCAGCCACAAAGCTGCTAGTTCTAGGACAAGAAGATGAATGAAATGTCTTTTTAATTCTGTTACATCTGTAAATGAAAACTGCCTGAAGTCAATCTGTGTAATTGGAGAATTCCTATAAAAATGCGAAAAGCTGTCCTTTCAGATCCAGTAGAAGGCTGGATCCCTGCTACATGGGTACTTCTGATGGAAACCATCCTGTCTTCCCTAGTGCATACACTGAAAGGGATCTGGGGTAATTACTGAGTATTTAGGCTGCATTAGTCCCTAGAATCATTTCAGGTGTCAGGGTTGTATAAAAATAAGACTAAACTGTCCCTGCCCCAGAATGCCTACAGTCTGAGAAGTGACTTACTTATTATTCCACTCCTCCTTTGATTTTTCTTGGGGGGCTTTTCAAGGTTCCTCGATGAAGTTCAGGCTCACTCCAGCATTAACAAGATGAGTGTCCAGAACCTGGCTACAGTATTTGGACCAAATATATTACGTCCCAAAATGGAAGATCCAGTGACCATGATGGAAGGTAGGTACTGCTTTTGTGAGACAGCACAACAGCTGTGCTTTGGTGCTGTAGGTCATACATTTGTTGGTAGGATCAATAGCTGCACAGTCAGAACAAGTCAAGCCATCCATCAGTGCCTGTGAAGGGGATGTATTGGTTGGCCTCTCTTACCCCATTTGTCTGGGAGTGTCTCTCCACTATGTGGAGATGCCTCTGCCACCTGGAAACTCTTTTTGAACCTACTGCTAAAACGAAAGCTCACATGTTTTTCAGAAGGACCATGCTTAAGTACCAAACTGCTATCATTTAGCAGTGGTGTGTTTCAGTGGTTATACAGCAACCTATAGAGAACAGCCAGGCCACAATGAGAGGACTGTAGTTTTTGCTGTGCCACAGTGGCTATAACTAGATGTCTCAGAAGTGTAGTTTTCTAAGCACATTGTATATGGGTCAGAAACTTCACAGAATCCAAGAAACGAGTTGAAAATCACTGTTAATTTTGAATGCAAAAATCGGAAAATTTAAAATCATCTGCCTTTGTATGTGTCAAGCAGGCTGACATTAGGGCTGGGAAGCAGCTCCTCTCCCAGGTGGCACTGGAACACAACTACTGTGGTGCAAGCTTTTAATAGGGTCTTTGCATTGAGTCCTCTGGGATCTTGGCAAGCCTGCACAGATGGAGATACTGTGCCCAGGATGTTTGAACTTGGCTCTGGTGCTACTCGTGAGCTGTAGGGGACAGCTGATGTGGTGTTCTGCGTGATGGAAATCCCTCACAGAACACCAGTATTGCCATGCCATAGCAGCAGCAGCAGTGTCTTTAGCTCTGCACAGTTCATGTGCAGATGTTGCCCACCACGACAACTCACTGTAAGGACAACTTCAGAGCATGACGTGACAGATTCTAGTCGTTCAGGGATTCAAAGCCTACCACAGAGATGTGAGCCATATTATTAAGGGCAGATTTGAGACCTTCTCCTCAAAGTGCACAAGGTACTGAAGTGCGGAAGGGGAAGAGAAGGGAGTGTGGTAGTAGATGCTGATTATTGTGTTAGAGAGGTGGGGACAAGTGAAATCAGCCTGTGTGCGATGCTGTGACTTCCCCTAGTGGCCACCGGGCCAGCGCTGGTACAGCTCTCACAGCCTGGGCTAACAGCGTGCTCCTTGTTCAGCTGGCACAGGTGACAAGTCTGGGTTCAGTTCACGTCAGGCATTTCATTATGCAGTTCATCTGATGGCAGAGGTGCTTGTACTGTGTGTAGATGCACAGGTGCCACAGATGCTGTGGTCTCCTGGTTTCTCCTAATTATCATATAAAAACATTACAGTGATCTGACCTGGAATTCTATATTGCCATAGACCTGAACTGTAGAAAAACTGGGATATGTGGACTGGATTTTTTTTACTTAATCATTATACTAATAACAACAGCAATACCAATGTTTTATTTAATTTTTATTTGAGGATAGAAGGTTGATTAGACAGAAATAACAGAGAAGTGGAAAGACTCAATAAATTTTTTTTAGCTTCAGGGTAATTTCAATCTACTAAATAAACCGATAAAGTAAAATACTGCACCCAGATCTTAAGAAAAGCATTCTAGTTGTGTATCTCTTCAAATTTAAACCACGAATTTCAAGTAGAAATACCTGAAGTTTCACAGCTAAATTGTTAGGAATGCCCTTATCTCCAAGGCATTTATTTCTTTTCCTGCATTCACAGACATAAAATAGAAGTGGTAGGTGAGTTCTGTACCTCTTGCTGTCAGGCCAAAATGTCATGATTAAAATCAGACTCTTGTCTCGAACCCCTGAGTATGCTGGTCTTATTCTCTATTTTAGGTAATACTTAAAGAAAGAATGGCATATTCACTCTTTTAAAGGTTTTTCTCTTTTGTAGGAAGTGCTTTGTATTAGGTTTGGCAAGTGCAGTGTTCTCTATTAGTTCATAACCATCAGCTCCACTACTGGAAAACAATGACAGCTCATTTCTGTGAATTTAAATAATTGCAAGTACTTTCTGCACTTGCTGTACACCTTCTGCAAGTGTGAGTATCATGCAGATGTGATACTTTCTGCAAGTTTCTCTATACACTGAGTGCAGTAGAAGGCCTGAGCTGAAATTTCTGGTTCTTCAATAAGCAGTAGCTCTGGGCCTGTTCAGACTATAAAACTGAGTGCAACTTAGTTGTGTAAACCTGATGTTTTTGGAAAGCTGGACAGAGAGGTGCTTCATCCCAGCAAATAGGTTAGTGTGTCCAGGATCTGGCATGCATCCCTGCACAAGGCTGCACTATACTGTGTGGATTCAAACACTGAAATTGATGCTGGCTGTGAAGCCCATGCCTGGTGTGCTACAGACCTGCCCTGTTTTCCAGGTGTCCTCCACCTCTGTCATCCTCCAAGGTCAGTTAAGCTGCCAGCCTCCTTGAGCAGGTCAGTTTATTCATCATTGCTAGTGATCATCTGTACTCTGCTAGTCAGCTACATTCATGAGCTGAATTGAGACCTGCATCCTTTACAGTCCCCCTTTCCAGCAAAAGTCATGATTCCTGTTCCTTTGAAGTCCTGTATAGAAAGGCCCAGAGTAGCTCCTTGTGCAGACCCATTGAAATGCACGGCAGCCACAGGCCTCAAAGGAGCTCACGGGACATCCCACAGGCTGGTGGGTCTCGGAGGACTTTTCACCTCTCCTCAACTGCTTGCCTTTGTTTTCCATCCACAGGCACTTCACTAGTTCAACACCTGATGACTGTGCTGATAAGTGAACAGGGACGAATCTTTGCTGTTCCTCAGGCAGATGTGCCAGGGAGCCAGCTGGAAGTCAGGCCTGTGCGGCAGCGCAGTACTGTGGAGTGGATCTCCGAGGAGGACGGGGAGGACAGCAGGTCAGAGAACAGTGCTCCCAGCCCCGCTGATTTGCCTTCTATCAATGCTGTGGCATTAGAGGCCACCCCAGGGCCTGCAGTGAAAAACACTCCTCCAGAGCACAGTGGCAAATTAACTCAGCCTGCCACCAGCCCCAGTAAAAGAGTGCAGACACTGCCTCCATGGAAATACTCCTTCCGCCAGCAGGGAGCACGGTCTGTGAGTCCAAAGCTGGGCAGCTCATCCTTAGATATCCCCAACCTCTCCTCCAGCGGGAACTGGTTGATGAACGGACTGTACTCGCTCCGAGGCCACCGCCGGACAGCATCTGGGGAGCGAGTTAAAGACTCATGTTCCTCCCAGAGACTCTCCACTTACGACAACGTCCCCTCGTCCAGCCTGTCCCTCAGCACACACAGCATGGCCAGCACTACATGGTCAACATCATCATGTGAGATTTCCGTGATGGACTCAGTCAGCAGCTGCCCAGCCTGCCGGGCCAGTGACTCTTCTGCTTTAAGCTCTCTCAAAACCGAGTGGATAACTCAGGGCTCGCTGTCTCAGAGCGAGGGCAAGACTGCAGACCTGGAAAACAGCATGGACAGGTTTGATGCATGCAGCAGCAGCAGCGAACAGAGCGACCCAGCTGCAGCTTCCCGAGACTCTGTCCAATGCTCCAGGGCCTTACAGAGCTTGGTGGTGGAGCTAAAGACAGAACTGAGCAAACAGAGGACTGAGTATGAGACTAGTATCAAAAGGTAATGTCATCTGCAGGGGGGACAAGGAAGTTGTCTGCCAACATTAACCCAGTCTGAACATGAGCTCTGAAGGGTATCAGGATCTCAGACCTGAAGTTTGGGTTTAGGTGACAGCAGATTTGGTCCTGCTCTTTCCTCACTGCTCTGAATCCAGCTTTTCTTTCTCTGATCTAAGAGGTCATATAAAAAAAAGGGGGATTTCTGTCATACAGGGAAATACAGTATTTCATATTTTGTGTTTTCAGTGGAAATGAGAACTGCACAGGTAATGCCAAAGTCTGCTCTTAGTGTCCTCAGAGAAACAGCAAATCTTGGAGGGAGGAACTGGGACCCAGTGTGGTCAGGCCTCAACGAGGAACTCCGTTGGTCTGTGCAGGTGCTGGTATTTGTACCAAATCAGTCTGAAATTGAAGGCTTCTTGTTGCTTTTCCCAACAGAAACATTCTTGAGGAAACTGCTCTTGATTATTCCGCAGTGGATTTTTTGTGGTGTTGGGACTTCATTTCAGCTACAACTTTTTCTGCAGCCCTTGCTTTTGGTTTTTGGTGTAAAAAGTGGCAGCCTCTGGCTTGGAGTAGCAGCGAGCTGCTGCAGCTTGTGCATCAGACAGCGAACTGTGTCGTTATTTGCCCACTGGTGTTTCCTTGCACAACTGCTGGTGCTATACTTATGATCTGAGCTCAGAAAAATTCCTCCAGTTTTCAGGAGAGCTGTGTGTGAGGGCAGGGGCTACTGTAGGAAGTAGAAAGTATTAAGAACTAGGAAGTCATATTTATTCATTTGTGGGAGTTGGTATATAAGGTTTTATGAGTGTATGTACTTAACAGAATGACTTTCAGGCAAGCACTCACGGAAATATTCACATGAAAGCTAATTCCTTTAAGCAACAATATATGTTTTAATATACAGCCATATGCAAAACTGCATACCATGTTATAATACAGAAGAATTACCATTGGCCTGGGCCCTACAACACCAGCACTTTGCAATGAAGAAGGGCTGTAGTCCCATTTCTTACTAATAGTTGAGTTCTCGGTTTTTGGTTGTTTTTTTTGTGTTCAGATGTTAGTGTTATACTCCTTCAATTACTAAAACTGGTAGCATTTCCATACCTCAGTTTACAGTCAGTCTCCCAGACCTGGTACCAATAGCACATATTGACTGCTGGGATAGTATAGAACAGCTTTAGGCTTTCTAGGTTGCCACTTTTTTTCTTGTTAAAGTAATTTCTCAGAAGTCTATCTGAACTTTGATGTCTTCCTGTGGGCCAGCTGTTAAGGCAGGAATTCTGCTTGCTACCTTCCTGCTTTATTTTATAATTTCCTAGGGTGATGATCTGCCAGCCTCTGCAGCACTTCTGCCTCATGCGTTGTTCTGCCTTGGTGTGTGCAGCTGGAAAGAAAAACAGGCGGTGTAGCAGTTTCAGTTCCATCACAAAGTGGGGGAAAAGACTACCCCCACCTTGTGTTCCAGGTACAGGAGCTGATGAGACCACCACT
The DNA here is from genome assembly GCA_013396775.1 of Cephalopterus ornatus. NCBI lineage: Eukaryota > Metazoa > Chordata > Aves > Passeriformes > Cotingidae > Cephalopterus > Cephalopterus ornatus. The sequence continues at coordinate 478,908 of VZRE01010263.1, read as the reverse complement.
GATTGCTAGCATGGAGTGTTGGAAAAGGTCTCTGAATGAGGGTGGTGGTTCATGGCTTATTTGGATTTTTTAGATGCCCTACTGATGCAGAATGGGAGGAAATGAGAGTATGTGCCTTGCATTTAATTCTGCAGAGCTGCTATGGCAAGCCTTGATACAGGGATAAAAGTAATAAACAGAAATACCAGGCTGCACATTCTTACCTTCTGCCTGGGGAAGAGATGGCTTTCCACCTCTTATCAGTAAAACTGCTCCAACAGGGCCTTAAGCTGTGAACATCAGGGGCATCCAGGAAGATCTGCTCTTCGTTCCAGCTGTTGAGCAGTTCCAGCTGCTTCAGCTCTAACACCTGCCTTTCCCCTTCAGCTGGACAGGGCAGAGAACATTGTGGCTGGAGGGGAGGACTGTAAATTGGCCAAGTGTCACAGGGCAAAGTAGCTGAGAGGAAAATGCGTAATGAACTAATAGTTTAATAAAACCAGGCAAGATGCAATCATGGCCTTTATGTATTAAACAGGATGACTCCAGCTGTTCAGGATTACAGCCTGAAGGATTGTGCTGTCAAGTCTAAGAATTTCAAGCCAAGTTTTTCAGCTCTCAAAAATTTTGTAATGTTTTTACTACATCTGCAGCAATTTACATGTGAAAAAATATTTCCTTTTGAGACTGCATGAAAGTCTGTTTCTGCAGAAAGACAGGAGCTAACTAGCAAGGAAGGGAGGCTGCTTAGCAGGAAAAATTTAGGCTGCCTCACTGTCTTTATTTTATTGAAGATAATTTAGTCCCCAAAAATAATAATTAGTTGCTTTACAATTGTACATGTGCTTGTGTGGTTTGCAGAACTCTGTGTGTGTAGCAGGACAAGTTTTAATGAAAGAATATGAGCTTTTTGTTGGCACGTACATAAGTGGAGGGAAAGCAGAGTCACTACCTGCCTGCGGCAGATGTAAGAACACTTGCTGATGGAAAAGCTGTTATTTCTCATCATCAACTGCCCATTTTCTCTCTCTTAGTCAGAGGGAGGCAAGTTTTATGGCCTCCCTGTAACCAGTTTGTTCCAGAGCATTTCTCCCTCAAGGCTAATATAATTATCAAACATTCTCTGTTGAGTTTCAGTAATTCACGTTTACCACCTGGATTCTTTAAGAAAATGGAAGTATCTTGGAGAAGACTGCTATGTTGTGTATGTAGAAATGCACTGTGTACTGTGACTCTATGTAATTCAGAACATGGACAGCTAATCTAGGCTGCTGTACCTGACCGCTAAATTTAGTGGTAGAAAAATGTAATTGGCAGCTCAGAGCTGTAGAATGTAACAAAAATGTTTTAAAGTGCGCGTGTGGTGAAGCATCCCAGCTTCAGAGGAGTCCTATCAGGGAAGGAGGCACAGCTGGCTGGTGATTAAGGTCTGCCTTCACCAAGATGGGCCCTTTTTTGCAGAACTTGGTGCAGGTCAGTGCACCTGTGTGTGACTTTCTGATTCATTGTGGAAGTTGTGACAAGTATCCCATTGCCATCTTTACCTGGATGTAAGACAATGTAAAGGAACAGCTCAAGGGGACAAACTGCACTGCCTGCATAATTGCCTCTTTGCCAGTCACAAAATGGAATTCAGACCCTTTTGGCACTGTCAAAGCCCCCTTTTTTGTTTGTTTGTTTGTTTTCGTGTGAAGTCAGTAGCATAACCTTGTTGAGTATAATTTACCCTGTCTAAAAATAACCTGTTCACAGTTTCACAGGAAGGCCAGCACCCCAGTTTCACAGCTAGGTATCAGTGAGAGGAGGGAGTGGTTTGGTGTTTTGTTTTTTTTGGTGTTTTGGGTTTTTTTTTCTGTTTGGTTGGTTGGTTGGTTTGATTTTTTTTTTTAAATTATTTAAAAAAAACTTATTCTATTTTTAAAGGGGGTACACTTTTCCTAGGAAAAGCCTAATTTTTAAAATTATATCCTAGTGATCAGAAATTCCTATCTGAAAATATTCCCTCCTCTTTATTAACACCATAACTCTGTCTTGTGATTAGGAAACATGACAGGGAGGACAGCAAGTGCTATGCCTTCTGCGCTTCTTTCAAGTCACAAAACCATGAACCTTGTTCTTTGACCTCCTTAGTGAAAAGCTCTGAGTCTTGCACCAGAGCTTTCTGCCCAGATAAATTTAGACTCTTCTTCAGATTCTTCCTCACATAATATGTTGGGGTTTGTAAAATCTTGTCCCGCACCCTGATGTCAACAACAAACTTTACAGAAAATACCATTAAATGGATGGTGAGGAAGGACTCTGACCTCATCTCCAAGGACATTGCTCTGTACTGGATATCCATATAGGAAAATAGCATCAGGATGAAAACAGAGGTTAAAAGATTATTTCAGAATTATATATTTGTACTCAGTCTGAGGAGTTAATACATTCTCCTCAGACATCCAGTCTTGTGCTCTAAAGTAAGTGTTGTTTTCTAAGCTTTGAGCACATTTTCTCAAGATACAAATAGAGGAGGCTCCTTCTCTGCCCTTAAATTCAACATTAATGAAATGGCAGTTAGAAACTAAGAGAAAGTTTTAAAGGAGAGAACTAAGTGGGACAACTTAAATTTATTATAGTTATCAGCTGTATTTAACCACCCACTTAAAAAGCTTCCTTTTTTTTTTCTCTCTCCATTGGTTGTAAGAATTGAAGAAACAAGTGAAGACCTGAGGAAACAAGTGGTTAGGTTAGAAGAAGAACTGGACCAAGAAAGAAAGAAATACACGATGCTGGAGATCAAGCTGAGGAATTCTGAACGTGCTCGTGAAGATGCTGAGAAGAGAAATTACCTCCTGCAGAAGGAAATGGAAGAGTTTTTTTCAACATTAGGATGTTTAACTGTTGGGAGTCAAAGTGCTAAAGTCCCCAAGTAGAACAAGCATAGAAATTTCTATTTCTGGCAAAATGAGTGAAAATGCACATTTTGTTCTGGTATACTCATGTATCATGAGTAATTCTACAGTGATTGTGCTATTGGTGACACTTCTTGCTCTGTTGTCTTTACATGTGCTGTAGTATTTGGGCCAGCTGGGAAAGAGTGACCATAATGCTTGGAAGTTTAGATGTCAGATGGCCAGGAAAGGGGACCCCTTTGTATCCACAGAACAAAAGATACTCGTCTCCAGGGTTGTCCTGCCATCTTTGGACTCAAATGCACCATCCTTTTGCTGGCTCAAGGACAGTGGAAAGTCCTGCAGGGGGGGTGGATGGCCAGAACGGATGGACAGGCTGTGCCTGGAGATGAGGGCCTCCTGCACTCGTGCTTGGGGAGACGGCAGTTCCAGTCTGGCACCACAGCCAGTGGGGTTGCTTACCAGATGGATCTAATGAGGTGGTTTTCTCCCCACTCCATATATAAAGTTTGTTCAAACTTCTCATTCCTAAAGTGGCATTATTTTATGAAGATACTGTGAAAGCAAAATCTACAAAAAAGCTGAAGATACCAAAATCTTGACAATTCACTGAAATGGTCCCTTACCTGCCAAACAGTTTCAGTGTTTCATAAAAATGCAACTTATTAAACTGTATGTGATTAATAATCAGATTGGCTACACAAACTCCATGGAACTTTAAATATGCACATTTTGCTCTAGGTATCTGGGGGTTTTCTGAGCCAAAAACAGACCAGTATTAGATGCAAGAAAAGAAATATTTCATGAGTTGACGTATGTCATCAAGGTAGAATATGGAAGATTCTTATCATCAAACGACATCCAACTGATCCAGCTGCTGAGGGTTTTTAATCCATAAAATTCTAATAGCAAAACTTATGGTAAGAGAAATTACTGCAAGTGGGGTGGGGGGCATTGGGCAGGGAAGGGTGGGGATCTATTATCTTTAACCTTCCCTGGACAATTTACACTTGGCTGCCTTGTATCAGTTCTCATTACAGCAAGTATATTTTTTTGGTGGTGGTTCTCACAGAGAGATGAGGGGGCAGGAGGAATATTGCAAACAACCTGTCAGCCCAAGTTTATTATTTCTACTAAGGAAAAATCATTAGAATGAAGCTGTAATTTCTGGTAAATAGCTGCCAGGACTGACTTTCCCTCCAAGGGATTCTGAGAAGTTCTGAATAGCATTTGTAGCACCCTGAGCCATGTGGAGCCTGCACACAGAAAATTGTTTCATCGGATTTAGCTTGAACTCTCACCTGCCAGCTCAGCACTCACAACACTGTTCACACTTTCTTGGCACTTTATTTTTGACAGCTGAGGCAGCTTGGTAGTCTCTAAAGAGAAAGTTTCTTAACAGAAAAGTGCCATGACAACATGAACTGGCTAAAGGGAAAGTACAGAAGGAGCAATGAAGAGCTTGCTTGATTAAGTATTTTCAAAAAATGCTCTGAATCTCATTTCTTACTAGTGAAGACTATAACTCTCTGTCTGGAAATAACATTAGAATAGGCTTTTTTACATACCACCAGATAGTACACCTTTCAGTAGTGACTTTATCATCATCTCACAGACATTCGGCTATTTCAGTATTTAAACATCTGGATGTTTACTTGTTTCTGCTGCACTGTAACACTTCTTCCTATAAAAACGTAAACCATTTAAAGGGAGCAAACCCAGCATTTTAACCTAATCTTTTCTGGATAAGAAAAGTCAAGCAAGGCAGTACAGTAACCTGTGTGGACAGGTCTATTCACTTATTTCAAAGCTTCCCCCCCCTCTCCGCCCCTTTCCCAGGCTCTCCAGCAGCACTGGATTCGTTCCTACCCCTGGCGTGAGGCAGCAGGTACCTGTGCATTCAGCAGCACCCGCCTGCCACCTGCAGGCATGAGCATCACCCCCACCTTTCTTCTCCATCTCCGCCTTAGTTATTACTGACAGTCACAAGTGATCTTGCAAGAAATAAGATGGCCATTTAAAACAGCAGCGTTAAGATGCATAATGTGAGAGAGAAGCAGTTGTTGTAACAATGACTCTGAGCTGGAAGAGCACAGTGTGTCAGGGAGCTGTGGTACCAGGCCAGTTATCACAAAATAAACCTAAATATTGGAGAGTGGCATGAACCAGGGTGTAAGTAAAACATCAAGACTGATAAAAAGGAAGTTTCTACTGATACATTTAATACAACTAGTAGTAGCAACCAGGGTATTTTAATGCCCTCTTTTATTCCTATCCCAAAAGTGGAAACCTTTCACCATATCCATCCTGATGGCTCACACATCCCTTAGACTATTTATATTGCATTATCTCCTATCAAGTGCAGATTGCTCCCTTTAGTTTGGAACACTACAAACTTGAGAACTGAGCCATGCTGACTGGGAGACCAAACACCAAATATGCAAGACAAGCAGTGAACAGGACTGCTGGCCAACTCTGTAAGTATTTAACCTTAGGTAACTGCTACATACAGCAGAACTAGGCTCCAAACCTACCTATCCCAAACCTTCAACTCCAGGACAGGATAATCTGTCAGATCTGTAGCAGTAAAATTAATTCTTTCAGTGTCACAAGCGAAACTGTATACACTCAAACTGATTAGTGAAACTAAACAGTTCCAACTTGACTGTTGTGCTCCAGCACGATCTATGCCTCTTGTTCATGAGGAGTAAATTCCAGCTCCTTCTGAAGATGAGACGCTGGAGCAAAGAAAGCCTGCAAGAAGCTGCAAACTACCCAGTTCACGCTAAAATTCACAATGGTAGGATGTTAAGTCTTAAGTGCAGCAACAGGACCATAATGTTCATTTCCAGACATGGGCAATTGTGCAAGAAATGGGAATCCACCTGTGCTGTTGTACACAACCACATGGAACACTACACCCTTATTTGAGGAAGATGGTACCTTCTTTCCTAGATTTAACTGCTGTTTCCATACTCTTTTCTCACCACTTCATTTCTCCATATCAAGCATCCTTATTTTGCAGACCTTCTGCTCATTACAGCCCCCGATTTAAATGTCACCTTTCTTAGCAAGTGTTTACAAGACACAGGTTGGTTAGTATTATTTAACATGACAAAAGGTTCCTGGAATCAGGTAGATACATTTTTACCATAGCTTCACCTGTGCAATCTTCCCTTCCAGTATTATGGAACATCCCGTCCAGTATTTTGCAGGCAAAAAAACATAAAAACTTTTCAGTGAAAAAAACCCAGCACAGGCATATGCTTTAAAAAAAATCAAAACAGCAACACTTCAGAATAACCAAAAAACCCCCTTCTGAATGTCTCCATGTAATTTCTGACACAAAAAGGAAAATGAACAGAGGTAGCTCATTGAATCATCTACATTCACCAGCGAGTTCTATTGAAGCCAGCAGCACCAAGGAGCGTTTCAGTCATGAGTCACCCACACAAAAATCCTGGGCAGAGCTAAGATTGTCTCTCCAGCCTTGCTCTGTTATTAGCATATCATTTGAAATTGGCTGCACTTTATACTAACATGTGCAAATAAAGAAGAACATTTGTGAGTCCCACCACATTCCTAGAAGAACATCTCACAAACAGCTGGCCCAGAGAAACAAAGCTGGTTACGCTGTACTGCAGTGGTCACAATCCCTTTCCCTTGAAACTGTACATGTACAGCTCCAGGGCACTGCAGTCTCTGTTCAAGGAAACGCCCAGACCCTGGTGGAAGTGAAGGCAATCAAATGCATTATGTTAGGAGGATTTACCCACAGCAGAGGGGCCAGTGCAGGCAGTGAGTGGTCTGGGCACACAAGTCAGCTCTCCAGAAGTCAGATCCTTCAGGCTTCTCCGAGACTCCATTTTGGGAGACTGCCCCATACAGTAGACAATCCATGGCTTACCTCTTTCTGCAGCCCAGGATCTTGGTAGCTGTATTTCCAGGAAACAAAACAGCTAGGCTGGCAGCAAGGAGGCAAGAACGCATTCCCAGTGGTCACAAAGACACCAGGCTATTGACAGTCTGTGGCACATCCAAAGTCAGTGGGAATGCAGAAATGGAAAAAACATGTCACTTTGCCCATGAGTGAGCTCACACACAAGACAGGACTTGAAGTACCATTAAAAACCCAGATGAATTCTCAAGAAGTACTGACAATAATAAGATTTCAAGTGCAGCCTTATTATGCAATCCATATGAAACCTTTCCAGCCTAGCAATGAAGAAACACTAAATGCATAGTGGTCAAACTTTTTTTTTCTTTTTTATTTAAAATATCATTATAACCAATTGACATACTAGATAACAATGTATACATTCCAGTGGTGCACATGTAATGACCTATGGCATGAATGAGTAAAAAAACCCACAATGTTCTCAGTAATGCCCCACCAACAGCTTATTTGGAGGGAATAAAGGAAAAGGAAAAGCAGGAAAAGGTATCAAATGTGGGGAAGAAAAAAAAAAAATTACAGTTTTCCCCAGTATCTTTCATGGTGTATCTTCTACTTCATATTTCTTGGGACATAATAAAATTAAGAATATACTTCAAAAGGGGCAGAAGGAATGATCACAATAATTGGGGTGGGATTTTTTTTCTCAACTTTAGTAATAAAAGTTAAAGAACTCTCAAAAATAGACTAGATATTGGGCCTACAAAAGTAATTCATCTGTATGCAAAGCTTACCAAGAATTATTCCTTTTGTAAAATGTAAAGGATGAGCTGACATTACTAGTAAGCTATTTTTACCCTACAAAACCAGACTACAATAATAAAATCACCAATTTACAGCTAACACAATATTCTAGATGTACATTACTGTACACAAGCTATATATTACACATGAACATCTTACGTGAAATATATAAGAAACATACTTACTGATATTGTCTCAACATTGGCCAATAGGTTTGTTTTTCTAAAGGAGGTGTATTTTTCTATTCACATTCAGTGTAGTTCCAATAGCAAGGGTTAGCTTTGCTTACTTAAGAAACGTAGAAAGTTTGTGTGAGGTAGTTCAAGAAAACCTAGCTTAAATTTTTAACTGCAGAAGTAGAAACACAATGTGACCTGATTCACAACACGTTTCTGTAATGCAGACATATCTAAAGAAGAGGAGAAAGGAGTGAAAGAGACCACTTAAAATACCACTTTTATCCAGTGCCATTAACTAAGAATAAATTAAATTAATTGAAAATTTGAGAAGGCAGTACAGTCTCATCACATTTCTTCATTAGAACTCTTTCTAATCCTACTGAAAAATGCAGACAGGCTCTCCTTCAACTCCAGTCCTCAACCTAAATATGTAAGAACCAAACCACTGACAGGAAAATAAAATATAACCGCATGGAGAAGCTGCTGCCAACAGCAAACAAAACTATTTCTAGAAACTGTAATTCACTCCCTTTAACAACCTGAAAGAGTAAGACCAAGTGTAAGCTGAACCTTCTTCTCCCCTTTCCCCCATAATTTTAATCAAGAAACATTATCACACACTTTGGATTACTGGCTGCATAGAACCATCCTCCTGTACAAGCTTTTTGACCATTTTTCTTCATGCACTGTTCAGCTGAATGCCACATCCGTCCCTCCCTCCCTGCAGGATCCCTGCCCGGGTGCTCAGTGTTGGCTCCATCGACCATTCCGAGAGGATTGCACAGACCGGCCCCGTGGGACCCTCGGATAGCAGGGAGCGCTACTGCAGTGGCCTGGCACCCCCTCAGCGCCCACCCTGTGGTGGGGACTTGGGCACTACACACAGACACAGACTCGCACAGACACAGTCATACACAGACACTCCCCCCACACATACCCATACACCCCCCTTACCAAACAATTCATGATACTCTGTATCTAGCTGGAATTCCTATCCAAAAACACCGCTGCATCCAGCACAGCAAGGTTCTTCAAAGCTAAAAGCCCAAGCTACACAGCTCACACAGGGCCAAGTGCTGTGTCTGATCAGCAGAGCACAATGAAGCAGGGCTGCCCTGAACAGTCAGGCTGGGCTGAGGGTTCTGTTCTGCCAGCCCAGCTGCTCACACACACTAACACACAGCAAAACATCAGTTCTGACGCCACTGTCTTGCATCAACAAAAGGCCTTACAACACAGCACTGCAGCACACCATCATGGTACTAATTCCCGCCCCCCACACACACTTCTATTTCCAATTCTTGAAGAACCTACTTCTACAAAAGGAGAGAGCTTTTTATTCTTGATGCATGCCACAGTTCTGACCAAAGAAGGTGGAAATCAATCTCACTATTAACTGTCCAACTTGTAACCTCACCTGACTCAAGACATCAGACAGCTCATTGTAATTCAATCCCTACTAAGTCTCTAATGGATTAGAACAGCCCTAGGAAGTTGCATGCACCCTAGTGAAGCCCATTGTCATGAGAAGATTTTGAATCAGTCTAAAATAAAGCTTAACAATACTTTAGGAATAAAATTGTACAGTGTACCGGACAACATATAATCTAACTAACAATAGACAAAGACAGCTCAACTCCAGTTACCTATTTGTTTGCTATCTGTGGTGGTGTACAACTTTTGCTTAAATAATTTTATATTTCAACAAATAAAAAGGAAAGTTAAGACTAGGATGTTGCTGTGATAATTTGGTGACTGAATCTGACTTTATCTTTGAAATTTGCCATCACTTTAATTTGCCTAAAATGCAAGCAATTTAAAAAAAGAAAAAAAAAAAGGAAAATGCAACACTACTATGAAGATAGTGCCAGAAGTGAAGTCTAGGTCTCTGCAGGCAAAGCTCTGACCTTACCGAAACAATCCCTTTAAACACTGCTCACTCACACTGCAATGGCTGCAGTGGACAGTCCCACCTATTTATTAAACCTACCGTGAAAGAAGAAAAGCTCAATTCTCCTTAGAGCTTATGAACTCATTTCAGTGACTGTTATTATTTAGAACACTGGAAAATGATACCAAAAAGTATTTTTAAGTTTCAAAATATTTTAATCATCACTGCAATCCAGAGGAGTCTAAAATAAATTTGAATAGGAATTATATTTACCAAATTCTGTTTTTAACAGCACTTAGAGGCATCAGAAGTTGCTTTTCTCAGTCTTAACTTCATTACACTGTATTGACCATACTATCATTTGACCCTATATAACAGTGGAGTACTGTCGTATGACCAAAACTTTTGGCTTAATTCACAGCTTAAGCTTTGATAAAAAAATTACAAAATAGACTGTTCTGTTGGTCTCTGTTCAACTTGAGCAGATTTTCTACATTCCAGTGCTAGATGAATCCAAACATGTCCTGCCTATTCCGAGGTAATACACAATTTGGCAGGATCCTGCAAAAATAATTGCCTTAACAAATGTGGTTTAGGAAGGCAATATTGAAATATTAGATAAAAGTGAGGAAAGCAAAATTAAACGCACAAAGCACTTACCAGCAGTCTAGCCAGGCCAGGAAAACAATTGTGCAGTTTATCAATTTAGTCATCTTTGAGACATTACCATTTCTTGTAAACCCTGCATGTTTTTTAAAAAGGCATGTTAGATATCAAAGCATTACTATCAGTTCTATTTTTCTGAAACTTACTGTAAAGACAAATTTTTCTTTTTCAGTTAGAACTTCAAAAAGAGACTTTAACCCAACAAGCAGAAGGAACCACACTGAAGACCATCAGTCATTCCTGGATGACCTCTGTAGCCAGTTACACTACTTGCTTATGCTCAGCGCCCGGCAAGACTTCTGTATTTATGCCCATTTTTGTAAGCATTACTAATTTAAATTGCTCTTCACATTCTAATTCACTACACAAAATATGCATCTACACGAGGCAATCAATTATACAACCTAGCTTCACTAAAAATCTGCATTTTCCAAAGGAATAAATTCTGAATGATTGTTTAACTCAAACTTAAGTCAGTTACACATAAATCATTCTGTAAATATAAAATGTAAACAGTTAAAATACTTCTGTGATGAGCAGCACCATCTTACATGACTATTTAGTAAATGTTCTATATATCTCAATATACCTTTTGTTTAAAAAGTGTATTGAAGCCTGGAGCTTCGGTGATGAAAATCACTGAATATTTATGACTTAAAATGAACCACTGTTAAGATTTCTGCTACACTGCTCTCATGGTGAAATGAAAGAGATAAATATTAATTTATACAGCACTACTTCTCCCTCCTTTGGATGGCATATATTGCTCATTAATGCATTAACTACAGAAATCCTGAGGTTCTCCTACCACTTAACGGTTTTTAGCAATCAGTATTTTTGGTGGAGAAAGAGTAGCTGAAGTTTTGCCCCTATTGCATTCACGTCATTCCCTCTTTGACCCAAAAAGCACTCGAAAAGCCCTTGCCCTAGTAGACAAAACCAGTAAGAACCACAACTCCCAAGAATCATGTCTTACATGATAGTATAGCTACAGCATATTCATTTTCCTTTTTGTCAGCCTAGGCATCCTGGATACACCTTGTTTTGTGTGTACAAAAACAGGCTACAAGCTAAAAGTAAACAGTTTATTGGCATTGCAATGTATTATTCATGAAGTATCCTTGTGTTTTATGGTGATCACAAGATTTGGCATGCCACAACTCTGCAGAAAACATCACATTACTTTGCTAGGCTGGGTATTTCTGCAGCTTTGAAGATATGCTTTGCTTTCTTATGTTCATAAACCCATTCAGACAATGTTATTTTGCAAAGGATTTTTTTTTCTCTAAAAAACCTCACTAACTGTTGCTTTTGCTGAAGCATTATAGGCAAGTGGCCAAAATAAAAGAGGATTTTTTTTACTGCCAGCACCACAGCAGTATGCCCAAAACTACACCTGGCTTGCACTGAATTCTCTTCCCCTCCACCTAGACACAGATATATGACCAAGCATAAAACTTCGAAGGATATCATGAACAAAACATCTGGAATAAATTCTAATTAAAAAATTGAAAACCTATAAAATCTTAAATAATTCATTATATGGTAATGACCACAACACTAATATGTGCTTTGATAAAACAAATCTTACAAATTCAGTAAAAAAAGATCAGCAGCATAATAGTAAAGCAAATATGCAGATTTTAAAACCACAATAAAAATTATCAGGTTTAATATTTTACAGTTAATTACAGCAAAAAAGTGGCTGCTTTTAACACAACTTACAGTTTGAAATTACAGCACTTTATAATGAATTCCATGATTATTTTTGAAAAAACACTCAAAAATACCACCAAATTTTAAAAGTGCCCTATTAATGACTAAAAGGACCCCCCTCCCACCCCCCAAAAGACCAAGTAGTCATCTACAGCAACCCAGAGGTCCAGCTGAGGTTTCTAGACTGCTGTCTGTATCAGAGGCCAATGTTGGATCTGTTGACATTGAAGACACATCGTTGACAGATGATGATGAGGATGGATGTTGAGAGCCATTGATCATTGCTGCACCTGTGCTATGAGAAACAAAACAGCAAATCAGTTGCAGATACAGTTGCACAGTTCAGTACTTGCATTAATCTGTCTCTTCCTAATGGCCATTACTTTTCCCTGTTTTGGCAAGTTTAAAGAGATGTGTCTCAATCCATTGTCAAAATAAATAAAATCCACAAGTTTTTAATGTGGGGTTTAATGAATGGATGTCAAGAACCACAGAACTCACATGGCACAGACAGCTGCCAAATCACAGTGAATGCTAATGGCTGAAGGATAAAAAAAGTAATCACATAGGCAGTAAGGCAGAGCTAAGATTCCCTAGAAAATGTTGAGACTCTAAGCTAGAGTATGTCTACATATTTTGATATAGAAAGAATGGACCTGGGGTTTTTTTTTCCCCTCCCCTTGGGGCTGGGGAATAGGTGGTGCCCAGCCACATCGCATCCATTCAATCTCAGATACCCAGGGATTTCTGTGAATTGAACTTCAGTGACCCCAAAGCAGAGTGAGCAAGGGCAGTCCAACTTTTGTCACAGAGCTTTATCAAGAGTCAGTTAATTGGCACATTCTCCAAAAGCCAGCAAAATGAAGTGCAAAGTACTTCATAATTTTCCAACCTAGAAATCCTGATTTGTTATTTAAAAGATCTAAGTAGTGGTTACATCTTATTTGTAACTGTACCAGCTACACGTTACACATCTAACTAAACTATGGCAATTGACAACCAGTACATACCAGGATGCTTCCTGAAGACTGAAACGAATGAAGCACCAATTACACAGGGACAGTAATAGAGGGATTTAACAGATTAATAAAGAGATTATTCCACTCAAATATACAGTATCTCAAAGAGAATTCAAGAGGTTTGGTGATTTAAGAGCCACATTTTTGAGTTACATTACTTTTGGATGTCTTGAACAGCTTTACTCCCTCCTACCCTACAACCCATGGAGCTTTGTACTGTGCTTTTATTGTAACCAACCTAAAGGGGCTGGTTGGCCACGTATAACCCCATTCTTCGTTCTCTCCTCCAGGTCCATGACTTCCTTGTATATCAACTCTGAAAATGCAGAGAAGGGAAGGCAAAAAATGAATTTGCAACCCCAAGACTAGAACACATCTCCCATTAAGATGTACATTTAAATTTCACAGGCTTACTACTGTTCAGAATTAGTTTTGAATGACAGGTTGTAAGCTACACAGCAACTGGAAAGTGATAAAAAAATGTACAGTTCTTTTCTGTTGAAGCTACAATGGCCTAGCACTCTTGAGTCAGAACACACTGACATTGCTCTAAGGTTCTTTCATCCAGGCTGCTTTGGCACCTGAGGTTAAACTGAGTCTTAAGGCTTGCTCAGTTTTTATCATTGGCTTCTTTGGTACAGATAAACTCGATCAGCTGTCTTCAAAGGAAGAGCTAAAAACAAGACCAGACAGCATTGTCATAACCCCAATGCACATTTGCCACTAAATTTCCTCAGCAACAACATGTAAAGGCTCAGATCACCATGAAATGGAACATAATGTTAGCATAAAAGAATTATAATTTCAAGGGCTGTGGGAATCTCAAAAGTAAACTCCATATTGCTTGAAATATCCTCAGCACATCTGCTTCAAAAAGGAAATAACTTTGCTTGGAATGAGGATGGTAGGAGAATTTCTACAATTCTCCTTATCTCTGCCTTTTCAATTAAAACTAATTTTTTAACAGAAATTAACCTAGAAGCGTGACAGTACTAGATTTTAAAGATTTGTGCCCGTTACTAGCCAACACAATGAATCTGTCAAAAATTATTCATAAAATATTTTCCCTTCTTCTTTTTTCTCTGGGGGAGATATAAAGGTTATACAGGTCTAATATCCCTTCTTAGACTTTTTCAGTAAAAATTAATAGATTAATAGTGCTCAATGCACTAAACTCTTAAGTGCAACTTTTATAGCCTGCACAGCAATCTGGACTTTCTTCTTAGCACTAGAATCTCTGCAGTAATATCACGTTTTAGAAGCAATTTCAAAATGAAGCACATGCTTTACAAGTTACAAAGATGTTCCCCTTATATTTACCATTTTGTACCTCACATATATGACCAGGAAATATAGATACTAAACCAGTATTGAACACTAAAGATCATGCTCTTGGAGGTGTGAGTCTTATGTCATACTACAATCCATTCCAAACCTCAACCCCAACTACTTTCTCAGGATCCAAGTTGACAACCATCAGCATCTCCCACACTAGCTTTAACTTCTGTATCTCACCTGTTACTAACACTCCTTATGGCTTCTTCTTACAAGTCCTCTTCTTGATTTTAAAAGAGCAGTTATTGCTACAATGCTCTTCATTTGAAGACTAGTCCTTCTAATTCAGACTTATATTGCTCAAACTTCTGAATCTTTTTCAGTTTTAGCTGCTAGTCTAGAAGAGTTACTCTCCCTAAAAATGCTGTCCTATGGTTTGCAAAAGGTGACTGAAATGAACAGGTCTTTAGTTCACTACAAAGGTTCAGCATCTTCAAAGGAAAATTTTTAGTGTCCCAACAATCAAGAAGTTGTGAAGCACTGATCTATTTCCCTGCCATTCCAAGCAGGTAAAGTAAATACTACTAGGTTGCTCAGAAGAACTTCAGTGTAACCACTGGGGCCCAGCCTACTGCCTAAAGCCTTATTTTACTTTAAATGTCCTTCTTACCTTTCCATTCTTCTATCGTGTGCTCCCTCTCATCTAACTGCTTATCTGGTATCTTTGGTGGAGGCTGAAAAACAAAAGTAACTCATCACAGAGCAATCAAAAGGGATACAAAACCAGTATAAATGGAAAATTAAATTAACCACTCAAAACATGAACCTGTTTTTAAAGTACCATATTTACATGATCATATATTCACTCAGACTTGGCCTATTTTCCAGATGCTACTGCTTTGAACTTATTCTGATTAAAAAATTTGCTTACATTACTGTAATAATTAAAATAGAAACTGAGCATGGTAATAGAATAGAAAAATGGTCTGGTAAAAGAACTCCAAAGTGCAGTCTCCAGCACAAGCAGCCAATTTTAGCTACTTACTGTTAATTACTCCATTTGCCATCTAACTATTACAGATCATCAGAATTCTAACTGCTCCATTTACAATCAGGCATCTTTTTCTATTCTTAGTGGCAATCACCCACCACCTTTTTTAAAAAATGACCTTTTCTCACAAGCTGATATTGTCCCAAAACTATCTTTTTAAGAAAAAATTTCAACTAATCCCTTTGTTTGTGTTAACAATTGAAAGCACAAGATCTTGTATTCTGATTTTGCTGGAACACTAATTTCTAGTTTAAGAGGACTATCAATTACTACAACTAATGAGAACTTTTCTCTTGCCCAGGAATAAATACCTCAGAACCTCAGCAAGGGCAATCAAACCACACCAAAACAAGTGAAGCTCAATAAATTAGAAGTCTATATAAAAGATTTTAGATGCATTACTGCATGTTCAGGAGATTATATGCAATTGTACAAACTGTTCACAGAGACCAGTACTTTAGTCTAAGCTTATTCCTAATGCTGTTTCTAATAAACACATCTATAGATGTCAATAAAAATAATTATGGCTCAGTTATGCTTCTAGTGAAACGTGCAACAATCTTCTTTCAAGCAGCTCTATCAAGCATCACAACATAACAAGATGGCTTTAGTACAATACCTTCCTAAGCAGAGACCTAAAACAAGAACTTACAGCTTCTGCTTCTGATGGATCATACCAAACATTGATGTATGGGTGCTGCAGGGCTTCATCCACAGAGATTCTTTTAGAAGCATCTATAACTAGCATTTTTGATAACAAATCCCTTGCTTGACTTGCTGCAAAAATAACATTTTCTCATCAGACTAGTGCCATAGATAGAGCACATAACACAGTATTTCAAACCTCATAAAGAAGAGATCCAGAGTAAAGAAATTCCAGTTAAACACTGATGCAACCCTCACGTAATTTGAGGTTTAGGAGAATGGTCCATTTGATGGGAAAAAAAAAACTGAGGAAAATTACACAGGTGGGAAAGGGTTTAGACATGTTTCACTATACATTTTCAGCATACAGTGTCCCTTGCTGTGATATTCTTACATGAAACAGCTCAGCTTGCAGTGCAGCCTTGTCTGGAATAGCAGCAGGCAAGCACCTACTAGCCCCCCGTCATGTACTGTTAGTCACAGAAAATACACTGAGTCTGATTCCACTGAGTAGGTGACTTAAAACAAGTAAGTCACTGAAATAACTACAGGATATCTATATATTATGAATATAAACTCCTTATATTCATCCCTAGAGAACAAAGATCTACTCTGCCTACACAACTTCTATTCAAACCTCCCTCCACTCTTCTCTAAATCATGTGGGCATCTGTCACTGAGAAGAATATAGGTATTTACTTGTCTTTATACAGACAGCTCCAAGAATAGGAGCTGTTTCATGAAAATATGCAAGTGGAGGCAAGCATATGCCAGCACAGTCATCCACTCTCATGATATAAATCTTCTAATATTTAAATCTTTAGCAGGATGATTTTATAGTGAACAAACCCAAGACATTTCTGTTCAGTGTATCACACTTTTAAAACTTTTAAAATATACAACACACAGAAGATAGACCTTACCTTTAAGTTTATTGTGTTCAGAGTCAGCTGGGAAAAGGACATCTGGAAAGAGTTTCTCAAAACTATATCCAGCATATTTAGGTCTGTTCTCCACATAAGTTCGGACTGTAGGCTGCAATTTCTTCATAAATTCAGGGCATGGTGTTCCTAGCTGCTCTATAACTTTATTCCATTGATCAATATCTAAGGTTATGCAGCTAAGAAAAACACTGTGTTTAATTTTCAGCTAGAGAGTTATATTAAAACCACATGAAATAACCAAGAGAGAAAGCACAGAAAATTATAATAAAATATCAAGTTTATCATCACAAATTAGGACCATTCTCTTAGAGAAAACAGTGAAACAAAGCAAGACTATGATAGCGTAGTCAAGGCAATGTGAATTTTACTCAAATAATAATTAACTAGAAAAGGATATACTTCTGAGAAACAGAATATTAGAAGACTCACAAAGTGTATTAAATGAATTTAAATCAAGGGCTTGTTTGGGTTCTGGAGAAGAACTCTCCCTTCCTGGTCTGAACACACATTCACAGGAGTGGAGCTACTACACATCACCAAGGCACTCGTGAGAATTACCCCATGTAGGAGCTTTGTCCTTTATTCTCATCTCCATACCTCACCCCAGTCCTGGGCAACCTCTCACCAAGGATGTGCAACACTGATCACCAGGGGGCACACAAAGGAAGAAGTCTGGGCCCACACAGGTCAATGACAATACTGTCAATGACTTGAATAAAGAAGTTAAAGAGTTTCAAGGATGCGTAAGGAACACCTTAACTGAAAAGTCTGCACACCATAAAGGGAGATTGACCAGTTCACAGCAGAAGAATTTAATACACGTTACTGAACAGAAAAAGTAACATTTGTCTCAGGAATTCCTAGTTGCAGATGGTGAGATACTGGGAGAGCTCAGATAAAATTTTATATACCCTTATCTCATTCATATATTCTTCCCAACTTTTCTTTTCAGATGCCATCAAAGACTGGATACCAAGCCACCTAAATCTTCCGTGGGTTGTAGCAGGCCTTCTCTTCTGTTCTTAAAACTTAACAACAGATCTTTACATAAGGATTTTCAAGCTCTACAGAGTTTCACTACAGGCCTTAACAAAAAAAGTATTTACACTGTACGGCATTGAGTGTAAATTGAAAAGCCATGCTAGCAAACCAGATGCCTAAAGCAAAGCATGGTGCAGCTCATGCAATGACAGAGCTATGTGAAAGTAAAGATGCCCTTGATCTCCTGTGTTTAAAAATCTTGACCCCATCTTCACCCCTCAATGGTACTTATCAATTTTAAAACAGTAACCTGCAGCAAAAGCAGGAAATATGTCTGATGGCATCTAAAAAATATGGTCCGTAAGTACTAGTAAAACAAAGAAGATGTCAAACACCAATTATTTCTATTAATTTTACGGATGATCCAGAGGTTTCAGTTCTGTTTGTTTGGAGTGGACTCTGTCTGAAACAGTGTTCACAGGACAACCCACATAGGCACCACCAAGTCATTCATGGAATAGAAAGACAGAAATGCCAGGTATTTGTGAAAGCTATTTGCAGGATCATTTCTGCATACAAAAATATAAAAATTCCAGAGTGTAACTAATGAAGATGATAAGGAATTTTTTGTGAACATTTTCTATAAAATGCAAAGAATAATAACTGCTAACACACTCAGGTACTAAACAAGATTAGTAAGTTATTACATAAAAATGACCTCCTGAGTAAAAACCAATGCATGTGAACCAGTAAAACACAACCTAAAACAAACAAAAAATAAATTTGCCTTAAATGAGACAACATTCAAAAGCAATGATAGGCACTATTTTAAACTGGAAAAAGAACAGAGAGGGAAAAAAAGAAAAAGGAAAAAGAAAAAATAAGTCTGTTTGCCAAAGTGGTATATAATGAACTTGCACTTTGAAAAGGCAGTTGAAAACCAGTATTTTAAAAATTAGAACCACCTTAATCTGGAACTATATAGCTGCAGTATCTTTTGACCTTTTACAACTATATCCTAGGCCAAAGGTAAGGATACGATCTGTACCAGGAAATAAAACACCACCTTTGATCATTTCTCCCATGATGCACCCAACTGACCAAATGTCAACTGAAAACAAAATGCAATGACATTAACATAAAAGATAGTTATTAAAATAAAAGAAATAAAAATATCCAGACACACACATACACATGAAGTGACTATAAAAAGCATGTGTAATGTAATGAGTGAAGGTGAATGTATGCTAACTACAGGACCAGCAGAGACTATGTCCTACTGCTAGGTGCAGCCTGAATATAAATGAAGTTCTTTTTTTTTTAATAAGTGTATCACAAGAAAAATCCATGTTCATTTAATAAAAAAAAAAATAAAATTGTACAATATGCATCTTCATGACACAACATCAATAAAAAGGTTAATCACTTCCTAACTAATTCAACCTGCTGCAGCAGCACAAGGATACAGTCCCTTCCTGGAAAGAGGATTTTGTGGCAAACCATTTCGCCCATAATGCACCCCACAGACCATAAATCCACTATGTTTGTAGCACAAAAAGAAGGAAAAGCAAAGCAAACGGTCATTTAAAATTAAAAGAAGCATAACATGACTGCATCCTATAAACTGCAGACAGCACAGGAAGAAGAGCAAATCTTTGTATTAATCAATGAAAACACTTTAAAATACACCATGTGTAAGGATTAGCTTTTAACTGTCTCAAATACAAGGCAGAAAAACATCCTTTTGTTTAATATAGTGCTAGAGCAAGAACTTGAGCAGAGAGAGAGAGAGAGACACGAATCAAGCAGAGTAAAGCACTTCTCCAAGCTCTGAGGCTTGCAAAGCTACTTCTGCCAAGAGACCAGATTCAAGCACCAAAGAGAGCTTGATTTCTTGAAAGTAATTCCACTCTAGTTGTATGAATAATTCTAAAAGTAGCAAAGTAAATTGATCTGTAAAAATATTGCCTATTGAAACAGTTCATTCTTTTTAGGAGAATTAATTATGTATTACATAGAATTAAAATTTGACACCAAGTATTTCCTGAAAGTCAGGTTATCATGCATCTCTCTCTTACTTTAAATAAAAAGCAAACAGAATCAGTAAAAGA
The DNA here is from genome assembly GCA_013396775.1 of Cephalopterus ornatus. Taxonomy (NCBI): domain Eukaryota; kingdom Metazoa; phylum Chordata; class Aves; order Passeriformes; family Cotingidae; genus Cephalopterus; species Cephalopterus ornatus. The sequence continues at coordinate 458,858 of VZRE01010263.1, read as the reverse complement.
TCACTTAGAATTTTAGAGGATCAGTTAATGACAATGTTAGTATGCTCCTAGAAGATTTTCAGTTGAAATCATTTGTTTAAAGATATTTCTCCAGTTATGCTGAAATAACATCTTATACAAAAGAAAAACTCAAAAGCAATTTTTTTAAAATGAAATACGCGTTTTCTATATTACCTTAAAATAAATGACTCAAAAGACATATTTAGAGATGCACAACTTTACAGGTATGCCAATTTCTTTTGCAGTTGCTTTCAGAGATACTGTTAACTCTGTATGCAAAAGTTTTCTTGAAGTCATATATTATTATGAATACTTTTATATAAAACATGACATTGGAATTTCAATTAAGCAGATAAGAAGGGGATTTAAATGAGAACAATTGTATACTAAGAATCACATGTAAATATTCTGAAGGAGCTCAACAATGTCAAGCAAACAATATTGCTTCTTACTGAAAATATTCCTTCTCCCTCATTTACAAGTTCCTCTAAAATAGTATCTCAGTCATATGACAGATCTTAGTTGTGCATATTAATAGGTCAAAATTAAGGGCCTCGTTCATTTAAAAATGATTGTCAACATTTTATGTTTAGTGCTGTTTTTCCTATAAAAACTGTTTTCAAATATTTTTCACATATTATTTGGCTCAGAGACCCAAAGACTTGAAGCCAAGTTTTGCATTTGACTTTTTAAATAAAATTCTGAATGTTGACTTTTTGACCTGCAAATCAACCTTCTGCCAGCCCAACCCAAAATATACCCAAATCTGTTGTAATCAGTTTGTGTCCATCACAATAAGGTCACCATCCTCCTGGTCACCCTACAAAACCAAACTTGAGATGCTTTGGGGTGTTTTGATTTGCTGCTTTCATTAAATGAAGAAGTCTCCAACTTTTTTTATGAAGCTAAACTGATTTGTACACTGAGGACTGCTCCTGCGAATATTTCTATAGAAGACTGAGTAAAATGAGTAAAATCTCATTACAGATTTGAAAATATTTTTAAAAATCTAATGCTGTCATAAGGAGTCCACTGTACTCTTAACAACTCTGTTTGAAGTGAACTTACTGTTTTCTATAACTCTAGGAGAAAAAATACCATGTGAAAATGAAGTTCAAACCCAATGTACATAATAGGAAACTTAAAAGTAGTTGTTTCAGAGGGTTCAGGGCTTTCCTTGCTTTTCAGTGCTTCCTTTCTGATAGTCACGCACATAACTGTGCATGAATCTAAATATGTTAAGGTACATGTGCATGAACAGTTTTGGTGTCCTTCAGTCCCTGAGTTTCATTTCTTGATTTTGCAAGGACTGGTTTCTTAATGTGATATACCCAAATCTCCTTCAGTAATAAACCCTATGTACAAGTTAACTCGATATAATCAGTTTGGCATCTTTGCTAGTTTTAAAACAAATATTTGTACATGTGTAACAAAAGAACACTACTCTGCAGTACGTATCTCAGTCATCAAAATATAAATTGCAATCCTCCCACGTTAGTTCAGCAGGGCATTGAAACTGCCAGATGACCCTGCAACCATTAGTTGACCGTCAATTTTCAATATTTAACTCTATATTAAGTAAGTTAACAGTTAATTTAACTATTGGTTTAAGGGGCTGTAATAGACATCCAATTTTCAATATTTAACTCTATATTAAGTAAGTTAACAGTTAATTTAACTATTGGTTTAAGGGGCTGTAATAGGCATCAATAACAGGTGAGGCCTCTGGACAGCCCATGGTTCTTACTGTAAGTGCGTCCTTGATGCCCGTCTCCTTGTCATGGGAGCTCCACAAACTCCTCAGGCAGCGACTGAGAAGAATAGCAGCCTATGTAAATAGTGTAAATAGCCTTTTAATGAGAACAGTACATGTGGAAATGCAGACTGTCTTCAGACTCAGTCCACAGATTTACATTCTCCAGAAGTGCCTGTCTAATTTCAGTGACCATGGATTTGGCTTTGGGAAGACGTGATAGTTCTTCAAATGAAAGTAAACTATTATTTTTGTTCTGCTGCACAAACAAGTCAGGATAGTCTGGAACACAATCTATTCAGCACCAATAATAACCTATACAACCTTTTAGTGGAAACAATGTTTCATACTTTTGCAACTCAAAATTACTGACTATTTAAGAGAAAAATCTTAACTGGGCAAGTTAGAAAACTTGTGACTTTCCTCCTGTAAGGCAGCTGCATGATTCAATACTACAGTTTTAGTTACTTTTATCTAGTGTCCCTTAAATGGACAATGTAAAGTCTTAGGGGAAAAAAATGACAAATCTGCAAACATATAAAACTTTAAGAGTAAAAAAAAATAACTTGCTGAACTCAAACTCTGACTTCTAAATCACAGGAAAAATAGCCAACCATGGAGGCCACTTGAAGGAACATACATCCTCTCACTCACACTAACGATTCAGACAGAAATAAAACCACAACCCTGCAAAAATGATCCGCTTCTCATTCCTTTGAGCTGCCTTCTTTCACTGTTAACACCATTCACACACACAGCCTGAAGTCACTGGCTGTGACTATGCAGTTGCAGTTGCCAGGCAGGTTTGCAGACTATATTAGGAATCCTGAAAGGCAGAGCAAGCCCCAGTTGTGTCAGTAATGTGAGGAGCCACACCTCACATCCCCAGGAGACAGCTCACCAAGCCTAAAGCAGCAGGGCACCTCAGCGCCTTGCTGCTGGATCAACAGAGGGTTTAAAATACCTCCAGTGACCTCTGGGCACTGTGCCTGCCTGAGCTGGAAACAAGGATGCTGACTGACCACAGTGACAGCGGATCAATGAAATGGCAGCAGAACTGGAGCTGCTAAAAGAAATGCAGGAATGACATGTCAGTTTGTTTTCCTAACGGGCACTGGCTGTTTCATTGGAAATGTGCAATGCACTTGATTGAGTGTTTCCCTCAAACGACAGAGCCTTTCCTTATTTTCTTGTAGAAGATAGAGAGAGACAGACTGGCCACAGAGCAAGTATAAACAGAAGGGAAATGTATGCAAGCAGAGTGACAAAGTAAAATTTCTTCGGAATTTGTCATGGACCTCAAGGAATCTATGATGCTTTGTGACAGTACTCTCTGTATTCTTGTCTCAAGTATATTATTGACTTCAGCAACATTAAGAACTGAGTGCAACAGGTTTAAAGAACACTGGTTTTAATAAAAAGAAATGCCACAGTAGGTACTTTCAGCCTGTTTGTTCCTCAGTAGCTTTTATGCTCCCTACATTCTGAAAGGCTATACGGAATATAGTTATTTAACATTCAATTTAGTACACACATCTAGTGATGAATTACAATTTACATCTTCACCAGGAATAAATTCAGGTGAAAGTCTATCAAGGTACATAACAGGTATTAAGAAAATATATTTCCAGTTCTTATGGATGTCATTTGTTATTTAAATTTTTAAATAAACAAGGCCATCAATTTCTTCTCCTATTAAATGCAAACATTTTCTAATGGGTTGAGTTGAATAAACAAATTGGTGTATCCAGAATCTGCATTTTGATCAAAAGACTAATTTATAAAATTTCTACAGCTTGAAAAAAACATTAACATGTAAAATGTGGTGTGCCAAACAAAAAAAATAAAGCTATGCCAAAGAAAGACTATATTTGCTGACCGTTTTCTTTGTATCCCATCCCTAGGATGACCTCTGGTGCTCTGTAGTAACGAGTCACTACATAAGGCGTCATCATAAAACTAGTTCCTGCAGTTCTGGCCAGTCCAAAGTCAAGAATCTTCAAAGTGCAGTCTGACTTTACTACTATATTACTGGGCTTTAAATCCTTTAAAAAGAAACATCATATATGACTGCTAAGACAAGCACAAAGTACTCTGTGGTTCACATTTTAAAAAGATAATACTGCTAACATTATACCCCACACATACAACTAGGTTATTGCTATAACTGCAGTTTTTTTCCCTTTGCATTAATTCATGTGCATTCAGCAGACTACAGAATTAATTCCTTTATTGTGCTTGTAGATTTATATAGCAATTAAAGAAGGAAAATACAATCAGCATTACAAGATATGTTAGCAATGTCTGAAATAAATTGAGGTTAGTAGGAAGTGTTAGCTCTGAGGAAAGGTCTAGAAACTGCTCACTGGAATATTGATTATTACTATGATGCAGAACACAAATAACATGACAATTGGTGAAATCGTTTGATGCAATAATCATCTTGATACAAGAATTATTAGAATTATAATATGAATGTAAAAAGTAAAAGGTTTATTTGCTAGTTGAGGTTACATTACCGCTTTTGAATCAGTGTTTCTCTGAACAGGAAGGAAATCCCCATGCCCACATAATTTTAGTTTCCCATTTAGGATTTGGATTTATACTAATTTTGGCAACTAAACCCAAAAAGGCACCATTGAAAAACTGCCAAGAATTAACACCGTAATTATATTGCAGTGAAAAATATAGAATGGAGCTCTGATATAGCTTCAGATCATCCTAGTTAGAAACATGGTAACTAGTCTTTGCACTTGAATCCTATTGACAACCGTGGCTTTACAACATCTATTTATACAGACACTACACTGGCATACTCCGTCATCATCTCAGGAGGATCTTACACACATCTGAATGTCACAGAGCAAATATTGCAAACAGAGTAACTTCTGAATAACTTTGCAATCATAAAACAATTCACAGCACACAGGCCAACACAGGTAAGACTTAGATCCTTCCTGCCTACACTCTGCTGAGATTAATGAGAGAAAAACCTGAGATACGGCAGAGGACTCCAGCATTTGAGCAGCAGGCATTTGGTAAGTAGCAATATCTATCACTGTTTTCACAGAGACTTAAAAGTTGCTATCTGCAAGATTTATGTAGTTTTCATTTGTACTTTCAGCAATCTTCTCACAAAGCTAAGAAAACTGCATTAAAGAGAGAGGAAATCACAAAAAAGAGTTTCAGAACAGTAGAATTTTAGTGAGCAATTAAAAGTCTCGCATACATACATATTCATACATGCACTTCCAAAACACTTGCACAAGGACTCTGCAGACAACTTTGGCTTAAAACATTCTCAAACACCACAAATTAATTCAAGTTCTATACGGTATTCCAGCCATTTTATTATATATGTTTCAGATTCTGCTATAGTCCTGCTTATTATCAGCTTTATTTTTGCACAATTCTATTATTTTCAGGATGTTCGTTGCAAAATCCCAGGTGCATGCTTATGGTATTAACTATACTCATCCTCCTCAAAGCTGCAGGATTAACACTCAAAATGTTAAAAGATCTTCCCTTTGCAAGAGAAAAATGACTGCAAGGACAAAACACAAAAGCTTACAGAATGCTGCTCATCCTTAATTTCTGAACACCATGTAGCTGTCATGAAGCCTAGGATCAAAATGATGAAGGCCAGACTGAACTTAACACTGCACTCAAATTCATGCAGAACCTGTATCTCTTATGTTTTAAATAAACACAAACTTCCTTTAAGAGTGATCAAGTTAATTAGGCCGTATAAATATATCCAGAACCTACAGCAGAAGATGTGTCACTGAACCTTAAAAATGTAAAATGTCAGTGCTTAGAAAACAGATTTTTCACGGCTGTATCCCCATTAACCAGACAGGGAGAGAGGGACATCTCTGGAGGATAATTCATGGCTTCTTTGGGCTTTTCCATTATTAACAAAAGATTTGTGAACAGCTTCCATAATTAGGCCCCTTTGTTAAGTACTCAAAATCAGGCAGAATTCAATGTTTCAGAGCCCCCATGGAAGACTAATGAGACACTCTGTCCCCGTCAGCAAGTCAGTGAGGCACAACTGAAACATTGATCATTCACCCCCCTCAGATTATGAAACAGAAGTGAATGTGGACTTCTACACTGGCTGGAAACTGCATCTCTGCAAAATGTTTGGAACACAGTAATGTTCATTTGCCAACATCTGTTAAAGTCAGTGTAAAGTTAATAGCCACATCTTTACAGAGATCAAATTTTTACCCACTGATGTGGCAAATAAATATGCCCCTACAACTCTTCCAGGTGAAATTGACTGAAACTCTCTTTGTGTTTGATCTCTGCTTCGTTCCATGCCTCTAGTTCACTAGGAAAAAAACCACTTATTTCTATGGCAGGTACTATCCAGTGCTGTAAGGCACATACACAGATTGCTGTGATTTCAGTCATGCAGCAACGTCTGAAAAAGTTACTGAGATGCTGAGATTCCCACAGCTGTGTTAGAAGCTTATAAACCCAGTTAAAAAACATGTGAAACTACCAACACTAAAAAAGCTAAAAGCTTTGGAGAATGCTATAGTACACTATATTCGTAGCCAGAATGCCCCACAGGCAGCCACAGTAGTGCAGGCTATGTTTAAGGAGTTTCAACCAAGTAATTAGCTTTGAACTTTAAGGACAGTGGTGCTGAGAGCCCAGAAGAGGGATATAACGAGTTACTGCTGCAGCCACATGGTCCACGGAACATATGTCCCTTTTCAAGCACACCCTCCTTGACTTCCGAGGTTTTGTTTACCTTGTTCCGCAAAGAAACAGAATTTTGATACTTTACACCTTGAAGTGTAAAGGCACAACGCACACAGCAGGTAACGTTCTGCCTGAACACACTTAATCTTCTAAAAAGGTCTGAGAAGAAGCTGTCAGCTGAAAATCTACCAGGAAGACATGCAAGTGAAATATATCTGCACATGTCCTTCAAAAGCATTCATGCATGCATATGGTACTATTTACATAGCAATTGTGTGATATGAAGCATTTCAGAGACTTAACCTGTGTTTACAGAGGCAGGAATTCTATCCTTAAAGCAGTCTTTACTCCTGCCCAACAACTACCGGAGTAGTGGTTCCTTTTCTATAAATGTACAAATGTCTGTGATCGATGTCCACTTTATAGGACTACAAACAACCCTGAAAACAAGCACTGTTTCAGAAGGTCCCTCATGCCTGCGCTAAGATGCACAGAGAGCTATATTAACTACTCTGGGATGACCATACAATATGCTAGTTTTCCAAATGTAAAAAAGACCTAGGAAAACCCACAGCAATTAACTTGCATATATAAGTATTGAAGAGACCAGGTAATGTGAAGCTGCAAACAAAACAGTTATTTCAAACCCACAGGCATTAGGACACAAAGGGCTTCATAATCTCACTCACATGCAACATAATACCCCAACAGTGGTATGCGAAGCAACCTAGTTTTTCCCTAGCATGCCCATAATAATGTAAGAAGCCCACTGACTTGTCTCAATGCCCATGTGCAGACCAAGCAGCAGCAGGTACAATGTGTGGTTGTACGTGATGCTTCTCCCTACTCTTCCTTGCCCACCTCTTTCAAAACAGCTGTTCAGGGAAACTGCATACAATAGGCTTCACCTGAGCTCCCTGAGCTCCTCACTGGAATGAAGCAGCTGATGAGTACTAGAACTAGCTGAGCAAAAGGAAGCAGTGTTTGGCCACTCAAACTGTATTTTCTATTAAAAAAATTGTCCCTGTTCCCTTAGGGGAAAAGCAGCAAACTGAACAGGAGTGTCAGACTGCCAGATCCAGCCTGCAGGCCATTCAACATCCCACTCACAATGTGGTGAACCACTGACCTGGACAAGCATCCTACCAGCAACTGCCTGTAGCAATCACAAAATTGCCATTCGTGATTTGCTTTGCTGTGTACATCATCCATGAGGAAGACAATATGGCAATGACTGAAACTAACCCACATGACTAAGTTGAATGAAATCTTCTGCATCCCTTCAGAAAGGAAAACTTCCCAAACTCTCTAAGAAAGTAACAATAAAAATGTAGTCCTGTAGAAATACAAGCTTACCATTTCCCAAACTAACAATTTCAAACTATTTTAAAAAGTGGTAACTAGACAATCTCAAGCAATCTTTACACTACATAACAATTATATATGAGATGTTTAACTTGAGCAGGCAACCTTAAATACACAATTTCTTGACTGGATTGCAACACAGATGCTATTTAAAAAGCAGTAGTCAGTTTTGCCTGTGGGCAGTCTGAGTGAATGCTTTGTGACAGACAGGTGAAATGCAAGCTCCACTTACAAGTCTTTATCATCTGTTTGTATCATGATTTCAGGTACTTATTCATTGCTAGTTCAAGAAGAGAAATAAAATTGGCAGTTCCTTCTAAAGATGGGATTTCAGGTTTGGTTACCAAAACAATAAAGGCAGAGATGCTTTCAGATATTCTTTCCTGCCATGACTACTAAAACAGAACATTATATAGAGGAGGTAATGTAACTCAATGCAAAAATCTTTTGTTTGCTCTGTGCAGATTATCATCAAATCATTCAAACATTCAAAAAGTTCATTCCAGAATCACCCTGCAAAATGGTAAGTGTGATGATTTCCTTTCAGCTTTCTCCCTCTGCCTATGGGACAGGCTATGAATCACCTTTTGTGATCCTATTTCTGATTTTTTTTAATCTTCTAAATAATCAAAGCAAAACCAAGTGCAATGCAAATTATACACTGTTTAGTTCACTTACCCTATGAATAATTCCAGCTGAATGAAGATGTTTGATACCACACAGCATTTGATAAAGAAGATAGGACATTCGTTCATGGTCTAGCTCCATCTGAATCACTTGGCAGAGATTTGCATCCATGAGCTCCATCACAATGTAGCTTATGAAGAAAAAAAACAATCAGATAATATGACTATTTTATTGTATTTTTTCCCTTACTCATCCTTTGGCATGAATATTTTGAAAATAAATTCTCAGATTTAGTTCAAATCAGACTTACACATCTTGAAATTCTTCCAGGGATTTTTGTGGTGTGAACACATTCAGTAGGCCGATTATCTGTCAGAAGGGGGAGAGGAAGTGTAATTGCACCACAGAAACAGCAGAGTCAACATTTCAAAACTGGTAACTATTACTCTGATATGAGCCTCCTGGTATGCACTGAAGCACAAGATGCTCAGTGGCTCAACCAGGCCTAACATGCTGTAGCAGATACTAATGATTTTAGAAGAAGTATTTTTCCTCCACAGATCACATAATCTAAAGACACTCTGTGTGCATTAACAAGATGACATTCAAAGCTTAAAACCTAAGGAGGTTAGTCAGTCTTCCCTTCCTCCTACTTTCAGTTTGAAGAGAACTGGTAAGATTTTTATTGCATATGAGGAATAATAAAATTAAAACCTGACAAAGGCTCCCTAAGAGATAACACTTTACTGCTGACAGAGACGAAGAAAAAACTTAACCCAAAGAGACAAACAGATTCTTAGAGCTGATTTAGGACATTTCCCAATGCTAAGAACGGATGGGATGTGCACAAACAAGCCAAGATACTACTCATCAAGAATCAGGCAGGCTTGTGATAGTTTATCGTCATATGAATTATGCTATCAGGTGAAACTTCCTTCAGAGAATCCATATAAGCCAACCCTATCTGAGAAAAGTTGTAAGATTTTCCCAAGAAGCTAAAAGACAGAGTGAGTTTTCTATGACTCCCTATTTCCCTAGCAGCCATCTTCTGACGGTGGATTAAGGGGGAAAGTAAGGAAGACTGAACACAGCTGTCTCTGAAGGAAGAAAATGTCCAATGTCAGCCTTTTGTCGTTCAACTCTGATAAATTTATGACTTATTCTCTTCCCATTTCTGTGATCTGGTCTACTGCACAGCTTCATAAGCATAACATAGTTACTGTTGTCACAACACAAGATTCCAAACTCATTCATGCACCAGGAGAAAAAAAAAGAAAAACCTATTACAACCTTTTTTTTTTCCCCTCCTATGTGTCTAGCATCACCAACAACAAGGATGCACTTACCAATCATCCTCCTCTTATTTGACAGCTGCATGTAAAGCATAGCAATGTAACACTGACTCCCTTGCTGATTTTAAAGGGGGTATTTAAAGAGCGGATAGGTATCAAAACCAGTAAATAATAGTTCTCCTGATATATCCTTCTGTACTTATCATGGAGATACAACCATACAATGAAAATCTCCCCTCAAGTCACTTCCTTTTACAAAGAATCACCTTCTAGTTAAATCTTTAACATCTGGAGCAGGACAAAGACACTGCACTCACATTTTTGTGATTAACACACTTCATAAGAACAAGCTCTCTGTAGGCTCTCTTAGCATGGGTTTGGTTCTGAAACGGTCGGCTTAACTTCTTGATTGCAACATTCCTTTCAAGGATGGCATCATAAGCTGCACTGTAATTAAAAATAACATTATTACATCTCTAGCGCCAAGGTCCTTTAAGCTGTGGCAGTTGCAACCTTTTTCAGATACTATGTATCACATCTGCAGAAACCCCAAATTTCCAGTGTTACTCAGCTTTAGGGAGTGTTAATATAGCAAAGTGCTCTCGTATGCTGAGTGATTCAAAATTTAAAAATATTTCCCACCTTCAGAGTATTAACACATGACAACCTCTACAAAATACTGAAGGATTTCTGCTTCCCAAAGATATTGAGTTCTTGCCACGCATTGGCACCCAAGAACAGACTGCCTAAACAAGATCCAAAACACTTCAAACAAAAAAAGCACATCCATTTTACACAAAATCTTCACACTGAAAAGAAGGGAAAAGAGTGGAAAAGTAGGTTATATAAAGGTCCCATGCTTTCACTTATGTAGTTGCTTAATATTCTGATGACAATGAGAGCATCAATGTCAAGACAAAAAAGTCTTAAGAAAGCTTTAACATCTAGATGTCACTGGCTTTAACTTGGTAAAAAGAAAGAATAACATTTTGATTGCAGACTAATGTCAAGATTGTCATACAATTCAGTGACACAAGCTGTTTAACTGATGAAGACTGTTACTGGGGACAACTCCCTTACATATCACATTTCCATGACAGGAAGGCTCAGCCTGCTTTTCCTGTCAGAGCTAATACAACTGATAACTCCCATGCAGACTCAGGAAATATTTATCAGTTACTAAAAAAGTCTCAGCAGGGAAAATATTGTTTTCTTGTCTCTTATCAAGAAAGGTACCCAAACCTGATGAAGAACATCCGTCAGCAAACAGTAGCATCTATTAAATCCAAAACTCACTACTTTAAAAAGCAGATTGTCTATACAGTATGTAGGCTTTAATGATTTTTATTTTTTTATCATCAAAACCTCTAGTCACTATTGAAGGAAAAGAAATTAGGAACAACATGTACTGGTAACTTTCTTTGGTTTACATTTTCTACTATATATGGAATTCCTCCATCTGCCCCCAAAGTAAGGATTATCTTATGAAAGAGCATTCAAGAGGTGTCCAGGAAAGACTGCCAACCTGTGACTCCTGTACCAGTATTTAAATTTCTGCAGCCCCAGTACATAGCAGCAGCCTTAGAGCCTGTTTCAGTATTAGTATTAGTATTAATATTAGTATTATACTACTTAATATTCTTCCAAATCAAACTGGATCTGTTCGGTTTTTAAAAGAAAAAAACAAATACAGACCAACAACAACTAAAAAAAACCCCCACCCAAATCACAAGAATTGCACAGTATCTCCTCCATACATGGACAAGATTTAACCACATGAGCACTCCAGTCCTCCTCAGGGTAAGCAGAGAGGTTTAACTAAAAGGGCTTCAATTACCACTAGCAGCAAGTACAAAATGGCACTAGAGTAATTACATGGTCAGTTTTTGGATCTTACCTTTAGGAAGATAAATTTGGAAAACAGCCGGTTTTATATGACTGGCAATCAGGACAGTTATCTAAAGCTTTTGCTGGCATTTCTATAGCAACTAAACAAACTCATCAAATTACTGTCTACATCCTACATATTAACACACATGCAGACAAAATTCAGATCAGTTTTTCTGATGCTGCTACTTAGAGACCATATAACCTCAACGCCAAAAGTTACCAATTCAAAACCAAATCTTTCTAGAGTACTGGCCTTCAAGTTTTCATTTGCACTAAGCACACTTTTATTATCAACCCTGCTAAGACAAAAACATGAATTAAAAACCCACCCACACCACGCAATTTTGTAACACTGATCAAGTCAAGATCAAGGGAGTAAAGAGATTACAGTGAAAATTGTTTGAGATTATGCTTTTCCCTTCCTTTCTTTTTCTTCATGTTTCTTCTGTATTTTTACATACCTGGTTAGCATCTTAAGAGTTACAATAAATTCGAAAATCCTTCCCTTGAACATTCAAAAAACTTGCAAGAAGCTCAAACCAAAATTTCTCTTTGGGGCAATGCCACTGCACAGGAAACACTGCCTAAAAGCAGCTTGTTGTCACCAACTTAAATCAATTGGACACTTTTCAGTCCACAAATCAGAGCACTTATTCAAAGAATTATACTGTCAAGTCATAATTTTCCTAAACCATATCAGGCATTTGCATATTCACAGAATCACAGAATCACATGGGTTAGAAGGGACCTCTGAGATCATCAAGTCCAACCCTTGATCCACTACTACCAGTTACTAGACTATGGCACTAAGTGGCACATCCAGTCTCTGGATGTGCACTCTCTGAATGCTCACTAACCAGGTATTAGGAACTATACAGATTACAAATCTAAGTGAAACAGACTCCTAACAAACCATTTCAAGAAGTACAAGCATCTACAAGCAGGAAATACTATAAAGAGTATCTCTCACTTTTGTTTCACTGCAACCAATGTGGATTAGGACTGGTTTCTTTATCCATTTTTCCCCCACCATTAATTTACAGGACTCAGCACAGCTGGCTGAATTTGCACAAAAGAGCAGTGGCTCAGAAGCTAGAAAGAACATGGGTCAAAAAGCAATAGCCCTTGCTAAGGAAAAATGACCAACAGTTACCATCGTTGTTTTGCCTGTAGAAGGTAAGTCCTCCACATTCCTGCTCAGTGACATACAACACCTGAAGAACCCAAAAAATTCTGTTAAGGAAAACTGAAGGTACACTCAAATTTTAAAGAAACCTTACCATACTATCCCTTGCGCTCCTGATCCTATTGGTTTCAAATTTTGATACCGTTTCAATACAGTGAAAGTAGAGTCTCCAATTTCAACACTGTAGAAATTGTTGTCACGCTTGCTCCTACTCATGACGGCAACTTAGTTAGTTCACTTCATCCAAATATTGCTTCTGGCCTATGAAGAGATAAAATTTGAAAAACTAAGATTTTACAACTGTATGTAATCTGACAAAAGGCAAAATTCCTTGTAAGACACAAAAGATACTTCCCAAGTAAGTCCCACACGCAAATGTAAGTTATTTTTCATGTCTGCAGAAATGAGATGGCATGTGTCTGAAGCATTTTATTTTTAGGAGTGCTCCTAAGATAAGATTCTACAAGGGCAAAAATAATAGAAAGCCAAAAGTGAATGGATGGTAGCAAAAATCTTAGGTGGGAATGACAGAAGATCAAAAGGCAGGAAGCTACACATCATCCAGAAAGCTCCATGAGTCCTACCATCCCTTCACACACACACGTGCAGCAAGGGAGCAAGGTTTGGGCCAGACACTCTCCAGAGGTCCCATCCAACCTGAATTGTTGCATGAGTCCATAAATAGAAGAGTGACATATCATGAACAAGTCTTCCAGATATTACAATCATCAAAATACTCTCGCTCACAACTGCAGCAATACCTGCCACTGACGAGGAAACACATACAGTCAGTCCAGGCCAGAGGTCTCACATACAACCTCCTGTGAATAAAAGTAATAATCACGGATAGAGAGAACAAGAGTAAGAAAAAAGGATGTGTATTCCACTAAAGTCCCCACATATTAAAAAAAAGTAGGCTTACTGGAGGGAGCCAAAAAGCCTAATTTCTTAGCAATACATGACACCATTTCCAGCTCTTTCTTCCCTATACCTTTTATCACTGTATCTTCAGATTCTGCCACTTTATCAACACTCTGTTCACAAATGTATTTGCACACAGTTTTGGAATAAAAATACTCAACAAATAAATAATGACAAAAAGAAACATCTTGAATTAGGAAAAAGAAAATTTATTGTGGACAGTATGAAATCAACCAAACAAATTTTTGAAAATCAGAAAACAAAGAATGAAAATAATAATTCATGTAATCTTACACTTGTTCATCATCAGCTGAGAAAAAAAAACCAAAACAGGATCTTGAGTTTATCCACTAAAAATGTATTAAGATCTACGGACATTGAACAATGCAGGAGTAGCTGGAACAGCTCAGTAAACAGAGCTCTGCTGTTTGATATCAGCATCAAGATAATGAAAGTTTCATACTTCATGTTGGATAATTCCTCAGAAACAAACACAGGAAGGACTGCTCCTTTCCCTCCAAGGTTTCCAGATGAATGTTGACACCATTCTATTTAAAGGTCAATATTTTGAATAGCCAAAGCCAAGTGTTCAATTGAATTTTCCTTCAATTTGGAAAACTTCATAGGATCAAAGAGTGAAACAAAGCAAGTATAGTTTAAGAAAAGGATCTTGAGAGACAGTATTCTCTTAGAAAAAAAAACTTTGTATTAACAGATTTTACTTACATCCCACATGCAGTATTACAGCCAAGCAAATTTTATTGCCTTAAAATTTTGTCATCTGCTACACGTGCAAAATTGTAAAATGTGCTTGCCACTATGCACTGAGAAACTTGCATTTACTAACCATTTTATAATTTATAATAGTATTTTAGTACACAGCAGCATATAAAAGAAATTCTTGTTTATTTTTACCAAGGTAAAAAAATTCTGTGTAATCTTTCTGTAATAAAGCTTTAACTCCATTATGAATATATAAGCTTGGCAGTCACCTAGGTACTGCCTATAACCAACTGGTCTCTCTGCTGCAAAGATGTATGTAAAAAAAGCTTAAATTAAGTCTAAGCTTCATAATTGAAAGGCCCATACTCTGGACTATTACAGTACCTACGGTGATATGAAAAAAAAATTAAGTTTGTAACAAGGTTTGGTATCTAAATTACATCTTTCACTTTAGTCAGGCTTCTTAGAACTTAAAATCTGAAAAACAAACTCAAAACCAAACAAAAATCCCAATTAGTAAAGAACAAAGAAATAAAATGGAAAAAACACAACATACCACAACAGCACTATCAGATTATGGTTTAAAAGGCTTTCTCTGATACTGGATTCTTTAAAATGCTCTTAAAAAACACACCATACGTTGCACCTGAATACTGAAGACCCTACAAATGCACTGTATCTTTCTACTGACAGTTGAAAAACTCAGGTTTTTAGTTGCTGATGTATCTATTAAACGCTATACAAAATAAATTACCAGGAAGTTTCAGAGTGCTTCCCCCTTCAGTCACAAAACTTGTTGAGTAACTCTTTGTTATAAGAGATGCTCTTAAAATAGCTGTGGGCATTCTGTAAGGGACCTGATCTACCCTCACCCTTTCTCAGACACTGGACTCCCCCCCCCACTACCATGACCCATCACTACCCTTCCTGTGAGGATTTAAGGTTTCTCAGACCTCTATTTGGCAATATTTCAAAGTTTTAGAAAATGAGTAAAGGGCAAGACAGAGGAGATGACTTTTGCAGTGCAAAGATTGCTTTTGCAGGAAACAGTTAGATGAGGAAGCAAGCAAAAACCAAACAACTTCTGCGCTATTTCAGGGAAGGGACTGCTCTCTGAAAAAAAAAAAAAAACAAACAAAAATGTCTGTTTAAAGAAATCCTGAGAAACTTCAAGTCAGGGTATAATGCACCAGTAAAAGCAACCAAGACACAGCAGGAAAACAAATACTGAACTGAAAACTGAAAAGTTTTTGTACTTCAATACACATTTGTGTGCAGCAGCTGTGGAGCACCACTCCAAGTCTGAAAATCCTTCATCAGGTTAAATATATGTTAAATCACATGCAACCAGAATCACGGTAGTTGGTTCCTTCCCCACTATCCATGAAGTTTATTCCCATAAGCTTCACATGAGATTGAAAAGTAGGCTTGTAATAATGGCTAAAGCAAAGAAAGAATTCAAAGCACCCCAGACCAACAGACTGGATAGAAAAATGGTATCAGTCAAAACATGATCAGAAGAGAATAGTGAATAAATGAGGAAGGAGAGGTATCCCAAAGTGAGGAAGAAGGAGTATCCCCAGTTGCATCTAAATTAGCATTTCTTTTTCTGCAGCCCCATGTGCTGTTCATCAAAAATTATCAGTCCGTACTGTGATAGCAAGATGTACAGTCTCTCTCTTCATTTTAAATGCATGCTCTCCTACCATAAAACAGACTTACTCAGCTTCAGAAGAAATGGAGTACATTCTCAGAAAAGCCATTTCTTGCACATTTTCTGTGGGGAGCAATTGTAGGATGTAAATAAGCCACTTGGACATAACACACTCAGATCGGCACAAAGAGAGGTCTTAGAAAACATTACACATGCCCCTTGCCTCCAATCCTCTGGTATTTCACCTGGCCATTACAGCTTCCTCAGACTGAACCAGCCCTGACACCCATCTCCTCTGCACCCCTCACCTCAATGTCTCATAACTTCCACAGTTTTGTTCATGAATCATGGGAGTGTCTCTCATTTTATAACCAAGTGTACTTCCACTCGGTGCTTTGCTCCCACTCAGCTCAGAACCCCTTGTGCTCCCTGTATCTTCATCTCACATGAAAGCATCCTCAGAAATGCCTGGTATTGCCAGCTCCGTAAACACAGCGCAGAGAAAAAAGCCAAAGACTTAATTTTTTCCTTTCTATTAATTTACTGATGACTAGTCTTATGAAGACTAGCTTCAAAGATCCACAACACCAAAAATCTTAGTCTTTAAATATTAAAGCAAGTCTAAATTCAGAAATTGTCAGACTTTTAAGATTCTTAAACGATATATGCCTTCAATGTCTTTCATTAAAACATGATTAAGCTATATCAGATAAAGTCGCCTGCCTGAAATTTGACATTTTGTTCCATTTTCTAGCAATTTTGCAGAAGCACATATGGAAAGAGGCAGGATGCAGACTCCAGATTTCTGTTATTAATGAGGAAACTAATAATACATTTTTCCCATTAACTGTCAACTTGCTTGAATGCTGTCAACTGTCAGCAGGGGAATAATCCCACAGAAAACTTCAATTTCCTCTCACATATCAACCATTGTGCCTTTCCTTGAAAATGCTGTGCCTAAGCAGATTTCAATACATGGCAAGCTTTTACTGGCAGCCCACAATTAGTCAAGATAAGGGTATTTCAAAACTGAACCCTAAGATAGGACTGTGTGTTTGGCATATTAATTTACTAATTCTTCAGACTGCTGTAAATATTATTTACCCAAGGAAGCACAACAAAAATGCAGGAATTGAAAGTAACACTATATCCATACCTCAGGAGATCTCCAAGGCTGTGCCTAAATTTTATTCTAAATTAACTAACAGCAACTAGAATTTAATAGTCCTGCAGGAGACTTCAAATGGTCAACAATTTCCACTCATCACTTCTCTACAGCCTGATACAGTTATAAAAGGATAAACATGGACAGACTGAACATGTAGCTCCACGAAAATGCAAGTAGCATCATATATCTATGAAAGTATCATGGCTAACCTTGAGAAGTATGGACATTTATAAAAATGTTTCATTGACATCACCTCCTCCTCCTCCACAAGTGAATAATGCCAACAACAAAGATTGACCAAAATTCTTCATCCAGCTTTAAAACAAGCATATTTAAAACTATAAAGAAACCATGCATAGCAATGTTCATACCCAAACACGCAAACATCTGCCACGTACCTTAGCACATCTCAACAAGACTGTTCTATATAAACTTGCTGACTTCAAGATATCTGGAAAATAACTTAGTGCTGTATTTCAAGACTAAATTTTGGTTTTAATACAGAAAGCATTCAATTTATTAATCAAGATACGGGACAATGTATGGACAGTATATGTTAAAATGACTTTCCAGTACAGCTTAAATACACTACAGAAACAGATGGTTTGGGGACAGAAAGGTGGGGTGGAAAAAAGAGGAGCTAATTCTTTGCACACATAGTTTTCAGTTTAAAAGCCCTACTGCAGGTGCATTAAAAACCTTATAAATGGCCAAGCCTTAGATAAAAAAAACAAAACTCACAATGCAAAATTATGTAAACAACAGGAATATATTTGGTAAACTTGTCTTTGCAGAGTATATAAATTGATTTCTTTAGAAGGCAGAGCGAGATGGTTTGCTGCTCATTCCAGACCCTGCTTTATTTAATGCTTTTTACACCTATGACATCACTGGTCAGTGCTTGAAAGAGGCCTCCACAGTAACAGAGCTTCAGCTCTAACCAACACACTGCAAGGTGCATGTGAGCTTAACATGTTTGAACCAGAGCTGGTGCCAGTGTGGCTCAGTCGAGGTTTACTCTGTGCAGAGCTTGTGGTACAGACGGTTATCACACCAGTCCTCACTGTGTATTTATGGCTGGATTTGGGCAATCTAACATTTAGCATTTAAAATCAATCCAGGCTCGTCTGCACCAGGACTCCAAAAAGTTAAGCTGAAACCGCAAGCAATTAAAAACTTGCTCAGCTCATGAGCCCAAAGTGTTATGCACCTGAGTTAACCATAAAAGTTTGTGTATCCACAATTAGAATTTAATTGGAAAACCATGTGCTATCCACTAGACATATGAATATTTATCTTCTGTGCAGCACCATCAAATGCTACTTCCTCGGCTATCACACCTGCTAGCATTTACATCAACTAGATACCAAGACTATGCTTTTTAAATCAGATATCACTTTAAAAACCCCATGCAATTATGTACAAGGTTACTTTGCTTATGCAGTGATCTGAATGCAAGCATTCCAGGCACACAGAGGAACAGCTATGGAACAGGTTTTGTGGGAAAAAAAAAAAAAAAAGGATCTCAGTTTAAATAAGAGCACAAAATATCTTACAACCTCTTCTGTGCTTTCCCCTCACTAGAGACAGTAACAATGAACAGGAAAGCTTCAAAGGTTGCATTAAAAACTGACATAAAGGATACGTCTGAGAGATGTCTTTTCTGTTCAGACAAAGAAATGGAACCCAAGAGATAATTTTCCACTAGGAACATGGAAATAGAATAGGCCTGAATTCTGACAACTTACAGGGTGGAGAAACATCGGCTTTGTACAGCTAAGTCTAAGACTGCCCTTAATTGCTGGTTTATACCTTCACTAGACAATACGGTATGAAAATCCAGGATTCATTCCATGCTATAGCTTATTCTAAATATCCTTTTATCTAAGAAATTATCTGTATTCAGGTTACTCCTACTGCAGTGAAGAGGAATAGCAGTGAAGGTGTTTTCATACCCCAGTACCTTGAAATGCAACAAAATATACGAAATGAGAAAAAGCATAGGCAGGAACAACCACCATTAATTACAAGTTTTGCATGAAATCACACTTAGTTTTTATGTTTACAGTTTCTGAAACAATGCTTTCCTAATTGCAAGCATAAGTGGGCTTAGTATTGGAAGAAACTCAGGATGCTAAGCCAACAAACACTCTTTGGGGCAAGACCTATCTTAGGTACGACACATCAACTAAGATAGCAATCTGTCTACACATGCTGAAAACTGTGGCCTCTTGGGTAAAACTGTTCTACAACAAAAGGAGATTATTACAGTAGCTGCTCAGAAGTAAGACTGACAAAAGACGAAGACCACGACAGTTAAAGAGATGCAGAAATAGAAAAAGATAATTTTAAAATAAAACTGTTGCATATATTAACACATTAATTAGCAATATAATCAACATAGTAGAATGACGTAACTCCGTATCAGTGATTGTTCAGTAACTCCATTTAGAAGGCATCTAACACTATGAAAATGAATATACTGCAGGAATCTATGGCTGACCTAGAAAAAGCCAACAGTACTTCAAGTACGTGCTAGATTGCTACCGAATGCCAAACAAATGCAGTGTTTATACAGCTCTTGCATTAATGAATTTTATTTAATTTCTTTGTGAAAATACAGTTCACACATAGCTGATTTGTATGCATCATGTGTTCGTGAATGCTTGTCCAATTTTCAGCTGTCATGTTTAAAGGCTTCTGGACATCTGCTAAATGGATAGTGCAAATACAGCCTAGTTTTCAGACACACAATAAAAAAAAATGCTTCAAAGGTTCAAATTTAGGAAACCAAAGAATTCTGTTTCTTAAAGGTAACTCTGTAACTCCTTCTGTTATTCACAAAAGTAACCACGCTTTTAATAACATTTTCATTTTCCATGCTGTCCTTGAAACTAAATGTTGTATTCCACAATAGTTCCAGCTCTGCTAAATGCTAATGCAGATAAGGAATTTGGAAAAAGGAGTTAATGTCAGCTGGCTGAAAACTGCAGCAAGATATTACTAAACCATTACGAATGCCAAAGATGCCTGAAAAACCTAAAGCTTATTTCTAAAATGAGATATTCTGTTGACTATAGGATTTGCATGGCTTTCAAATTACACTTTCACAGATCAGATGGTTTTAAGCTGAACAACTTCCACACAATTGCCTGAACTACTACCAACGCTGACACGTTTAATGAGGCCTCTGGCTGCCATGTAAAGGACATGGAAGTGCCTTGCACCCCATCTAACATATACCTGCGTTATAGGAGTCCCCTGCCTGGCTCGCACCACTCATGGGAGGAGAGGCATAGCAAAAATTCCAAGTCTACAGCTTGATCCCAGAACCTATTTTCCGTTTGCAACTATTAAAACTACAAATGTACTGGGGTGATTCTTACATACCTCAGGTCTGAAGTGCAGTGCAGGTACATTTCTTAAAACAACAGTACATTTTAAGATACCTTTTGTGCACCAAAAAGTCAAACTTCACTAGTTACAGATTCAGTAAAGCCAAGATGGACGGACACCAGATCTCAGTGTTTGTCCAGAAAAGAAGTCCTGAGGCAGGGGAAACCTGCATAAATGCAACAAGGGCACATTTAGATTTCTATGTTATGACTTGCCTACTACTTTGAAGTTCAAACAGAAAAGGCTAAGTCACTTCAGTTTGCTCGAAGACAAGAGACTTAAGACTCATTTAATTTTTTTAAACTTTAGGACTGTTGCATTTTCTTTTTTAATAGGCGCTTTTATATGGAATATTAAAAGCAATTACTTGACTTCCTAGAGTCTGTTGAATATTTAACAATAAACAGATGGCCTTCTCCACTAAAGATAATTTCAGAAAAGATCACAGGTTTGCTATAGAAAAATAAATTTGGCTTTAAAACAAAAAACTTTTGAGTACACAATAGCAAAAGAAACTCAAGAAAATGTAATATGGGCTGTCTGAATGAACTAATTACTTCATTGGTTCAAAAAAACATCACTGCCAGATTGATAAATCACTTGGAAAGACTTACAGCCCTCTCTGTTAAACTAACTCTGTTCTCAGAACAGTTTACAGGAAACAACTACATAGAGTCCTAAATTAATAAACAATGAACAAAATCCATTAATACTAATGCAACCTTTACAGTGATTTAGTGTTGCAGTTTACAGGTGCATATAGTGACTCTAACCACATGCTTTGGCTGGATCACATGATGACTTTTTCCAGTCACTAAGGAAACTAGATACAGTTTTCTTCATATATATATATATATATGCCACCTCATCTTATTAAGACTGTTGCTGTAATTTCAGAAGTCTACTAAGAAGGGGAGGACATATAGAGAAATAAACCATCCTCTTCTCCACTCCAGTGCTCTTTTCTTGGCCAGTTATTCACCTTATTATAGTTTCCATAAAAGAAAACCTATCTGAATGCAATTGCAATGAACTGAGCTGAATTATGCATTCCAAAAATCACCTGCAACCTCATCAGTAACAAGGAGGTGCCTACCACTTACACAGCACAGGTTCACACAGGAGCAGTGGCACTTCATAATTGAATTCCAATTCAAGCCTGCTCAGTGATGCCTCTGCCATCTATGGAATAAATTTGCAAAATTAAGATGAACATAAGTTTTACCATTAAATACAAAACAATCTCTATATAGGATGGTTGGGAGCACAGGAGACTTTAAATGAAGGAGGAAGCATGTTCTCCCTTTGACAAGGAAGATCACCAAGTTACATTGCTTGGAAAAGAGTATTTACATAAAAATGGTTTTGCAAGCTACTTGTAAAATATCCAAAAGTCAGCCTCTTGTTTTAAGTTCTTAACCTGGCAAATAAAAAGTCAAATAAAAGTTCCTTCAGAAAAATCTAAAATCAAGAGTTGCCCACAAAAGAGCATTCCAACGACCCATCAGCATTTCTTGAAAGCAGCACTCAAAAAACAAGTCTGATAATATGATTTTAATCTCCACAACTGATGTCCTTTCCCAAACACCAGCTCGGTTTGGAACAGACAAGTAATCCTATTACCTTACATAGAGGGAGCTTTCTTGCAACCATCATCTCCAGATATAAGTATATAAGAAGCATAAAGTGCCCTCAAGAGTCATAAGGTACGAGCTTTTACCCAGATTAGTAGTGACTGAAGAGATTTTCCAGATCCTGAATCAAAGCAGAAATAAATATTTAAAATTTACAAAGGATAACATGACAACAAAAAGAACAACAAAGCAGAGCCTGAATCAGCAGAGGAAGATTTGGGTGTGTTTTTCATCCCATCTGTGAACGGAGAGTGAGAATGACGCAGGAGACCAGAATCCAAGTGCACTGAGGATGAACTAATGTTCAAGGGAGACATAAGGGCTGCTGACAAATGCTAGTCAGCTTCTCAAAAATTCTTCAACACACATCCAGGCTCAGCCCTCTATTTTTTCCTCTGCAAAACTGGCTGAACTTTACCTTTAATACTATTATAGTAGAATTTGATGGGCAGGAAAGGAGAAAACTTCTTCATAGAAAAACAACAAGCAACTTTTTTTTTTTTTTAAATTACGTTTAGTGAGCTTCCTGAATTTTAAATCTTTTCCAGCCTAATATTTACTTATTGTATAAACTGGAA
The DNA here is from genome assembly GCA_013396775.1 of Cephalopterus ornatus. NCBI lineage: Eukaryota > Metazoa > Chordata > Aves > Passeriformes > Cotingidae > Cephalopterus > Cephalopterus ornatus. Next base: position 435,955 of record VZRE01010263.1, on the reverse strand, counting down.
TGGAAGGGGGCAGAACACATCCATAAAATTTCACACCTACTGAAAGCCAGCTTCCAGCTTAGAGACAGACTAGAAGTCATTAAAAGAAAAAAAAAGTATATAAAAATATAAATAAGGATAGCAGATGCATGTTTCATTTTTCATGTTAATTAAACTGACCTGCTCCTTTTTCTACCTCACTCAGTGACTCACCCCATGCAGGCACTGTGACAGCAGCTGCAGCTCCTGGGCAGAGCGCAGGTAAACAGCCTGATCTACAAGCACCACCTGCACTGGGAGCTTCCTTGTTTGCTTTGCAGGGAGGGATGGAGACGAGAATTATTACTGGCAGCCAGGTAAGGATCTCTCCAAGGAAGAGCAACATACTTATTTCCCAAATAGAGCTTCCAGTAGTAGCTGCTGGCAAATGCAGCCCCTTGAGTTTTCCCTTTCCATATTGTTCCTCATCCTCTCTTGAAGAAAGCAATTTCACCAAGGCTGAGGGCAGACACGTTCTGTGGTGTCACTGAAGCTAGAACATCATAGGGATTATATTTGCAGGGTGAGTCACACAGGCAAGAATTTTAAGCTGGCATGTTCTCTAGCACTACTCCTGTCAGACTTACCTGATCAATACCAGAGCACCTCAGCCACTAAACAATGGAAATCTCATGACAAATGTTTTTAGAAGTCACAATAAAAGGTTAATAACAAAACTAGAAATGAGCTCAAACAGCTCATTTTCAACACTACATTTTATGTGCCAGTGCTGAAATTTCCTGCATCAAATTATGTTCAAATACAAGGAAGGCTGAAACAGCAATCAGTCACAGGTTGCAGTCACCAGTGCCAAAACGTTAACAGCTGAACCTGAAACTGGGGAAACCTGAAGTTTTTGTATTGGGCAATCAGAACTTGAGCTTTTCTGCTTCCATGTCTCAAGTAACTTCAAACAGTAACTTCTCATATACTGTCAGAAATAACTAATGATTCAGAGGCTGTTTAACAGCAAGGAAAGACCTATGACTGGAAGCAATAAAATTAAGACTGTAACTAGCAGAATACTGATACTGACATTTGTCTATAAAACAGGTAGTGTAAGATCACATGCAAACACAAAAACCAATTCCTGTCATTAAACACTGCTCCAACCAAGTAATTTCCTAGCCCTGCTGGGTCAGCTGGCATGGACAAAACCATCAAAGTTCCAACAGCAATTTCACACACTGCTCCCCAAGGAGCACAGGCAGAGTCAACATGTCCACATCCCATTTCCCTCAAAAGCTCAAAGCATGAATTTATGCGAAACAAGTACCAAATACCAGTATTCTCTAGTCCTGACTCCCGAACTGGAGTCAGCAGCATCAACTTCAAATGCTGAATCCACAATCACAACTTCTAAGTACCCTCTATATAAAAATCAGTACTAAACTGCTACGCACATTTCTAAAGAGAATTCTCATACTGTGAAACATCTCTTGCAAAACATTCAAAATAAGACGATCAATATAATTTCTGGTACTACTAAAACACTTGTTTTGTTTAATATCAAATTCAATTCAGCCGAGAACTGAATTCTTTAGTTAGATAAACACACCATACACCTTGCACAAGGAGGAAAATCAAGAACTAAGTAACAAATGCACCCACAGTAAATTACTCACCACTAACTAAGTTTTGCAGTGATTTTCTTTTCAAAACATTCTTCTGCTTTTTATCAATAAAGCTCTTATTCAGAGGATTACACTTAATCCACCTTCCTCCTCTTGCATCTCAGTTTCTCTACACTTTTAAGCGTTGTCACATAATGCCATTAGACTATAAGTTACAGCCCTCCACCTCAAAAAGTACTACAAAAATGCATAGTATCCAGGCATGAAGAAAGTGTTGTTTGTTAATGGCACAGAGACAACAGAAGAGAACACCATAAAGCGTGGGAAAAAAACCACATGGGCTGCATATTTCTGTTTTAACTGACCTCACCTCAGGCACTTGCAGTGCTACTCAGTTTTATCTCCCCTTTACAACTGTGACTAAAGCAGCTGGTCACAGAAGAAAATTATTCAGACTGTTGGTTTAGCGCCTGCCTGCCAATTAGGTAAAATATATATCACAGAGAGCAGTAGCTCTAACTTTGTAATATGGGAAGTTAAACAGAATTAAGATTCAGAAAACAGAGAATGAGAAGATAAGTCAAAATGCATAGACTTCCAGTAGCCTGAAGGCAAGGAAAGATGAATAAGTGAATGCATGCTATCAGCTCCATGAAAAGATGTGAAAATTTGTGCTTTCTTATCTACCATTCCTTCAGCCATCTCCCTCTTCTCTAAGCAAGCGGGGGAGTCTGCCAGTCTGTGACAGGGAAATGAAACCTCGCATTTCTTCATCATCTGTGAATATCACACACCTGGTGCTACCCAGATTCCCAGGTTTCTGGAATGTAATTTTTTACAAGGTACATAACCTAAACACGAAGCAATCTCTACAGAAAGCCACCAGCATAAACATTTAAAACATCCTGAAAACTGTATTAAGAGTTATGAAGTTTAGGATTTACCCAAACTTTATTGATTTTGCTGACAGACGAATCAGCCCTGGTTATCCAAATCAGCAGCAAATAAGACAGCAGCACATGCAACTTCCCAGCATTTCTCACAGTCATGTCAGCTCCTACAACACAGCTGCTCTGGAATACCAGTGCATCCTCTCTGGAAAATCTCACCTGTGGCCAATAGCACTCACCAAGTTATATATCACTCACCAAATATCCTCACCAAGTTATAGATCACTTCTGAATTAGTTTATTACAGTGACACTCTGCTGCTATATGGTATTCTGCGCTACATGTTTTCCAGGAGTTTTTATTTTGTGATATGACACAAAGATTAATACAGGAGGCTGCACAGCGAAATGATGCATTTGTAACAGAATACACTGCAGAGTTCCTCTATTTTTAAATATTCTTTTTTTTACTAAGTGATCCTTAGTGATCAGCAGAGATCCTTTTAGGTAAGTATCTTCCTTCCCCTTTAAAAACGTGTTTTCCATTCACATGCAAAGAGGATGTAAACCAGGCAGACAGGCTGCAGCATGCAACAGTAAACTGGCATTTCTAATGATGAAGATTCCCACTCTACCTTTCCTCTCGAATTCTTTTATGGATTCCTGAACTGTGAGTTTAATTAACCATAAAGACATTTAATAGGTAGCATTTTTCTAGAATAAGCATTATCAGAATGAGCAGTGCTACACCTACAAAAAAAATAAAAAATCACTATGCACTCTGCTGTGCTACACTTCATAGGAAAGTACCTCTACAGTTTCTTCAGTGTAATGTCACATGAAGATCCACTACAGACGGTTCCATAATGAATCCTATTATAACAATATATGAAGTAATAATTCGTGTCTTGCAGGTCAGTTTTGCATTAGAAATCATAAACCAGAACGGCTCCATCAAAAGAAAACTTATATAATTCTACAGTTTGGCAAAGAAGCTGTTGTGACAGTAGATTAAAAGACTATTCGTAGCAGAACTCTCATTTTCAGAAATAATAGGGTAAGACAAGGATCTTCCAGTTCCTTAATCCTTTTTCTAACAAAAGATTATACAAAAGGATGGTAGATGGGGAGAAAATCAAGATAAAATTTTTTTAAAAGGCTTAAAATGTTCAGGTTTATCTCAGGGCACTATTTGTCAGTTCCATTTGTATTTTTTTTGAACAATTCTCTTAAAATCTGAAATCAGACAAAATTCAGTAAAGCAACAGTTCAACAAGGTGTTCCATTTTAAGCACACAATTTAATTGTCATAAGTGCAATCTGAATGCATGCTGCTGGACCCAGAAAACAAATTAGATCACAATCCTGCCTAGATTATAACTGGGGCTACTGCATTCAAGGAAATGCCATTCCATGTTGCTGTAGATATCTTCCTTTTGCCAGAAGCATGTCACGGCCCATTCAACTTACTCAGATACTTGAAATAGCTTAACCATAACCTAAATTGAAATTCACAAGAAAAGAATAAATTACTAATCTTGGCACAACACTGTTTCAGCTGACTATCTCAGGGAGTGCAAATTCTAACCATTCCACAAAAGTGTGCTTGCATATATCAGCTCTCTGCCCATCCAATGACCACTGGAAAAGCAACAACATAAAACAAATAGGCAAACCATCAGCAAAGCAAACCAGTAAATATGACTCAGAGTGCTTCAATGAGATCTGCAAAGTTTAAAAGTGAAATCCCATTCCAGGATTACTCTGGAGGCAGGGGGAAATGCTTGTTCTTTAACCTCTTGCAGGGGAAACTGAAGCATATGAAAATTAAATATTTAAGAAAAAGAAACAAATCAAACAGTTCTCTAATTTTTTTAAAGGACAACAGCACACAAAAGATACCAAGTGATCTAAAATATTAATTAAATATCAGTGATTAAGAAGATAACAGCTCCAGAACATTAGAGGAAGCAAGGATTTGTGTAAAAGTTGGGAAAAAAAGTTTTCAGAATGTTTAAAACTACATTAATTTTAACTTTAAATCCCAGCTACAAAAACTTAAAATCCAATTATGAATGCACTACTTTCGCTAATTCATGCATTTATCTGTGAAGTACAAGTAGATTAATGTGCTATGAAATCCTGTCTAAAGTATTTGGCATAAAATACCTCTGTAATAAGAGCTTTAGAATGGAACAATAATCTCCAAAACATATGACAACTTGAGCACTAACAATTCCTTCAGAGATACATTACTTTGCACAACAATTTCCTGGGAGTGGGCTGGGAAGGAAGGCAATACATTTCAAAATCAAGACTTTACTTTCCAGGTAGTCTGTAGGAAGCTCCAGCAATCATTACTAACGGCAATACAGTCTGTTCTGTTGTCCCATTTCTCCTAGACCTCAGTAGTGTCTGATGTTCTACCTTAGCAAAAAAAGAAGGAAATTTCCAAAACAGGAAGAGTTTGAGAATTCCCATACTTGATACAAGAAGAAAACCACCCTTCAGAAGAACTGAACACCATACACTAGTGCTGGTGGCCATGCACAGTTGTGAGGAAAAATTTTCTGAAGAGAACTAAGAAAGAATTTCAAAGAAACTAAAACAGGGAGAATAAAGTAGTTCTAGTCACATCAAGCTTTTCTGATTTCCCCACAATGCTATACTAGTGTTAATGAACCCTTTTTATAATAAAGGTTAGAAAGGTTGTTACCATATAAGCTTATTACAAACTGCATCGTCTTCCCCCTTCCCTCATCTTGACATATAAGTGGCAAAAGAACCTTGTAATGCTTTTCTAAAAAGCAGCAAAAGAAACCCAGTCTATTGTTCAACAAGGATGAGTTTTGCATTGCAGGAACTGTGCAACTGGAAGTCACCTGCTGCTGGAAGGTTTCACTGCTCTTTAAATGAGCCACTGCCACACAAAAGAACCTTGCTATTTATTACTGTGTCTCCTGTGTATTCACTTCTTGGCATTAAGTGAAACAAGTGAACATAGCTCACATCCTTCTAATAAAACTTTTTAGGACCACTCTTCCTGCTCTGAAGGTGATCAGGATGTTTGTCACCATGCAAATCACAATAAACAATCAAGAATTTATCAAGATTTATGCTGGCTGGCATGTCAACCATGGCATTCACTTCTACTTAAAACTGGGATTACATGCTCAAAACTATGTACTTTTACACCCAAGATACTGCAAGTAAGGATCATGACTTGTACTTACTCCAACATCATCTTAGCGTTAAAGCTATTAAAGAACACATCTAGAGTTTTCAAGGATGTTCCATCCCCAATACTGGATTTCCCACACAATTCTCTCTTAGAGTCGCACATGAGCAGCTGTGTTCACATATTTAAATACTTACAAGTTCAAACCAGGACAGCTGCTCTGTTAAGATACAAAACACTCACTCTGGGTTGTAACTTTCTGTTCTGCTTACCTCCCTTTACCTAAGATTTCTTGTTGACTTTGCTAAATAGACAAATATGTAAGAACTCACAGAAACAAACGAGGCGCAGGACGTCTTCTCAAGGCAGCACAAGCATTAAAGACAACAGCACAGAGAGATTTATGATTCTGACATGGCCCCTTTTTCTTTCTCCCAGCAGCTATTAGTCCTGCCACCTCCCTGCAGTCATGAACTGCTGTTGTGATCCGCTGGAGCTCAGGGCTGGTTTGCTCCATGATGTCCCTTGCTGGGGTAACCACCCTCCAGCTGAGTAAGGAACCATCACCCACCCAGCAGATCAGAGCCTTGGAGCAACAGCTGCCAACATGCTCCTCTGCTACAGAAAGCGAGATGTGGACTAACTTCAGCTGGCTACCAGGCTGCTCACTGCCAGCTGTTTCTTTGGATATGGGTTTTCACGTTCATCACACTGATCACAGGCATAATAGGCACCATAACCATTTTTTTTTGTCCTTTATGCTAGCCTGCAAGCAATTCTGGCCTAGTCATCTGGAAAGTTCAATGCAGGGCAGAAAAATCAGTATTGCCACCAGCAGACTCAAACTAAGATGCTTATCACATCTCATTACTTTTCCCTTCACAACTTCTAACACAGTTCTGGGCAGTCTTGTTTATCTACATCACCCTGCCTTTGTTTTGCCAACCTCCTCAAGCTACTCAGAAAATAAAAGTTTAAAACTCTAAACAGTAGAATCATAATATGGCTTGAAAACAACCTCTGGAGATCATCTATCTGCCCCAAACAAGTAGAACTTCAAATCTGCAATTCTCTCAGGCTGCTCTGAATCTTGCCCAGCCTAAAGTCCCCATGGAAGAAGATTCTGCAACCCCTCTGGGCTCTTGATCCCTGAGAGGGGGTGACTGCTACACCAAGACATTAATTTCCTTCCTGACCTACTGAAAGTTCCATTTGCAACCTTGAGTCATCTTTTCAATGTACACTTCAGAGGTGAAAGTGGTTCCATCACCTCTCTAACCCCCTTGCTTAAAGCTGGTTAAATACAGCAATTACATTCTCCCTGAGCCTGCTCTTGCTCAGGTTACAAACCCAGTCCCTTCTCCACCCTCAGGTGCTCTAGATCCCACTCAGTGCTGGACTCTCTCGTTTGTCTCTCTCACACAGTGCAGGCGTGTGTGATCTACTGAGCAGCTCTCCAGCGGGGCTTCACAGTGCCTCCACACATGGGAACAGCTCCTCTCCAGTACGCCCTGGTCAGGCCCTTTCTAATGCAGCTCAGCAAGTAATTAGCCTCAAGGGCTACAGAGGCACAGTGCTGACTCCTGGTCAGCTTCTCATCCAGCAGGACCCCAGCTCCTCTTCTGCCAGGAACCAACAGCTGAAGAATCATTTTCATTTTATAAATCTAGGCAATTCCACAACTTTGAGATCCCAGTGAGAAACAGGATACCTACTGTTCATCCTTCTTATTTCACAACAAGCAAAAGATCAGACTGGAGACATTTCAACTTTTGCTCAGCAGACTAAGGGATAAGGTAAATGTTTGAATGGACACAGACTACAGTGATGGGAACACACATTTTAGCCATAGTTCGTAGTTAAAAGAATAAATATTAAGTAAAGACATTTTTCTGCACACTCATAAGACGTATAACATCAATAAAATTAAGTAATTGAAGGTTGTTACAGTTGTGTTTGTCTTTTATTTAAAAAAACTCAAAATCAATAATCACAGCAAACAGGCTGTCCAGTAGCACTGTAAAAGTAATGTTTGCCCTTTCTGTTTATTTTAAGTGTACACACATATGAACACATACACAGTATTTGCTTTTTTTGCAACACAAATTACCATTAACCTGAAGTATTTTTCTGCCAGTCACCATTTTAGCATTAGTCTACAATATTCAACTAAGAAAAATTAATAAGCATCCCATCTGTTCACATAACAAGAAGCATTTACCCAACAATAAAAATGACAATATGGGCAATAATGGGGTTTATTTTAGTATCAAGCTTACAGGCAATCATTTTGGACAGAAAAAGAATCAAGAATTAGTTTTTAATCACTTAGAAGAAAAAAAGTATTTACAGTTCAGATGAAACGTGTGGTTATTATTTATACGCTTGGTACACCAAGATCATTATCTCTTCACACATAAATCAAAGAAAACCTTACAAAAATATTTTACAAAATAAATAACAGTCAACAGAACTATATGAACAGCTGGTTAGGAAGTTATCCATGCTGATCTGATTCAACATCAGTAATGGATCTCTTTCTCACAGTTTGATGCAGTCAGCTCCAGTCTGTTGGAGGAGTTCTCACTCAAAGGCTTTGTAGAACCTACAGCAGAAGCAAGCTGCTATTCCCTGCTGGCTGTATGGTAAGCTGGAGTGATCCTTATGCTCCACAGAAAAGGGCCTTCCAGCTCACAAAAGAAAGTTCACTACTCTGTGCTTAGTGCATTTCCTGAGCTCACACAAAGTTTACACCAAAAAAAAAAATCTTGAGTTGCATTTTAAATCATCTAGCAATTCTGGTTGGTTTTGATTTTATTTTACACAATTATTCTTCAACTTCAAGTATTAGTTCCCATTAAAGGTTTTATCATGCCCAGCTACACCTATAGCTATTTCCTTCTCATACATTTCCAGTCAATGTATTGGCAATGTATAGTACCCATCACCAAGTCATCGTGAATTTCCCAAAATCATGTTCAAATTCTTTTAAGACAGCACATTTCTTAAAAATATCACCATTCACTAAGAAGGCTACAGTTCTGCCACAGGACAAGCTTATACAGATGTCTAGTACTAATAAAATTCCATTAAGTCTTTGGTAAATCCAAGCAACTTCAGAAACTACTCCGTGACCTACATCTGCAGTCCCATATTTTGAATAAGAGTAGATTATTTTCAGCTTTTTCCTGAAGACTTCATGTATTACTGAGATATAATAAGCTGTGAAAAGCTATTAGAAGGAAAGCTTTGAACACTGAATTAAAAGCTGCCCCTACCAAGCAAAAAACCCTAAAAGATAAATGCTACATATTTTTGAAGTGCCACAAAACATAAATGAGCACTTGCATTCCTTGACATAAAATACAGTCCTAAAATAGTTAGTATCTTTTCTCCACACGGTATTTAAAGTAGAAAGCACAAACAGTTTTCAGCACTGGGAGGATGCATCTTCTGCCCCACTGCCCCATCTCAGTCCAGAAATTTCCAGATCACTTTATTTAAGGGCCCCTATCAATAACACACATTTTCTGAAATGATTAATACAGCCAGGTTTGGAAGAGGATGTTCATCCACACCAAGTTACTGGCACATAACTTCAACATTAATTACCAAATGGATACTCATCCCCAATTAATTCTGGGCTCTACACTGCATTTAAAAACCAAAATAAACATCTTGTTCAGAATGCTTTTTCAGTAACAGCAGCAGAAGTCTGCAAATAGATCTTTAAACTAGCACTTCTCAACATAAGAGATTTGCCCCCTCCCACCTCTTCAGTCTTCCAGCAATCACCACTTGATCTGTGAATACCTTTGTGCATATCCCTGACTGATAGCAATCCCCCCCC